>VYZX01006402.1:0-52122 GCA_013401335.1 Brachypteracias leptosomus
GCATTTTATTTCTCCTTCCCAGAGGAGAAATAACCTGCCCAAGGTTCATCTTTTGTATTTATGTGGTAGGGCCATCAGTAGATTCTTCCACTCACTTCTAAGAGCTCAGGTCTAGGTTGAAAAGATCAAGCAACAGCTACTTGAGCAGGTAAACTTGCATGCTTTTTTTTCGTTATTTTTTGGTTGGCGTCTGATATTTTTAATTGCTAAGTCATCTACTTAAAATTGGATTTTCTTTTAAACTGCAGTTGATTCCCTGTGATAAAGCAGGTGGAGGTGTGTGGAGGTCTTTCTTTGAACACTAAACTGCAGATGACATTTAGGGTTCTGGGGTTCTCACTGCGGAACAATTTTTTAAAGTCCTCAAATCCCCTCATTCTCACTTAAGCTATTGGGGTACCTTGTAAGACTCAGAAACTGCATTGTGAAAACTTTGCTGTGTTTCTTTCTGAAGTTAATGTCATCTGAAATAGAAATACTGCTGAAGACATTGTATTTCTGCTTGATGAATGCTACTCCTGGCATCAGAGTAGCAATTCTAGGCGAGACAAGAGTAAGAATTATGAAATATGCATTACTTCTGTTTCTAGCAACTGCATAATTATATGTTAAAAATTTAAGGGTTGGGGGGTTTTTAAAATTATTTTTAAAAATTTAAATATTTTTATTCCAAATATTGATGAGATCTTCTCCACTGGTTGCACCATCAAATTGCATTGATGTGATTTTTCACTTCACCAGCAACAGCAACAACAGTGATTACAGAAGAAAAAAATTCCTATGTTATTGATTGCTGTTTGGATGATAGAGACAAAGACTTGCCTCCAATCTCAGAGCATTGGCCTTAACTACCTGGTGCAGAGCTCTCTGAAGGGAGTAGAAGTGAGCGCTTGAGAGTAGCTGGAGAAATGGACTGCTTGACTGAGCAAGTTCCCAGATGATAGATAGCTCAGGCCTGGAAGGCACATGTCTGTCAATTTTCTCACACCATATAAGACTCACTCTGCTATGTGACACTCTCCCTCCTCGGGATTGTCTCTGTCATGTGCAGTGCTGCCACGGGGGTCAGAAACAAGCTGTGTAACCAGGTGTACATCCTTGTCATCTAGCATGGAGCACCAGTTTGCATGGAGTGTCAGTCTTGTGCACTGTCACCTAAGTCAAAATCCCACTGCTATCATCCATTACATTTCCAACAGACTCCATTCCTCTCCCGCTGAAACCATTAGCAACCTTGCCAGCAGTTGCAGCTGGTAAGGCCACCACCTTAAAACTAGAACAAACAAAACCCACTGCTTGCACTTTGACATGGCCTGGCTTGCTGCCCTGTAATGAGAGCTCTCCTTTGATTTGACCTGATGGCGGGTCCAGTAAAAACTAACTAGTTGACAAACTACCACTGCATCATGCAAAGAGATCTCTTCAACTGTAAGTCCAAACATCTCCTTTTGAGTCTTTTGTAAGAGATGGTGTGTTTTCCACAGCAGAGGTTTGCCTCAGAGATTTTCTCTCACATTGGCTGAGAGCCAGTTTGGGTCAGTCTCAGATTTCAGAGTGATGGAGATGTTATGTCAAAAGAAAAGAGAATATTGACAAAACATCATTTTTAATCAGGATTCTCCACTGAAAAAAGTGGATAAAAAATCTCTACCTAAGAAGAGACTGCAAAGCTAACTATAAGTGTGGGATTTTAACTCTGAAGCAGCCCTGGCTTTCTGTACCACTTCTGGTCACCTCCAATATAGTACTCAGTTTTGGAAGGAAAAGGTATATTCTGTGTTCCTTTCTTCTTTAGAGCAGATCAGAGGGTGAATGTGATTTGTGATAGAACTCCTTGCAATATCCTTCAAGCAAGATCTTGTTGCATTTGTACCTGAACATGCATTTCTGTTCTAGGCCGAAGAACCAAGAACTGAAATTGGTAAGGGGGTGATGGAGGAGGGGAAAGAGATGGGTCCTACTATGTGATCTTAGTTCTTTGCAGTATTATTGGATTAATTAATTTCCTTATCAAATAGAACATATTTTGTACTACAAACATGTACCAGGTTTTCTATTGCTAGAAGACTACAGGAGGATTTCAGAAGGATTTTAAATTACGCAGTTGTTGCTTTGACTATTAAGTTGGACAAATGTTTTCAGAATTGCATCTTCTGATAGTACTTTTAAGTATTTTTTTCCAGCATCCATGCAGGCTTCTAGCATGGCGATTGTCCACTGCTTACTCTTATAATCAGGCAGCAGGACATTTATCTTGCATACTCGGGGCTTGTTATGATAAACTTATCAGGAGCTATGCCTTTCCCTCTGAGATGCAGCATGCCAAGAGAACTAATAGCACTTTCTTAATACATGGTCATCTTGGTCAAAGAAGAAAGAGATCAAGCTACTATCTTCACTAAAAATAGCTAAATACTAAAAAGTAACAGACAGTGGAATAAAGCACATTAAATTTAAAAATTAATTCAGTTATCCAAAGTGTTACAGCACTGGAAAGAGATTTTAGAAAGCATTATGGTTATATTAAGCATGTCCTTTAAGGAAAGAAATATATAAAGCAGATGTGATTGTCCCTATCAAACCATCACATTTAGAAAGATTTTTGTTAATATGTTTGCAGTGTCCTGAAAGTAACAGCTAAGACTGTTTAACTAGAATTTTAACACATCTCTTTGCCCTTTAGTGGTGTACTCAGTAGGACTTAATACCCAGGGGGACTTGTTATTGTCTCTGTGAATGAGTTCTTTTACGCAAGTGAAAAAAAAAATCAATTCTGTAATTAATCCAAATTATTTCCATATTTGTCTTGGGAGGAACAATAAACAGTAGACAAAGAAAGCCATCTCCATCTAGAAGAGAGGGAGTAATGACGGATTTCACAGTGAAGGAGTACCTCTGCTTTTCATGGAAACCACTGGCAGATTCCAGACAGAAAGGAGGATCCTTCTGCTAGTTATTCAGAGGAAATAAATTTATTTGCAAAGCCCTGCAGCTTACAATAAGGCACAGAAACACCAAGCTTATGTACAGGTAACAAGGACATATGCTGCTTTTCAGAGAGTCAGAGGTTTGTTTTCTTCCCACAGTGCTGTGTTGTGTGTTGACCATCACCACCTCCAGAGCTGATAGCGTTTCATTCACCCCATCATGGCACACATACTGTTTCTGCCACCTGTTGCACCCTACCAGTAAACTCTTTGCGGTCCTGTGATGTCTGGCACTATCAGTGACACTGTCATTTTCACTTAAATCCTAGGTAATAATCTGTTCTGCAGTTTGTGAAGCCTTTGTGGCATCTTTCAGCCTGAGCTGTGCTCAGTAAATGAGAGCAAGGCTTGTAACTACCAGTGATAAGCAGATGTTAAGTCACTGCTCATCTCTCTCATTAAGGCAATTAGTGACCTGTAGAAGATGATCAATCAGGGATTTTTTCCATCTTGACGTTGGTGTCTGGTTGCCTGCACTGAAGGATGCTGTTTATAGTCCAGTTCATAATTTTTCCCTTTCCTGCTCATCATCATTATTATCCAAAGAGCCTTTTTGCTTCTGTTAGCAAAACCAGAATCCCCCATGCCCCAGTTTTAGCAGCTAATGTCCACAATAGGGGCAACTGATCCAGAACAAGAGTTAAATATAACCACATCTAGTGTAAGGAGAAGATTTAATGGGAAATGGTTAGCATTCTTTCTTCCTAAAGGCATGGGGTGGGGAGGGGAGCTGGGGGGAGCAGAGAAAGAGACGTACACAGACAGACACACACACGCATCCCACAGTGAGGGAAGAGGCAGAGAGCAGACAAGGCAGAGAAGGAGCGAGGAGAGAGAGCTCCCCAAAGCAGCCTTGCGCCTCTGGGCTGCAGCCTGCCAAGGTGCAGCCAGCATGTTGGTCCTCAGCCTGCTTGTCTGGGGATCTTACCTGCAGCTTTTCTTCTGCTTTGCTTTATCTCAGACTGCGTACGTTGACAATGCCTTCTCAGTTTCAGCAGGTAAATTGCTTTAAGTCTTGTTACTTTTCCTTGCTTGGAGCTCTCTTGAGCTCTGATTCTTGCACTTTACAGTGATCTGGAACATGGCAGAAAAAAAGAAATACTTCCCATTGTAGATCTTGGTTGAGGGATTTTGCATTGCAGACCTCTTCTGCCACATACCAGGAGATTTTGTTGTGTGGTTGGTTTTGCTTTTTGCTTTATAATTTCTGATTTTAAACCCCTCCCTTCCTTCCCTGTGAGAAATAATAGACAAGATCCTCAGCTGCTCTAAAAAGCTTTTCTTTTGCATTGGCTTCTGTGGTGCTGTGCTAATTTATAGATCTGGCCCAATTAATATATTACTTGCACATCTTCATATTTCTTTCTATTTTGGATGAGCTTAGGTAGATTACAGTGAGGGTAAGAAAATGAATCTCAATGTATATTTGCTTCTATAAATAAAGCCCTGACCTCAATGAATGCTGCCGGACCTGACTGGATGTTAGCAGAATAAACATCATCTGGCTCTGGATAAGACACTAACAAGTACTCAGATGACTTACATAGCAAACAAGAGTCCACTGCATGGAAAATCCCTGCTAGGCAAAGGCAAAACAAATTAGTTGTCAGCTGAGCCAGGGCACTGGAAATCCCACTTAATAGATTTTACAGTTTCATCAGCAAGACTTTCCTTTAGCCATGTTCTATGCAAAGGAAAGGGAAAGTTGGTGAGAGCTGTGGCTCCATCTCTCCTTTGAGGAACTTTCACCAACCTGGGACAAATTGCTACCTCCCACTTTCTGTTATTCCATATTTGTCAATAGAGATGTTTCTAATATACTAGATTCCTTCAATATCAAATTTGAGATGATTCAACTGAGATTTGTAGGTCAAGGTCACCTATATCTACTGTTCATCCCCGTGTCTTTGACATCAAACAGTGACCAAAAGGGTGAACATTTTAAGATTGTACATAAAATCAACCTTAGACATGAATCTAAAGACACACGGCCTTTCTCACTCTCTCTCTAATGTCTCTGGTGTGACCACAGAGCCTGATGGTTTACATTCAAGGCATTTATGAGAGAAGGGTGATCCCAAGAAGGGCTTGTATGAGATGATAGATTTCTGCACTAAATAGTAGTAACAGTATGCATGATTTCTTCCAAGGGTTTTTTAAAAATCTTTTAAAATGTGCAGACCTACTACACTGTATTTTACTCCCAGTGGTTTGGACAGTCCACTCATTTAAAGATACTAAAATAATAAGATTCCGAGGGCCACAAGAGTAATGCAGATATCCTCTGGGGAAAAGCCCTATAGCATTTAATAACGCAGCCATTACAGTTCTGTAGTCTTTTCAGATAGCTTTTAAGATAAGGTCTAGAGAAGCCTAATGTTTGAGAAGTACATCCTTTGAAAAACAACTTAATCCATTCTTTCAAACCTTCAGGAACTAATTTTTTTTTCTGTTAAGTTCTGTAGGATGCTAAAAAGTATTTACACTTGTTATAATTTCTGTTCAGGTGGGTATGCTTTTTCCATTATGTTGAGATTAGTTAATGCTGAGGTACAAGAATCTTCAAGATTTATTTTCTCTGATGTATTTCAAATTGCTTTGCAGTAACATGTACATTTTATTAGACCTCAATTTTGAAGAGCTTTGACATTTGTAGATGACACTCAGACAAACAAGGCATTTCCATTGCCTGAGTGGCTTGATCTTTCTCTTACTGCACACGCTTGTGTGTCTGGAGAAGCCATTTAAACTGTCCTCTTAAAAAATAACAGTTCAACAAATAACTTTCCCTTTAGAAGAGAAAAGACTTGTCATCTCTGCTGAAAATGTAGTAGAAGATGAAAATATGAAGGAAAATGCCAGACTCTGCTCTTTGCAATAGAATATTTTCCATAGTGCAGCCCCAGGGGCTTGTCTGCAAGAGACTCCAGGGCTCCCAGGGCAGAGACTGAAGCCAGCCGTGGCCTCTTCCTCCTCCATCCCCGCAGACCAACACCTTCTGGGTTCAGGCTTGGGGAAGATGTGAACCTGATCGGGAAATCTGGTGCCTGGTGTGGCAGCCTGGGAGAATCGCCACCCCAGGCACTGCTCCATGGGAAAGCCCTGCGCTGTGCTCTTCTGTCCGAGCCACTGAAAATCACCCTTACACCCAGCAAGCTCTTAGCATGGCTTCTGCCACAAATGTATTGTGAGTGGTTACTTGATAATATGTGGAAAAAATAACATCTGGCAGATAATTCAGTTGTAATCCTGCAACCACAGGGCTGGATTAAGAGCCATACTTTGGGGATCTGTTGCATACCTGTGGGCTATTATTATGTGCTAGTTGGGGCTATTTGGTGTGAAAAATGACATAATAAAAAATTCCTTTTCTGCTTTGATTACATCTGCATTTTAAGAAACACCTAAGAAAAAAGCAAAAGCTTCTCTGTTTTCTGGTAGAAATCTCACAGTGAGTACAGAAGGTGAATCAATTTCATTTAAATTCTCAGTTATTTTAATGGTTTCTCAAATGCTCTGTGACTATCAGCTGAGTCATTTATTTCTATCTGGCACCAGGATATAATTTCACATTTAAAGAATGAATTTCAGCACTGTGCTTGCAAATTCTAAAACTAATCATATTTAGCAATCAGAATGTTCTTAAGTGACAACTTGTTTTTCCTATAGTTGGTAAAAAGCATTTGGGTATTTTCCAGGTATGCCTGAAAACTTCTGGGCTAAAAGTACTTTTACTTCTGTCCTCACACATCTTTGCATAGCAACAGGTCACAAATAAAAGGGTTTACAGGTCACAAAGCAGTAACTAGAAAACTCCATGCTGGGTGCAGTATTGCTTTCTGCTGAGGTTCCCCTTTGGACTGGTTGTTGCCTGTCAGAAACATTCAGAGATTCCTTCATTCAGATCAGTTACTGCTTCCTTCACTGGAAAGCCAAGCAAGCACTGCCTCAACTCCTGTACTGACCTCTGTCACTAGCATCGTTCACCATAAAACAAGAACTGTTCAATATAAAAACAACTACCTGAAAAACACTGGCTTTGTTTGGGCTGCATCTCCAAAGGAGCTTCCACAGCCTAAAGTTGGACACCTGCCTCACTTGTAACACAAATGTTGCCCCAGAAAAAAATCTAAAACGGGCACCTGTTCAGTTTAGTCCCAGCTTCCTCCACTTCGGTAGTCATAGAATCATAGAATGGCTTAGGTGGGAAGGAACCTCAAAGATCATCTAGTTCCAGCCCCCCTGCCATGGCAGGGACACCTCCCACTAGACTAGGTTGCTTAAGGCTCCATCCAACCTGGCCTTGAAGACCTCCAGAGATGGAGCATCCACACCCCCCCCCCAGGCAACCTGTTCCAGTGTCTCACCACCCTCAGAGTGAAGAATTTCCTTCTAATTTCCAATCTAGAATTTCCTCTTCCAGTTTGAAGTCTAGCTGTCTAACCTAGCTTCTGATACCTAGTCTAGGTATCAAACCTAGCTTCTGTATTTTAGGATGCCTCTGCCTGTATAAGCTCACCGCATCAAGCCAAGTGAGTCAGCCTTTGTATTAAAGCAGGGGGATCGGGGAACACGTGGGAGACCCCATATGGTCCTTTTGACATGTATTTTCTTCAGCAAATGAACATTTCCGATACTCACCTTAAGTGGCATTTAACTGAACCCTTTCCCTTTGCATTATAGTCAATGAACCTTTTTTGAGAAGCCAAATGCCTTTTCATCCAGTAATGTCACAAGCAGGTCAGAAGCTCCTTTCTCCTCCTGCATGCAAGACCCAGAGCTGTATTTAAGGAATCTTGTCACAACCAGCTTCCATCTTCCTCACTAGTGGCTGTGGCCTCTTCTGATTTTTATTTACTGCTAAAAGGCAAATGCCACAATGTCCTGTACTACCTCTGATGTCCTTTCCTTGTCCCTCACCCACAGGATGAAGCATGCTTCTACTCAATGGTCTACTGCTAGTTTCACAGGACCTTCTGAGGGTCCTTTGCTATTGTGGCTTGCATTGGTCTTCCCCTTGCCCTTCAAAACACAAAGCTGAGTGCAGGCATGATGTTGTGGACAGTCTGTGCACCATGACTGCTCTGCTCTCACCTGACTCACCACAGGCATTGTACCACATGCCACCAGAGAAGGGTCTATGAATCCTAAGGTAATTTCAGCCCTGATTATTATCCACATTGACCTGAGTAGGAAACCAAATTTGGGATTCTCACAGGTTGTATCTACCAGGGGAGAAACTACAAATATAGTCAAATCAGGTGCTTCTTTAATCTAATTGTGTTTATTTTAAAGACTCATTTACTTAAAGCAACAGTAACCACAACATACTAGACTGTTAATTTTGTTACCAGTACAAGCCTTTCCCTGGGGGTTGTTCAGGAACTGCCTTCTTTATCAGCTTAGAAGGACATCCACTACACAACCTTTCTTCTGGTTTATATTTCTAGTCACTCATTTGGGTTATCAAGTGCAAATAGCCAATCCCAAAGCTATTTTTTTCTCTCAAGATGAAGAGATATTCTTTTGAAAGAATCTGTTGCCTCCCTTTCAGTTTTCTGTGAGTCACAAACAAGACAGAAAGCTTTTAAATTCCCAGCCAAGTCCAGTCTCAAGATCTTTGCCCAGCCAGATTCACAGCCAGGTGATTGGCTTCCCTTATGGCCGGTGACACTTTGCTTTCCTTCTCCTAATGAAGCTGTAGCCTTCGTCAGTGGTTCATTTCTATCAGGAATTTAAATCTAATTCAAGCTTTCCTGCTCACAGGTGTTGCATGACTGACAACATCGTGATGTTGGGCATCTCCTGGGCCACTGCTGACTTTCCAGAGCAGAGCCTGGCTTCCTTCCCTGGAGTGATTTTTTTGCCCCTCAAAGATGCACCTCTGGTTGCTAGTCATCCTTTGGGTTGTTTTCCCAGTAGGCTTTGGCTGCTGCCTTTGAGAGTCTTCCAGCTTTTACTGTTGGTCTTATTTTAAATTCCTTCTATGTCTTTCTTACAATTGCAAGTACTCTGATCTTTTTTTCCCTTGTGATTTTGTGTAAATAAATATTTACAATTACTCTCCTTAGAAACAAAAGACATCCTCCTGACATCTCTGCTGTCTGTTTTGAGGGTTCCTGCACATTGTTTCAATAGAAAAAAAAAACACAGCCCCTGATAATGGGCTCAGATATCCCTTTTACAGAAAGACAGTTGAGATTTGACTGCCTCAATGTCAGGAATCACCACCTGTTTTTCTGTTTTCTCTCTCCCACTGTTCCTCTCACAAATGCATGATGACATCTCCCCACAGTGCAGTGACGCAGGGAGTATCAAGGTCCTCTCTCTGCACTGCCCAGCCAAGACTGTCACCCTGAAGAGCTCCTGTTCCCAACCCACCTTGCCCATCACCATGACTCTTACTGCTCCGATAGTGTTGGTCCACAAGAAGGCTGAACTGTTTTCCTCAGATACCCCACACAAGGTTAATACTACAACTTCTCTATTCGAAGTGTCTGTGCCACCCACCCAGTGAGGCACTATGTTCCTTTTCTTTGGGAAAATAATGGGAAAAAGACAAAGAAAGCATGAGGAATACTGCCAATAGTGCTCAGATCTTACCATCCCATTTTGTTCCTTTAAACTAATCAACCATATTCTTTTCATAGGGCTGTGTCTCAATATTGATCGCAGGAAAATATTCCATCAAGGGATACATTTGTGGTAAGCGTTAAAAGGCAGTTTGGGTCAGAAGAAGCATTGAGATATTGTTCCTCTCTGCTCCAGCTGTTGCTGGTAATTTAAATACTTTCCCATCTCCCTATAAAACCTCAGAAACCTTCAGCCTGGGTGAGTAGAAAAGGGGAAGAGAAAAGGAGAGGGAGAGGAAGACAGTTTTTCTACTACCTGAATTTGCAAGTCCATTTTCTCCAAGCTGGCTCTTACTGGTCCGTGTAACCCTACTAAAATTAAGTATAAAATTCATGACTAGTTTTCATTACATGAGTGCAACAGTGGAGGATGTCCTCCTCAAGTGCATGGGCAGGAACCTCAGTAGAGCAGAGCTCTGAAAAATGGTAAAAAAGGGCACCACAAACAGGGTGGGATAAGGGTAGAATATGGCAAAAAGACACCCACTGTCTCCAGTGGGACAAGCAAGCTTGTCTGTGCTGTATCGTTGCTGTGACTGAGCATAGTACTATAGGTAGTCCATAGAAAATGGACATGCCAGTGAATATGAGATTTTTATTGTGACCAGACTGGAAGATGGGGGCTTAAATTCCAGCACAGCAATGCAAACTGACTAAAAATCAGAAGTTTCCAGTGAAAGCATGAGAACTGCACTTATAGGCAATCCAAAGTACTGTAAAATCATCTTATTCTCTATGTACTCGTAAAAAGATAGTGTTTGTAGGCCTCTGCTCTTATTACAGTTTATTGTGTATTTGTCAATGTTATCAAACCTCTTCACAGGAAGGAAGCAGCCTATGACTTTGTATTTTAGCCTCCTTAGTTTTTAAAACCTGTTCATATGGGATGCAGAGGCTTCCCATTGGTGAGCTGTACTGGCACAGGAGCATCAGCAGTGTGATTGCAGCAAGAGAAACTGCAAGTCCTGGTTAAAGCTACAGAAAAATATCATTTGTGTTTATACAGAAGGAAGGTTTTGGTCAGGGTAGGCCATAGATCCCTGCAGTCTTTAGCTGTTGGTGCTAGGATACTATGTGTTTGCAAAGTCAGGAGACACATCCAGCTGTAATGCAACATAGGACTCACACAGGACACGTCCAAGAGACATGACTATTTCATTTTGCAGCTTAATAGGTGGAAGATAACTGGGAAAGCCCATCAGTTATACAGGGAATTCTTTGAGAAAGCCCAAACAGGAGAAAGATAAAACCCCCCCACAGGAGTTAACAGACCCCAACCTAGACGTTCTGTTTCTTCCTTTCTCCTCTCCAAGGAATCACTGCTTTAATGAAAAGGAAATTAGGGGGGATACTTTCTATAGTCAAACAACTGTAATGTTAAAAGGACATTCGAGATTAGAAGATGGATTTGGGAAGAATGCAGAAGAGGACTGAGACAGTAGGGGAAAGAGAAAAGAAGCTGTTAACCATTTTTCCCAGGAACAGGCAAGTGAGTATGCATAAATATGTGCACCCGCGGAATGCGCACAAGTAAAGGATTTGCTTGTCTAAATAAGGCAGTGCTACAAGTTCAGTTTTCTTCTACCCAGGGAAGAGTCAATGGATTTTTATTTTTTTTTAGCTTCTTGAAACTACAAAGGTAGCTGCTTTTTCCAATACCAAGTCAATACAGAGTTATTTTCTGTGAAAGTCAGGAGAATAAAGCCAAGCTGGGCTGTGAATCTGTTGCAATGAGGGTGTCAGGAACTAATTTAGTCCATGGTAGCAAAGTTTCAAACAGAAATTTGAAGGCATTTCTCTGAAGTCTTTCTGAGCATACAGCAACACCCACAGTCTCACAGGGATAGTCTGGGACTATCTGATCATATGGTGGAACAACATCAAAGTCAAGTACACTTTTAATCCATGCCAGCACTGACCGATTATGATCTTGCAGTTGTGGGACAATGGCGCTGGTATCTCTGCTTTGTTGCTACTGATCCCAAAAATAAAGTGGGAGAGGACTGTGTGGCAGAAGTCCTTCGGGGTTGATGCAGAAGCCATTCTGCATTAATCTTCAGGGTTTCAGGCTCTTCTATGGGTTATAGAAGGTTCTTAGGCTTTACTACTTGGAGTATTACTAGTATTGTCCTAGTGTGACAAGCAGTTGATTTTTATAATTCCAGTTCATAAAATGACTGAGGTGAGATACTGTGATTTACCAGACTAGAACTCTTGTTTCTGGTATTGTAATTGAGTTATCTGTGGCTCTGGGCAACTAGCTTAAGTCCTCTGTGCTTCAGTTTCTCATGCACTGAAGGGTGGCACATAGAACTGTCAACATTGTTTAGCAGTGTCTGGAGCTCTAGACCTCTGAAAATGGAAGACGATAGAAGGAAAATGGCACAAAATAGCCCTGTTGTTTTTATTGGGATTTATAAACCATGGGTTTATTTTATAAATCCACATTATAACCCACTGAAGGGTTCTACCCTTCAGATTTTATTGTGATTTTCATGTTCTTGTGAAGCTGGAGTGCATAGACAACCTAAGCACTGTACTGATCAGGATTTTCCTTCTGCAATCAGAGAGAACAGTATATAATCTTCTGGCATATGCATTGCTCTCACGCATGCATATACACACAGCTCAAATGTCTGAAATATTTGTGCATATGGAGCAAAAGACCTTTTGCTCACTTTGTAATCTCACATGCCCCTTTGCTTTCCTGCCTCTTGCTGTTTCTGCAGGTTTTCTAAGGCTGACCTGCAAAGATACAGCCGCCTGCTGCTCTCCAGCCAGGCTGTGAAGGGCTTACCTGGTCCCCACTGCCTGTCAGCACACGGCAGGTACCAGGAGATGCTGGAGGACGTGGGCTGAATATTAGGTGGGGACAGAGGACAGAGCATCCTTGCTCTTCCAGCCGAGTGAACACCAAGTTCCGCCATCCAGGCATCATGCCAAGGTTCCTGTTATTGTCAAGCTTTTTGAACGTTGACTGATTTTAAATACTTCTTTATTTAATTATTATGATACCTCTGAGTTTGAGCAAGTGGATAAGTATACATTACTGCTGCCACAGCCACTTTGGGGATTAAAACCAGAAGTATTTTCAAATTTTCATGAGTTTCTCTCGACTGAAAAGAAATTTGCAATGTTTTATCTGGACTTTTCATTTTCTGTCAGAAGGATGGGGAATTAATTTCTGATCAGCTTTACTCTGTTCCTTTAAAGCAAGAGAAAACCAGAAGCGGGGGTGAGCTGCAGCCCCATGTCTCATCTTGTAACTCCCGTGGGAGCTTAATGAGTCACCACCTCCTCCAAGCAGACACCATTACCTCAGCTGTAGGGCTTGATGTATTTCTCTGGCATATTTATATTAGCTGGTTTATAGCAAAAGATATATTTAGGCCATCAACTGTAAGGTCTAAGTTGAAAAGGGTACTGAGAGATGCAGACTATTCGCCAGCCTGGCTGTGCCACCCAGCTCCAAACAGGAGCCGTATTCCAGGCTCTGCTTCTATGTCCTTAAGGCACATTTTGGATCACAAAGCTTTGTAAAACACATTTTAAAGAAGTGTGTATTGTTAATGCTGATGCATGTCTTTGGGATTTTAAAGGAGAGCTTAATAGCCGCATCTATTCTGTAAATAAAGGATTTTGACCTGTATGGCTCTTAAAAGGAACATTTGACAAGCTCTTAAACTTTCCTAACTTAAAAGGAAAAAGTGCTTTATTCACCTTGCAATACATGTACAGAATGGTACCAGCTGGCTATGGCCTGCTGCTCTCCTTGCAAGGACTGTAAGAGGAGCCTGAATGAACAACAACAAAGCAGATGAAAGTCTCAGTTTTCAGCTGGATGAGCCCACATTCATTAACTGACTAGTCTGCCCAGCTTGTTTATTATTAATTCTGAGCGCCATCCAAGTGGGAGAAGCACCTGTGATGGGGTGTCAGCCATCAGAGGTCTCCATCTAGCAGAGTCCTGCCTGTCACAAACTGGGCAGGCCACCAGCACTGCTGTTGGGGTGACAAGCCTTTGGATAGCAGCTTGGCTTCCCGTCAGGGCTTGCAAATAGGAAGGGAAACACATGTGAAGTATCCTTTTCCTTTCTTGTCCTTTCCTCCTTACGGTTGGCTTATAGCTTTGTGACTTTAGGATAAAAGTCACTTTCAGGGTTTACTTATGATTTTTTTCAGTGAAATCCTGTAAATCTATCTTGAACCCAGGACAGCACTTCTCTGCTACCTCTGTTTCAGCTGTGAGGGTTCGTAGGGTTGAAGGTCAGCTCTGGGATCAGTTCAAGGAGGGCTCAGCAACCTCATATTAGCCACACTCCACGGAACTCAGCCTGGGTGAAGGTTTCTTTCTGGTTCTGCATTGGACCATCTTGGATAAGAGTTCCCAAAATCTAGCTATGGTCAGAAGCAAGCAGTCTGCAGAAGAAAAACATTGCAGCAGCTGATCTAAAATAAGTTATTTTCTGAAGCAAC
The DNA here is from genome assembly GCA_013401335.1 of Brachypteracias leptosomus. NCBI lineage: Eukaryota > Metazoa > Chordata > Aves > Coraciiformes > Brachypteraciidae > Brachypteracias > Brachypteracias leptosomus. Next base: position 14,096 of record VYZX01006402.1, read on the forward strand.
CATTGCCAGCACACCCATAGCTTTATATAGTTATTTTCTCGAACTAGATTAACATATAGTCTGGACAGTGAAAATAATTTGAGTTTGAAAATGGTAAAGACTTTCTATTTTAAAGCTGAATATTACAGTTTTTATGTTCTCTGAAATCAACTGCCACTTAGACAAGTCCTAGAAGCAGCTTTTCATTTTGTCTTCCTTCTCTTATTAAATACAATCTTTGATACTGAAGGTGTTGAAAGAGCAGTTTCCATACAAGATATATAAACACAGACTCTGTGTAGGCAGGGTCTTCATATTTCACAGAAAACTATGACAGTCCTATTCTTGGGCTAAGATTTTTTCCACTGATGTGGACTGGAGTATTCTGAAGCTGTGTTTAGCAAACAAAGCTAACCTGGAGCCTAAAAATATACATTACATTTGCAGAGAGCCTGTGAGCCTGTCAAGAGAACCCTTTTGTGATATAAGCCAACCGAGTACTGCAATGGTTGTAGATCTTGGACCTATCACAGTTGCAAAATCCATACCAACAAAATGCGGTGTTTATTGGAATATGGAATTATAGCAGTAATACCTCTAGTCACTCTGTGCCTCACTCATTTCTTTGCTCACTCTGCTGTTGTATCACCATTTATACCTGAGTGTGGGAGGTCCTTCAGTCCAGGACCAGCCTTTTCTTAAAAATTTGCTTTACAAATACACCTTCCAGAACATAGCCATGGTTAATGATGAAGCCCCTGAAATATTAACTACTCACATCATTATATAATTGATATATATCCTATATAGTAGTAATAAGATACATTTTTTTTTCTTCTTTCCACATTGAGATTAGTACATGCTGTCACCATTTATACCAACAAATCTAAATTGGGTTTCACCCTAATTTGTGGTGCAGTAGTATTAGAATAAAACTGTAAAGACTGGCATCAATGGCTATTTTGCTACCAAATTGGTTAGCTATAGCGTTTTTCACAATAAAACCTGTTGCACATAATTTCAGATTTTGCTGCTAAAAAGGAAAATCCAAATATTTTATAACCCAGGACTTGACTTTACCTATGAGGACATGATAAGTATCCTATTAAAGCTATAGATGTACATCTATATCTAATCTTATCTCTGCAAAATACTTAAGGACAACACTTTAGTCTTAGCTTTATTTCTTTTTTTGAAGTAGCAGTTTTTTACAATATGTGGTCTCTTGGCAACTAGGCCACATCGGGCCAGCTTTGCTATTCCTATTCTTGTTGAATGATAACAATCCTACTGAAACTTAGATAGATCATGGAATAATACTAAGAGTGATTATATTGGAATGTGGCCTAAAATAAAATAATAATCACATTTTATACCCTGTTAAATAACAAGCTGTCTATTGCTTGAGTAATATGCAATTTAGTCCCAATGCACTATGTTTAAATACAATCTTGAAACTAAGACAAACAGAGAAGTATGAGTGGTAAAAACTGAAGATCTAAGTTACAGCTGCAAAAGAGTGAGTGAATTCAGAATAAACCAATACAGAACTTAACTCTATGTATCTTTGTATTTTATTGCTTGTGAGAGCTGGAGACAGGTGAACTCAAACCTTTGGTACTTTTTAAAGTGTATTGGTATTTTCAGCATGTATTTAAATATTTAAATGAAATGATAAATCTATGGGTTTTATTACAAATCTTCTGTCTTTCTCTTAAATTTAAAGTTTTGGTCTCATTCCAAACTTGTGAGAAAAAGTTGAGAAAGAGTCTTCATTATGGACCTTTTCAGACTTTAATTGACTTATCTCTCAAAGGTGTAATCACAAATAAGAGAAAAAAATCTGGATAACATAAACCACCCCTGATTGCTGCTGAATCACGCTCCTCTTGGCAGCTCTTTTCTGTGCATCAGGGCTGAGAAAATGCTGTTCCCATTAATGTAGGATGGTGGAAATGACATAATACATTTTCTGAGACCTTTGAAAAACTAGAAGTATCTCTGGCTCTTAGAAAATATGCCTTACCTTGAAATGTGACTAATATCCAGCCTGCTATTGATTTGCACACAAATCTAGCAATTTTGTCGGGTTTGTCTTCCTAGAAACTCAATTTAGAGATTTTCTATTAATACCAGATACTTCACCGTAGGCTTTTCTTCCTGCCTGTGTTTGGCTCTCTGCCACCCTTCAGTTCACAGACACCCATTCCAGCCTCTGCTAGCCAGAGGAAGAAACCAGCAAACATAAATAAATATTAGCTGTCCATGGCAGAATCTTAGCAGAAGGCTTCCGCCCTGGTTAGAGATGTATTTCCGAAGGAGTAAATAGATTCAGAAAAAAACCTCATTGTATAAACGCATAACCTTCACATTGTTTCTTTGTGAATCTTTGGTCACAGCTTCTTATATTGTTGATGGAAGCTTAGAAAAGCTTAAATACATTTCCAAACACAACTGAGATTCCGCCTTACCAGTCAGTGGGTGACAAAGCTATCAGCTAGATCTGGGTTGCAGAATATTCATTCTTAGGGATGAAGCATGACTCAGAAATAAGGTTACCTGGCTTCATTGCCAGGGGAAATATAAGCAAATGTGCCGTTGAACAGCTTCCCATTCTGTTATCACAGAAGTGCCTGAAGTTATTTGGTCTGATTGGTGGGCAACAGCATGGAGTGCTTGCTGGTGGCATGTGGGCTGTAATGGGAACTGGAAGGTGCTATTTCTAATACACTTTTGGAACTAAGGGGAGAAAAAGTGAGAAATAATTCCATCTATTTTCTAATGTTGCCTATCTGAAATTTTCCAAAATCAGCCTGTGCTATAGCCACATAAGAGCTTAAAACTCTACATAGCCTTGAGCACAAGAAAGAACTTACAGACTTAAGGGACCACCTGGGTTCATAAATCACTTTTTAGATTACAGTGTTACAATTAACATGCACAGGATGTAGGAAAATCCTGTGGAATGGAAACTCCTCTTATTCTGTCAGAAATGTTGGTGGTGTTCAAGACAACAGATGGGTGTTTGTATTGAACAGATCTCCCTTGTTTGGAACAGAAGAAACAGCTCGACTGCAGAGCGTGCTGCCTCCTGGGCCCTCCTCCACCACCCATGTTTCCACCACCGCGCTTCATGCATCGCTGGAGCACTGTAAGTGTGGCTCAGGAGCTTTCCTTTTCTTCTTACATGACTTTTGATGTATGACAAAAACTGAAGCAGCCTCTCAAGCACTGCTTCATGGCGTCACTCAGCAAACATGTCTGGCTGTGTTGATACAGTTCTGTTAGGAAAATCATTCAACATCCCAGACTGGGGCTTGAAGTAAATCTCAAATAGATCAAGGAGTGAAACAAGGCTGGGTTTGTTCAGGCAGTTAATTAAATTAACTTAAAATATTCTCCTTATTCTGTTTTGGGAACTTTTCTGACTAAAGGAAATGGCAATGCCATAAACCGGGTAAGGACAGAAAGGTAATTTTCCATCCTGCACAATGATTTCAGGGTGTACATTATATATGTGTTCTGTTTTGCATCACATTTGCCTTACGCAGTGGGTGAAATGAAGGTCCTGAAATCCTCCTGCAGAACCTATTCCCACCATTTAATTATGCAGAAAGACAAATGTGTTTGAGTTGCCTTTATGGAGTTTTCACTCACCCTCCTATGCACATCCTTGGAACTAGATGAACTTTAAGATCCCTTCTAACCCAGATCATTATATGAATCTATATGTTAACATATGCAACATGAAGAATAAAATGGGTATATGATATAGCAGTTTGCCCAATTACTCTAATTGCCAGGTTCTGTTAACTCCAATATATTTTCCATTCCAACATTAAGAATTTTTCTACCTACCCAGTAATTCGTATTTGTTAAGTCTACTTGTAATTTACCATATACAAATGCTGCAATTACTGTGTGTATATATATATATATATGCGCTAGTGTTATGTAAATAATGATTACTAAGATGTCTGACAAGAACTAACCCAAGAGAAAATACAGTGTAAAATCCCCCATTCTCTTCAGAGAGACCAGGATTGAGCTCAGGGTGTTATTCCCCCCAAACAAAAATCTAGTTGCTTTCCCCTTCCTCATCCCCTTACCTCCCTGTGTTTTGATTTCCAGAAAGGAGACCCAGAGACACAATCTCCTTAGGAATGTGGTGTAATTCTTCAGTCAGGATGAGGTTGGGACCAGGGTCCCTGAGACTCCCCCAAGCAGCCCAGAGAGTAATCTGAACATAAAACCACCCTTCACACCATCTCCCCCATAAAAACATGAATTAAACTGAGTAGTTGCCAGGAGGGTAGGAGCTACATGGATTCACTATGAACAGTTTGTGCTTTGGAGTCTCAGGTTGGAGCTTCTTTGGAAAATGGCTTTTTACTTGGAAGCTGAAAGTCAGTTGTGTTAACCCAGTGTTTCTGGCTCAGTGTTCATCTGCATTTCCATAGGAGACCACTTTTGTCACAGGACATAAACAAGCCAGTTTACTCATGCAAGGATAATTTTGAAGTCAAAAGATTAGACATTCCTTGATCATTAAAGTCATTGGCTCTGGTCTGCAGTGAATGAATGCCTACGGGTTAGCATCTTCTGGAGCGAAGTTCATGCTGCCTGTACCCTTGCTGAGCATAGTCTCTATTATTGGAGCAAAGACGCTATTTTTGGAGAGGATCTGATACTTGTAAAGTGGGACAGGGAGAGCAGGGTCAGGTCTAAGAATAGGCCAGGATCCCACACTGGCTTAGAGAGGCGTGTGGCAGCCTGGCTGCAACGTGCCTCTGGGAGAGCAGGAGGAGGAAGTGTGAGGCAGGACATGATGCTGAAGTGCTAATGTTCAAGCATCAGTGAAGATAACCTTGTGACAAACCCTAGGATTCTGCTCAAAGGAGCAAATAAACTCCTTCGAGGCTGTAGCATTTGGTGGCTGTTTTTTTATGCATTTCTCTGACAGGCTATGTATGTCTGCATGTTCACTCATGTTCTCTGTTATGCAGAAGCTGCTTGACCTGGATATGAGAGAATTGTGTCAGGAGCTCCAAACAATACAGGCTTCCTCTCTGCCCAAATTGCATTGCCCTGCAGGGCCTCCTGGCCCCCAGGTGAGTGACGCATTTGTGATTAAACCACATTGTTCCCTCATTTGATCACTCCAGGGTCCTTACAAAGCGGTAAAACATCTGCAAATGCTTTTTACCACTTAATAAGCATATCAAGCTCTGGTTTAATTTCATTTTGATATGACTATGCATAAATCATGTAGGTTTTTTACCTTATGTTTTCATCCCTGCCTTGCATACTCCAGGCAGTTTCAAGTTCATCCTTCGTTTCTGTGGAGTTTTACAGTGGGTAGCACTCATCAAAAATCCTGGAGGTGCCATCACTTCCTTCAGAACCTCTTTATTAGCTTTCTCTCTGCTTTAGACTCTGTTGTCTTTTAAGTGAGGGAAAGAGCCCATGGAGTGGACGCACAGGAGGTGCAATGAACCTGAATGTTAGTAGAGTACATCCCTGAGAAGGCAAACACCTATAGCAAACATTAGAAAAAGGAAGGGCCTTCAGGAGGGCAGTGGAATGGAATTCAGGAGATATGGGTTCTCCTAGCCTGACCTGCAACATCTCTGTCTCTGACTTGCTGGGCAGCCTTAGGCCAATCTTTTTGACCTCCCATTTAATCTTCTACAATCTGTACATTCAGAAATCTGTTGGAGGTCAGAAATCTCTGAGGAACTGATCCACCTTTAATAGAAGGTTTCTACAAACACCTCTGTAGTGTGGAGATAATCAATGTGCCTTTCCATTCTGGTTTGTTCCTTCAAAAAAGAATTGAAACTTTTCATGGAGAGGTATTTCCAGTTTCTCCCAGGGCACAGGCAGATCCAATCTATGTGTTGTGCCTGGTGCTTTGGGACAGTGGTCTTCCTTGACGACCCTGGGTGCCGGTTTTATTACAATACAGTTAATAGCAGATGTGGCATGGGACCTTTGCACAGGATACAGCAGATATGGCATGGGACTGAGGCTTTGTCAGCCTGAGAAGTTACAAGCACCCAAACACTATTTTTAAAATATGGACAGTACATCACAGTAAAGTTTCCGTTATGTGCCAAAAAGGTTAGCTTTAATTACTTCAAAGTCAGTACTTCAGAACTAATTTGCAAATAGTCTAGAAGTTGCAATATGAAAGCCACAAAGTCTTGTTTTATGAACTTTGTTGTTCTACCATTTTGTCTTTGCTGAGATGCAGGATAAGGCAGATTCATTTAGTGTGTGAATGATGAAGTAAGGAGAGAAGCAATGGGAAGTGTTTGTCCTGTCCTGTACTGAGAAAAGTCTTCTCTGCGTTACAAAACAGCCCTGCAGTGTGGTTAGCCATGGTCAAGAGTTGCAGTACATGTGAAAGAAGCAGTTGTTATTTCAGTCTTCTCTAGACTATCTTTAAAAAAATTCCTCTTAATATTCTCTCTGACTTAAATTGAAAGAACAGTAATATCAATTCTATTGTTCTACAAAGTTCATTGCTATAAATAATATTAATCTTGAAACTAAGCGATCTATGATCCCTCCAAGAACATTTTTAAATAGAGTAGGCTGGCAGATTTTATCGTAACAGCAGACAGTAGGGCGGGTTTAACATGGCTTTGGAATTTTTAATTATAAATTATGGGACCATGTCTTGGAATAGGACAACAATAGAGGCAGCAGTCCTCTGGCAATACTTTTATGATAATGATCACCTGAAAAGAAATGCTACCATTACCAAAATATATCTAAAAAGTACTTCTGAATTTTCTACTGTAGCTTGTATGGCTTTCAAAGGCCTTGTAAAAGCTCATACTATTGAATTGGAGCTGAATTTTAACACTTTTTCATAAGAAGGACAATTAGATTTGTAATGATATAACTCAGAGTATAAGGTAAAATTAAAGAAATAAGGTAAAATTTGCCTCTGACTCTAATGGGATGCATGCTGATTTACACTATTGAAAACCTAAAATAACTCTACTGACAAAAATAGTTGGAGTATTTTATGTTTGAAGGTACACTTTGTTCCTATTTGTGTAAAATTTGCATCATATTTTGGGCAGTGTAAGACAGCTAGGATCCAAGGCTGGGGTGAATGATTTGTATGGTGAATCAAGTGTTCCACTGGTGCAGGCTCATGGGATTTTTTTCCTTAGTCATTCAAAAATGAAAGGTGGCCTGTGAACTGAAGTGTTCTAGAAGCAAAACTGCTTTTCTGATTTTTTTTACTGAGATGGGGTTCTAGGTCTCCCTGGATTAAGAAGTCCCCTGAAAGGCGAATCAGCCTCATTTGATTGAGAAAAATATCTTCAGGATTCAGCAGTGGTGGCAATCCTCCCTTGTCCACACTACACTGCAGAGCACATTACACATGTTTTATGCCACTTCCCTTACCATAATTTTGGCTGATCTCCTTTGCCAGCTGATGTAATGTCTCCATATCCTCATTGTCACTAATTCTTCAGGACCCCAATAACTTATCATCTTTCCTTTGCCCCAGGACTTTTTTCTTGCTAGTTTTCTTCATCTAGGAAATACCCCTTGAAGTGCTGGGGCCTGGGTTGTGGGCCCCAAGTTGGAATTGACCCATGGATGAGTCACAACCCAGCAGTGTGTTTTGTTCCCCGAGTGGTTCCCCAAGGCCCCAGAGGCAGAACCTGGCCCACCTGTGGGAGGCCTCACCTTCCCCAGGTGGTCATGGTTGGGGTGGTGGGCAAGGTTAGAGATATATTAGCCAGGAACTGAATAATTTGGGAGAAACAACAAGGAGCTGATCAGCTTGGAGAGAGTTCCTGTTGGGGCCTGTCGAAGTGAGTTCTTGCTGGGGGCAGCTTGCTGAGCTCTCTCTCACTGTGTTCCCCCTTGGTTGATTTGAGATGGAGAGGAGTGAACAGATAAAGAATAAAAGATGAAGGTATGCTGAGGGGATGTTGTTGAGTTTGGTGTTGGCCTGATGAAGAAGAGAGCTAGCAGCACACTTCTACACTTCTCATGTCAGTCCAACTCTCCATCCTGCCATTCAGCAGTGGCACAGACCTGTCGTTTAGAGGCCATGTTCAAACACTACATCCAACACCCCAGCCTCATGGGTTCATGCTGCTCCCAGGAGACACCTACAGGGTCAAGGGTTGAGGAAAGACAACCACCAGTGCCTATTTACTAATGCAGCTTAACAATAGCATTCACTTTTCTCCCTAGGGTCCAAAAGGGATTCCTGGTATAATGGGACCAAAAGGGGAGAAAGTAAGTGTCTGACGTTATGGAGTTTGGTGTGGTTTTGAGGGGCGAAGAAAAGAGGAAGGGGTGTTCACTTTTTTCTTTGTCTGTTTAATGAGTGGTGGGCCTTATGGATTTGGGGGTTCACTTTAATTTGAATGTAAAGCTGTCAATTGCTTTGAAGCTATAATTTAAATCATCATCTTTCAGTTTTCATTTTCAGTTTTGAACTATCTTTTATGGCTTCTCATAATAGCTGCCTCTGCCTAGAGTACATGTTAAGAAAGCAGCTGAGGTGCACAGGTCAGAGATCTTATTGTTCCAAAAGCCCTGTCCCCCTGGGAGGGTGTGAGAAGCAGAGCTCTCCCATGCAGTGTTAATTGTATGGGTCAGCTCAGATATTAAAGCTGGACTATGTGTTAAGTTATGGCTTCAGATCTGCAAAGCATTTGCTGCTTGATGATGTTTAAAGAGCCTTATAGCTAAAACTGGACACGTAATTACATGCTTTGTTATACAAGGGGATGACTGAATTTGGGCTGAGAACACGAAAAAGACCAGCAGCTCTGTTAAAGTAATTCTTCTCATTTTACTTCTGGAAGCAAATCTTGAACACAAAGATATTCCTAGCATTTATTTATTTTTAATATAAATGCATTGACTAATGAGCCATTGTGCTTTGTGTGGTGCCTATGAGACTAATATGTTCCTTTCTCTGGTAGGGGGAGATTGGCAGGCCAGGAAGAAAGGTATGAACAAAGGTGCTGTCTCAGAAACCCATCTAATACTTGACACAGAGCAGCTGCCAGAAAGGGGTACAAACACTAGTTAGATAAAAATTAACAAATATTGAAGCATCTGTTTGTGCTGCTTTTCCTGGTACCCAGGGTGTGTGGTAGGGAGCTCTGGATGCAGGCCTGGGGAGCTGGGCCTTCTGGCTTGGAGAGCTATCCCAGATGCTCTCAGTAAGGGAATTGATCAAATTCAAACCATGTGGCTTTGGCCAGACAAGTAAAACACAGTGAGAAATTACCTGAATTAAGTCTCTGTGGACAACGGAAACAATGTATGGGAGCTCTCATAAAAAGTGTATTTTAAAAAGCCCAAACCAAAAATCAAACTTTTTACTTCTCCAAAGTCTAAACAAGGCTCAGACAAATACCCCCAAAGGAGGAATAACTATTAATGATTACACTTCCAGAGTTTTGGCACTAATGCAATGTGCTGACTATAATCCTATGCTTGGTGACATGTGAGCCATGATATATTGTCAAAAATATGTGTCCCTACATGTGACGAAACAGGATACATTCTCTCAGTCACTAAGTACCTCCATTTAATGTAATTAACTTGAAAAGAAGACAGAAATGCAGGATGAAATCAGAGATATGCAGGGGGTATTCACTAACCAGGAAAAGAAGTACCCTTCTAATAATACACCGAGGATTTTAACACCCTTCTAATTATATGCCAAGGATTTTAACATCAGCTACCAATCAGGAATTCAAATAAGTATGAAACACATAAACAAAAGAGGTCTTTTTCTTTCATCTAAATTGCAAATACCCTACAGTAAACAAAAATATTACTTTATATAAGTTCAAGTGTTCAAAACAGTAGTGTCTCAGAGAAAGTTGCACACCAGCCTCAGAGAGAGTGTAAACCTGAAAGAGAGTAACTTGGTACTTACTCTTCTGACAAAAACTGGTAGGTCCCAAAAGAGAAGCTGCTCAAGTTGGAAATGAAACAGTACAACTTGTGCTAAAAGCTGTCTGCCTCATGGGAGGTCACTTTTAGCCCCAGATATCATGGTGACATTTCTAAGACTGTATTGTCAAGAGACGTAAAGCAGTAGAAATAATCTGCTGTATTCTAAGAGATACTCAAAGAGTGATTTACAGACAGTAATTAAAATAGAAAAATAACAGTATGTATGTAGTTATTGCTAGTCATATAGTAGCTAAAAAAAATGCAATTATAGCTAACAGTATAGGAATGTTCAGAATAAGAATAACAGTAAATAAAATAGAAATATGTTTATTAAAGATTTGGTTCTGGTTTTAAAGTAAGTTTGATTTGTACTGATATAATTACATGTAGGTCTTTTTTTATTTACATCATATTATTAAATGAAAAAAGGGTTTAAGTTATTGATACTAGGTTTTTAGGAAGATTATTCTAACTGTGTGTAGATTTATTCTGTAGCTGATCTACATATTTGAATCAGTATAACCTGATATTTCTGTGAGCCCACATTTTCTCTAGTACAAATCAACACAAACTATATTATGAACATAATAATAGTGAGGTTTGTATTTAAAAACCTGTGTTTGCAGGTTTTTTCCAAAAAAGACTTTATTCCTCCATATCTCCTGTCTGCAGTGGAAGCTTGTGTGTAGGAATGATGTTATCTGAACCATTCTAATCAATGTTTTCTGTTCAAGGGTAGACCGGGTCCTCCAGGCGTCCCTGGGATGCCAGGACCGGTAGGATGGCCTGGACCTATGGGACCGAAGGTAAGACTAAATTTCACATGGAATAACCTGTTTAACATCATGGTCTGAACAGAACAGTTGTCTCAGGAAGTCTCTAAACCACTATCTGCTGGAGGCTGAGAAGCCACAGCAGTGCAAGGACACTCTGTGCTTCTCCTGTTTCTTACACTGCTCTGCGAAAACCTTCTTAGTCTAGGGTTAGGTTACTCCACCATCAGCCTAGCCCTTGTAGCACTTCTTATGTTGACTAAAATATGTCAAAGGGAAGTTAAAAATCAATCTAATGGCTCACTGATATCCACTGGAGTCTCACAATCACATGTATCGGTGTTTCAAAACTGATCCTCATCTTTATGACTGTTCTTTATGATGATCTCTTTGCCTGAATGTGCACTTCTTGGCAGCATAACTGTGTGCCCATGTGATCAGAGGGGAAATACCAGGCTGGTATCAGTGTAAAGAGATTACAAACCATAAGGATTGCTGATCACAGCTTTGAAGTTCATTCCCAAACAAATAAACATTCATTTCTGTGAATATTAATAACCAACCGCAGAAGAAATGGCAGGACATGCTTTACTCTTGCAGAGTGATTGCTTCATCTGCATTTATTATAAAAAAGCTGCAGGACAGTCCTTTACTGAATATTATCTTATGCAAAAGGTAAACAGCTCTTCACAGGGGCCACAGTATATGGAGTTTCTACTGGGACTCTTGAGATAACTTGCTTTTCTTCAATCCAGTACGCATCAGGCAAAAGGACTGCACACAATGTTTAGTTTGAAACAGCATTTTCCAGTAGATCTTTGACTCTTCTTTTGCTCCTTGAAGGTTGGTGTCCCCACCTCAGAGGATGTGATGCAGTAGCTCTTGCTACTGCAAAAATAATTGCAGATGTCTTCTGAATTCAAGCCATATCTGGGAAGCAGACCCTCAAACTCTTCACAGCTATGTTAGATGAAGAACTTCGTGTTATAGTATGTGGGAATGTAGGCAAGCAACAAGAAATTATGTGCTTAAAATGAGCCAATGTTCACTTTTAACTGTGAGATAGGAAATTATGTCCCCTCCAAATGTGTTGTGTGCTGATTTCCCGCAGTGGAGGCAGTGAAGGAAGAAAGAAGGCCCAGCTACCTCTTTCGCTCACTATCTTAGTACTGAGAGCAGAGCAGTCAGAAAACTCATTCACTTGATATTTTCCTTATAAAAGTTCTAGTTTTATTTAAAAAGTCTTCCTAATTTCAATTTTATCTCCTCTTTGTCTGCTGTTATGCTTTTCCATAGCACTTCTAGAAGCATCCATCACATTCAGTAGTAATACTTTTTCCTACACTTTGACTGCAAGTTCCTACTTGCTGTTTGATTCCAATTCCTCTGATTTTTTTGCCTCTGATACTGTCTCCTCTGTTCTTTAGACAGGTTCACACTCTCATTTCTTCTGGTCTTTATAAATTTCCATTTCCAGCCTGTCAATGAAGGCTCCAGTCCAACAGAGGCCAGCAGATCTCTATGCTCACTTCCATTGGTTGTCTCTTTTTCCTTTCTCTTCTTCTCATCTCTGATTTTCCTAAGCTCCTGATACTCATCTTCACTACGGTAATTTGCTGCATCCTCTTTTTGCTGTAAATCTCCAGTAAGCTGCTGTTTGATTGGTTTTTTGGTTTTCTCATTGCCATCTCTGTGCCTTCTATTTCTTCAGCTGGTTCTCGTTACTTGTCTTTGACACAGCCTTGGTCCAATTCTTATTTCTCTTACTTTGTTTCTTCAAGTCTTTTCTGAACTTCTACTGGGGCAGCAGCCAACATGAAAATCCTCACCAACATGAAAATCCTCTCCATTCTGGCTTAATGAAAGCCAAAATAGAATGAGAGCCAACTGTATTCTGTTGGTAGTGCTGCATGACCACTCTGTATTTCATGCTGGATATAATTAGCTGACAGCAGCCAGAGAAGTTGTTGTAAAGCCTTTTCATGATTTACTGGCTCCAAACCACTGTAAAGCACAGTCTCAGATGATGTCTCAGAACTCTGATAAAAGTAGTCACTATGCTTCCTCAAGCCATAAAGGCTTGCAGAAAAATACCTTTCTTTTCTGCAACTCAGTGGAAGTCACACTGGGTAGAGACAATACACCTTCAGGCTGTACAAGGATGCACTGCTGCTGATTATTTGATTGCCTGTCCTTTAATAGCATCTGGCAAAACTGAAGCACAAGTTACACACCCAATAAAAAACAAACAGAAGAACAAGAAAACATATGAGGACTCAGGCAGCGTACAACTGCAGTATAAACCTTTGACTACGGGGCTACACCAAGGTCAGGGTTCTCTCAAATTTGACGTAAAACCTGAACCACTAAACTGTCAGACATTCAAATATGACCTCATCAGAGAGCCACAATCAATAACTCTCTTTATTGACCCCTTTAGGGTGAAAAGGGAGAGTTGGGTGTGATGGGATTGCCAGGTACAAGAGGACCAATGGGCTCCAAGGTTTGTTAACCAAACATTGCATTTTCAGACACTGGTTTCTAATGCTCTGCTGACAGCTGCTTCCCTCATGAATTTGTTGGAAAATATTTATCAAGATATATCTTCTCTAATACAGCTAAAAAGATATGTTCTCCTTTAAGCAAGCTTATGCTATCTGGTTGGGCTTGGCTCTGGTTTTGGCTTTTCATAAAAATACTTTGATATAAATTATTGTAGTGCATTCATTTGTTTTAAAAGTGAAACTTATATATAATTGTATCCCACTAGAAAACTTGAGTTCTTAAGTATATCTGAAGCATTAAATCATGTCTGCAAAGTTTTCCACCTACCTCATAAGGAAATAATTTTGGTCCTCTACTAAAACCATACGTATGTATTGACAGTTGAATAGTGAGCACAATTTGGTCTGGATATTCTAGTATCTGCACATCATTGTCTATAGCATAACCCTTGCCTTTACAAATCTAAGCCACAACATTTTAAAGTACTTGAAAAAAATTATGTCACCAATTTATTCAAATAAAGGACTGAAAAGGAGAAGAACTGAACAACATTGTTTATTTTATTTTTCTTAAAGGGAACCTCAGGGTTTCTTTAATCTTCACATTAGAAGATTACTTAAGTATAACTTAAGGATATTCCATGGGGGAAAAAAATACAGAAGAGGAAGATTATTGATAGAATTATTTTAGATTATTAATTGTGGCATCTAAGAATTTATTAACTTTCAGTTACATTTTATTTACCTTGTTTCCATTTTAAAGCTGTATCAAACCTGCTGGCTTTACTTGACTTTTTCACATTTGGCTTTTGAGCTGAGTTGTCTTGCCTTTGAGTCACATTTCACAGTTCTGTTTCGGTGCAATTTTAGAAGCTATAAATATTCATTTGCATTCACAAGTTGATGCAATTAATTATTTGTGCTTCATTCATTTTCCTCATGTTAAAGTTTGAAAGTCCAGCTTCTTGGGGGATTTTGAAAGTGAGAAGCATTAAAATATCTATCATTCCCTTTAGGGTTTTCCTGGAAGTAGAGGAGAAAAGGTGAGTGTGACAATAAAATAATGTAAAATTTAACAGTTGGAAGCAGCTGTGTAAAAAAAAAAAGAAAGTAACTGTAGAAATGAGACTGAATTTTGAAGTCTAAAGGTTGCACTGAGAAATGAAAAAGAAAAACGTGAAGGAGCACAGTCTTATGGCTTGGGCTGGGATGCTGAAGAAGTGAGTTTTATACCCTGTCTTCTTGTGAGCAAGTCACTACAGCTTCCCCATCTGTTGAATGGGTGTAATAATCCTTACTTGTTAATCTGGCTTATTTAGACTATATACACTTTGAAACAGAGACAGTTTTTACTGTAAGACCTTACAGTGGGATCTGAACCAATTTGGATGAAGCCAACTGGGGAAAAAATCAAGGTCCCTTTTCCTACAAGCCTTATTCTTAATTCTGTTATAATGTTAATGAAAGTAATAAGGAAACATTTTAGGGTATCTGCCACATACCTCACACTGAAGATATTACTGTGTTCTATATGACTCCAAGTAACACCTTGTGTAGGAGAAATACTTTTTGCTTCCTCACGAAATGGTAGTAACTAAACTGTTGTCACCTTATCTCTCTCCAGGGATCCAGAGGTGACAGGGGTGACAAAGGAGTCAAAGGAGACCAGGTAATTTTCTTTCAGTGGCTGTGAGCTTTAGGTGAGCGTGCACATGAGGACTGATGTACTTCTGAGAGCAAAGAACAGGAGAGGTATGAAGGCTGGAGACATCTTCCTGGAAGGACAAGAGTGGCAGGAAAGGCAGTGGTGCTACTTGATGGGAGGGCAGTGAGGCAGCCTCTGTGTCCATGAGCCCCCCAGCCCCAGAGCATAGAGGAGCTGATGAGTTAGAGGGGGATTTCCCTGGAGGTAACATACAGAATCGTGACAGCTTGACAAAACGCTTTGAGCTGGTGGTACGATACTGCTGGGCAGGGATAGGAGGGTTGTGTGCAATTCATGGCTTGGGGAACCTTTTAAGTAAGGAAAAGTAAACTGCTTTTGATGTAAATGGAGAAATGCCGTTCCCAAATGCAGGCATTGGAAGCTGTCAGGTAGCAGGGCTGTCCATAGACAAGAACACAATTGGGATGGTTTTGCTGGAGGAGTGGAAACAGGTAGCAGAGAATCAGACATAGGAGCTTTAGAGTAAAATTTTGCTTATAATTCTCCACCTACTGCATCACCCACAATGCTGAATCACAGTGTGGGTTTTTTTAACTGATATCAATACACGGCACTTGATTTTCTTTCTCCTAAGGAAGGTGCTGCTTTGTCAAAGATCGCTCCACATTTTTTGATGATTTTTCTCCTTTTACTTTATAGGGAGAAATAGGCTTCCCTGGAATGCTGGGACAAAAAGTAAGTAGGTGTGATGTGTTGGAGGGTTGTGTTAAGTGCAGATGTGCAGTCAGTGAGTGGCTTCAGGAATATCCTGGAAAGTATAAGACACTGAAAGTCCTACTTGGCAAAATGAACAATGCTTCTTGGACTTGACCATATTCTTTAGGCTTTTATCTTAGGAGAAACCCCTGAGATATAGCTGTTTGTTATTGTTTCCCTTTTTTCCCTGGAACATTGGTTTAGTCAGATTCTTCCTCCTGTTGAACATGTTCAAACTCTTGATTACAGATTCATAACTGCCCTAATTGTTTTGGGTTTATTCACTTGAAGCTAATAAATACTCCCTTCTTGATACTCTGAATCTAAATGGCACCTTTATAAGTAACAATGATAACCCTGACCAATTTTTATGTCATCATTATTCTGTACTTGAAAGGCGATAAAAATTCAGATGTTGGCTAATGGGTAGAAAGCCTAAAGGAGGATAATTTTATGACATAATCACATATTGTATCTGAACTTAGAATAAGGAAATAATGGCTGTTTCTAAGGCGGCTAGAATATGAATGAATTCACATCCCTTTCCCTGAGTGATTTTATTATGCATGCATCTCAACAGAAAAACAAGATATTGTCAAGGGATCAGAGAGTTTGCTACCCTTGATTTCTTCAAGTCCATGAGCATGTTTCTGATCTCTCCATTTACTCTCCTCTTTAGAAAAGGATTTTTTAGGAAAATGTGGGTAAACTGTAAGAGATATCTTTTACTTTATGCGTGTTTTAAAATATTTTATTATAATTTTGGATTTCTGAGAAAGAAATGGTGCCAGCATTATCTAGAGGAATTGTGTGAATGAAAGCATCATCCACTGCTGTCTTGTATAAGACAAGTGTTACCATGTACTTACATCCTGCTTCCTTCCCTCTGCACCCACCAAGGGAGAGATGGGCCCGAAGGGACAATCTGGAGTACCAGGACACAGAGGACCTATAGGAAGACCTGGAAAACGAGGCAAACAAGTGGGACCATGGTGTTTCCTCTTCCCGTGACTCATGGCATATGTGTCATTGTGGCATGCAACTGTGGCAATCTGTGCCTTTGTGGTACCATGCACTTTATCACACAGGGAGGGGACTGAAGCCCTGAAACACCTCACACACATGCACAGGCTATGCAGGAGTCAAAGCCTCAGCTTTAGAACTGACGCCTGATCCATAGCATTCAGCTCCCTGGTCATACAACATGGGGAAAGTTGTATTTTTCCTGGCTTGGTAACAAACTCATTGAATACAACTTGAGCAGACCTTGAACCCCTCCTTTGAATCCTAAGCAAGACAGAGCTACAGTCTCGGCTTCATCTGATGGTTAGAGAGTTGACGTAAGGTCCAGGTCTTGGACAGTGTGGGAAGTAACACTGTGGTTCTCTACACTTTGTAGATCCCAACCCTGAGGCTGACTTAGGGAGCAGGGCTGCTCAATTTACAGGCAGGCTGCAATGGCAAATGGGATATATCCAAAACTCAACACATTTTACCCTGACCAGACACCATCCTCTGCCTCTCACCAAAAAAAAAAGAGGTTCCTGGGATGAGAAACTAAGGTTTGTAGGGAAACACTGGCTTTATGGGGCTCTGAAAGAGAGAGAGATTGCTGCAGATACTACAAAAACTAGTTCCCCCTCACCTCAGCTCTGGGCAGAGACATCATCAGCATCTTGCAAGGGAGATCCTGTTGCCTGTCCATGAATTTTCTCTCTAGCTCACCAGTGCAAAGAACTACACAACCACTAGGAAAAACACTGCTTGTGTGCACTGGCAGTAGCTGCTTGTACACTAAGAATGGTGTGCTGTCATGGATTAAACTGGTATTTGGCCTGTGCTGGTGAAAATCACTGGTCTGTAAATCCAAACTTCAGTCCTGTACTATGCTGTAGTACACTCCTGGTTTCCAGCATGTGCTAGTGCTAGAATATCTAGTGTACATCCAGTGTCAATTCAGGCTCTGCCCTTGCTGCTGAGTCTGCCTGGAGGATGCTTTCTGTCCTCACCATTCAGTTTGGTTGAGTCAGGCTTTGCCCAGGCCCAAGTGTTGGTCAACACAGATCAGCTTGCAGAGCTTGGAGATGTCTGCCACACGATGCAAAGAACTCAAAGCACTAAAACAGCCTCTCTGTTTCTCCTGTTCCCTCTGTTAACGCTAAACCAAGATTGATTTATTAGACTGAATATTTATATGGCAGTTCTCACCATAGTACTGCATGCCAGGGACAGATTCTTCTGCTCTGAGAAAGGTCAGGAAGAAACATAGTGACCTTAAGGGATAGTAATCTTGTCTAGAAACTAGTCAGGAATGCGATGATTGACAAATGGTCCTTATTTAGAGCTCAAAATAATTATGCTGGCAGAACTATTTATTCAGACTTTTAGAGGAATTGTAAAGACCAGGAATTGTGTGTAAATTTGATACTCACTCTTCCACTATAGCATTTTCCAAGGAGGAGATAGCAATATTGTATTGCCACAAGCTGTTCAAGCCACCAAATGGGCCTCTTTGAGTGCACCTTTCCTTTTGTATTTATTTTAAGCAATTATACTGGGGGTACAAAGATGACTAGTTCCTGGTGCTCTGAATTGCTGCCTGGAGAGCCTGTTTCTTTCCATTGACTAACAAGGAAGGGAACCTGTTCTTGTTACACCAATGCTGGTGGTGTTAATGTACATCTGCTCAGGTACAGGAGCTTGTAGATGTAATGGTTAATGGGCTTAACTGAAAGTATTTTATTTGCAGTCTGATTGTGCCCAGCACTGTAAACAGAGGCACAAGCCTGCTGCACTATTGCTCTGATACCATCAGCTAATATCTGAAGAGAAAGAATAGCCAATGTGGGAAAAAATTAAAAGTCGGTTGTTAGGGAGGGAGCAATAGGTCACCAAGTAAGAAAGGTATGTGCAATGTAAGTCTGATAGATGACCCATAAGAAATATTTTTTTTTATCCTTGGTTTGTCAGGTTTTAAGAGCTGATGTGTGCTCTTTGTTGCTCAGTCTTTCCGTAGCGTAAGGCAAAGAGAAGATGCAGCGCTGGCAGATCAACTTGAACACAGTGCACTCTTTACTTGACCTTAGACGTTTTGTCACATTACATAATGTCTTAATCAAAAAGTGGTGACATAAGTTGTGTCATAATTTAAGGCAACAATCAATGTGACTAAAAGAACTGTAGTTTGGCCCTAAATTAGGATTTCCAGGCCCAAGGCTCAGTACACAAACTCTTTTTGGTGCCCTGAAAGCAATTTCAGCATTGATCAGCATGAAAAATGGGTTTCTGCTCTGTAATTGGTGAACTAGCTATTTCCTTTCTTCTTTTCTAATCCTTTGAACAAACTTGACAGTGGCATTTTAAGGCTCCGGGGGTCTGACTGCTGCCCTTAAGTGCTGTAGTTGTCTGGCTGTTCAGCTGAGAGGATAGTTTCCATCAACATGGGGCCGTTTCCTGTCTCTTGATCCAGTTGACATGCCTAGATAAAAGCAGCTAAATTAGGAAGGTGTTACTTCCACTTCCATTTTGAGATGCTTCTTGATTGTCTCACCAACTTCTTCATCTCTCCCCTGCCTCTGGGGCAGGCTCTTCCTAAAAGGTGGCCAGGAGGTGGGAGTCACAAGTCACATCCTCACTACCCTTTAACTCAGATATAACACCCAAAGCTCTGCAACTTGAAAATTAGCCCTAAGGAACAAGTTTAGAGTTTCAGTCTTGATAAGGAGGAATGACTTAGGGCTCTAGTTAATGCTGCTTTGAAAGAAAGGAGAAGAATATAAATATTGTCCATGGGGAGAAGCTTCTCTCAATGCTGTGTGAAAAAAACAAGGCAAAAAATATTTAATATAAATCTCTGCCATTTTTATTTAATCTATCTGTGCTAAACAAGAGACCATTAAGCAATCATTCTTCCAAAGCAGGAGACACTGAAGACAGCTCCTTTTCAGGCAGTACATGTCCGATTGGCACTAGCTTGCCTCTGCCAGATTGTGATTTTTTGTGTGGGGGAAGGAGATTTCCCACAGACTTCTCTGGGGCTACAAAATCCTGGTCCATATTGTGCAATGTAAGAAGTAATTAGGGATCAGCATCGCTGACATTCATACAAATCCTGGAATATTTTGATGGCACAGAACTTACCTAACAGGATTAAACAAAGCAAATATTCAATTAGTTCTTTATGGACCATGGCAAAATCAACCTTCCTGTGTTGAAATGGTGCAAGTGATATTCAAACATATCCATGCGACACAACATGGTATATAGCAACAAATTGGTTTAGCATATATGACTATATATGCTTCATTAGTCTGAAATTAGACATGCAACCACTCATCATGCATTCATGAATGCACATTAACCTGCAATTACACCATCCTCAAGGGTTTCACCTCCTTTGTCGTTAAAAGAAAGTGTACACAGTACATATCATTTTTGTTATGCTAAATAATACATGCTGTTGCATAAAAATCAAATCAGATATTTAAAGTTTAAGTTATGTAATACACATCTGAAATATAAAGCTGAGAAATCCAAGCCTTGGAGAGTATATGAGCAGGAAGATAAACAGTTATTTTTAATAAGTGTCACCATATTAAATTCAGGAGCAAAAATAGGAAGGTGCTGAACAGTTCTAGGGTGAAATTTCCAAATGCTTAAGAGTATGGCTGCACAAACAAGCTCCCAAGAAACAAACTAGAGCTGATTTTACAGAATATTAGCTATTTATGGTAGCTGTGTGCAAGCTCATGACCCATAGGTAGTTTTACAGCATTTTAACTGAGTGATAAGGTACCAGAGGGACACCATTTGTCAGTATGGTGTTGCTACACACTAGCTTGCACTTTGTAAAGCCGAGCCCCTGCTTGCCTTGAGGTAATTTGTTAACATAGTTATACCCACAGTGAAAGTCAATGAGATCCAGGAGTCCAGGCATCTAAAGTACCTCTGAAAACAGTGTGAGCCTCAGTCATTAGTGAACTTCTGAAAGACTGCACCCTAAGACCTGGAAATGTCACTGTGAAAGCCCTTGCTGACTCCATAGTGAGTTTTTTCTTTTTTTCCTTGGTATGTATTAGAGCAATAACTAAGAATGTCCAGGGCCAGCTCCACCAGCCCTTTCTGAGCTGTGCTGACTCCTAGAGAGCTACCAAAGGTAAAAAGGCATCCTTGCTGTCAAATGATCGAAGTCAGAGCAGGGTGATTTCTGACTCCACACATGGCACATCTCTGGGTCTGTTCACATTTAGGAGCAGAAGTCCTGCCTGGACATGTTTTTTTGTCTCCACATAGAAGCAACTGTTCCCTGGGGTGGTGACTATGAAGCTCATGCTGCATGCTTCTATCAGCAAATGTCTTGGCTTTCTTGAAAGAGAAGCCAGTGCTGGCTGGAAGAGGTTGTATGTTTTTCATAGTTTAGCAAATAAATGGCTGCCTCCTCTTTCCTAGGGACTGAAGGGAGACATTGGACCTGCAGGCATCATGGGTCCGCCTGGAAGACCTGGTCCTTCTGGCCAGCCAGGCCCCCCTGGACCTTCAGGATCAGGTAAGCAGGAGATGAAGTGATCTCCTAAACAGTATGCTACTCCCCAGCCCCTCCTGTCTCATCATGTATGCCTACATAGGCCCCTTTACAAAAAGTGCTGCAGGGCTTCATTTGCTTCTCCACTGACAGCAAGGAGAGGATTTCTCCTGAAGGCAGGTCATGCCATCCTTGCCCATTATAAGGACTACACCTTACTTTAAAGCCTGCATTATAGCTTCTGTTATTTCATAAAACCAAAAGTACGGCCTATATTATTTCTGTGGGACTTTGGTAGATGGGGATGATGAAAAGGCATTTGGCAACCATGGAGGCACTAGTTAATCTCCATCATGAAAGTTCTGCTGCTTCTACAGATATCCTGGCTTACAGTGAAAGATTGTGATTTCTAATCAGCCAGGTTATACTTACCCTGTCCTGCTCTGTAAAACAAAAACAGATGAGACTCAAGTCACAATGGCACTAAGGAAAGAAGGGAACAGAAGGGGTAGGTGTCAGAGGGAAAGGGCAGTGGAGAAAACTTCTCTCTTTGATTAAGTGCTGGAGATCTATGCTCAATGCCATTGTGCATGTTGTAGAAATGATGAGAAAAATCTTGTAACTGACAATTGTACAGCTTCAAAGCTGTCCATGCACACAAACTCTGAATGAGACCCGCCCCAGACATGAAGGACGATACACAACCCACAATGTTGAGTGACAGCGAACCCTCAGGTAGGGTTTTCTCAACTCAGATATATGTACTAAAGTATCTGAAAAAAAAAAGCAAAACCAGTTGGAAACTACTGTTGCTTCAAATGGACAACAGCTGCTTGTACTGCAGCTGATATGTTCAATGTCCTCTTTCATTTTGTTCTGCCTTTTTCTTTCCTTGCTTACATCAGTGGGCAGGAGGTCTCTTCTTGTGGTGGTGTGGTAATGGTACATCTGTGAAGACGGGGGTTGCTTCAAAGTCTTCACGTATCTCAAGTCTTCCATTATGAAACATCTTTGTCTTGAGCTAATTAACTGGAAGTTTCCAGAGGGCAGAACTTTTACCATGCTGATGGGAAGGCAGCCAGGATCTTGAGATTATTTTTTAAAGGCTTTATTCCATCCACAGGAAGTTTATGTGTCAGACTTGTTAATCTTTTTCCTCTAGAATATAAATTCTCATTCTAAAAGACCTTTCTGTAATGATGTCTCTGTTTGTAGTATGAACATGTTGGCTCATAGTCTAATTCTGCAGAGTAGTGCACCCTTGCCAAAGTTTGAAAGTCAAAAAGCAGTATTTTTTTTAACTTTTATTGGTAGCACTTCTGTGTTTCTATTTGGGTTTTCCTGTACAGAAACCTCTGAAACAGCATTACTGAAGTGGTTGTACAAATTCACAAGTCCAAGGCATTGTGGATGTACACAGAGACCGACTGAAATTAAACTTGGTGCATGGGTGCTGTAGAGGGATCTGTGTGTTCATCATGTTCTGAGTTTCTGCAGCTTCAAGCAGACTGACCTTTATTCTAAGCAAATGGTCTCTCTCTTCCTCTATGAAGTTGGTAGGAAAAATTAAAAAGTGATCTGAAATAATAATACTGTGGTACCGACTTGGGTCTTTCTTCTGAAGTGCTGGAATTGGTGGTTCTGGCAACCCCTCCCCTCAGTTCCCAGTGGATTTGGAGGGAGATGTGCATATCTGAAAACTTGGGTAAATGCATATATCCACTCAACCTGTACTTTTTCGACTAAGGCTGCATTTGTGTTTTGTGTGTTAACTTCTTAAGAAGGCAACCTGGTATTTTGCTTCCTAGGGCAATTCACAATAGGACCAAAAGGGGAAAGAGGATTTCCAGGACCTCCAGGGAGATGTCTCTGCAGACCCCCACAACATGTGAATAACCCACCATATGAGGAATCTGTGTTTGGACACAATTACCCAAAAGTCCCAGTGGTAAGCAGATTTTCTGGGAGAAGCTGTGAGAGGTTCTTAGAATTGTGCTTGTAATAGGTGGTGCACTTACTAGTACTTTGGGTTTGATAGGGATGATGTATTTATGTGGGCAATGTATAATTTCTAGTATCCAGAACCTCTGACATCCAATTGGTGCAAAATAGTTTGGTGTCATGATTAGTCTGAGGGTTGTGTAATTGAGGTGCTGAAATGCAGCTGTTTCAAACCATCAGTAATGTAACGCATGTTTAGAAAATTTTTTCCAAGCCTGAGAATGCTATCTTCCATCTCCTACATATGTATGCACATATAATCTGTTCTTTTTATTTCAGTAAATTGAAATGTATTTCAGATTGGTCAGTGAAGCAAGCATCTCTTTCTTGCTTATTTTTTATATCTTGTTCTGCAAAGACATTGACTTCAGAATTAAATATTGAGGTCAAGCATTTTGCATATATGATAGAACTTTCTCCCAAAGCACAGACCATCTCTCTACCTTAAACCAAAAAGGAGTGTCCACAAACCATGGGAGTCAGACTTCTGAGCTCAGACATACACTTTATATAGCTAATTTCAATCTCTAGCCTTCTTGAAAGCAATTTTACAAGCAATTTGGAAAAGTGGCCTATCAATCTTTCATCTCTGATTTCTTTGAGCTTTGTAAATACTTTTTGCTGTACTTTTCCTGCTGCTGGGCCTGCCTTATTATTCTGTGTATTGTAGCACCTCATCATCAATGAAATTGTTGCCTTGCTGCTGTCTGCCAGCACAGCCCAGCCTCTCCACACCTGCAAGTGCATATTGAGGGTGTCTGGTCGCCCCTGAATGACAACAAGCAGCAATTAGCTTTGTTAACTTTCCCATCTGCCATGCTGCCAGAAAGCTGTTACAACACGTGAAAGGGACATGCTCACAGCACTGTCCATTAAACTGGGTCACAGAACTTTGTCTTTTGCATGGGTGTGCTGCAAACCTTGTCAGCTGCTCACTCATCCCTGTCTGCAGCACATTACAAAAAAGCTCTATTGTTTTTAAAATGTAATGGTGAGAGAAGAAAGTGCATAAACTAAAGGTGCATATCACATCACGCTGCATGCCATTGCAAAAAAACTACCATATACTTCATGGCATGGAGAACTCATAGGAAAAGGTGCAAAGCTCAAGATATTCTGTGTAGGCCTTGTCACCCTCCTTCTGCATCAGGCACAGTTTCATATTAGATCTTGAAAGATGGTAATGAGAGTGTAACTTGCTATCGCTATGAACCCTCATCTGATGGTGATCAAGTGCCATTTCATTCTCAGAAGCGTAGGATGGCCAAGCAGCCTCTGACAGTGGAGTGCTTGGAGAGCAGCACTCCCTCTTTGCCTGACACATTCATTTTACTTCCTCGTGTCAAGAGCAAGGGCTTAAACATTGCTGTTAGTTATTCCCTTCAGGTCCCCATGAAGCAGCTTTGAAGCATGCCTTGTACCACTTGGAAACTATTGTTAGGGTTTCTATAGCTGCACATGGAAAAGACCCAGAGACTCAGTGTCCTCAGTCCTGGTGTCCCATGGTTTGCCAAAGCAGCATCCAGACACAGCACGACCCCAGTGCAACCACCCACTCAACCACTGACTCCTCCAGTGCCAGTGCTGCCAGAGGAGGGGAGGGGCTAGGAAACAAAGCACTGATTTTCTGTTACTGGCTAAGGTTTATTCTGCTTTTAAAATCTTTTTCAATTTCAAAGGCCAGTATCTGTAACAGAGAGTTTCAGAGTGCACAGATCTGCTATTGATTTCAAGACAAATTAGAGCTCTGGGGCCGGGACTTGAGCTCCTGAGCACAATTATAGAATCAGTCCTTTGCTGGCTTTCTAGTTCTTTGCACTCTTTCATTCAAGCTAAAGGCATTTCTATTCAATGCTTCTTTAATGAAATTGGCCTTTGTCGAGGGCTATGGGAATATTCTGCTATGTAAAATCTTCAGGGTAATTTGTTTTAAAAAGAGCCAATTCTGTTTATGCTTGTGGGAATCAGACTCAGCCCTAAATCCATTTTGCTCAGAAGAATCCATTTGCTTTTTCTTAATTTAAAAATGGTTTGAATCTTGCTAAAATTAATTTGATTAAGCTTCTGAAGGAAGAGATTATTTCCTAATGCCCCTTATAGCCAATTGCAGTGACTGAGACATTTTAAAAAAAGGGGCAAGAAAGCAGTTCATCCTAGTTTTTCCACTTTTTTTCCTGTTTAATGGAAGACTTGGGTTTAGACTAAAGTATATGCACATAAAGAAACATGCATTTCAATGCCAACTAAATCTAAATAGAGTACAAAGTAGTAAAAATAAATGAAAGTTACATTAAGTAATGCATTATTTATTTTGTAGCCATGAGCATGCCTAAAAAATCACAAACCCACAAGAAGCATTTGTGTCCATATGGATTTTGCAGCTGTTCCAGCATCTAATCATTTAAGCACCTGACTTTTTTTCTCAGCAATGATTGTGCATGAGTATTTGCATGATCATTACCTGTGGATATGCATTTTAAAACTGGGGCCATTGGAGCCATAGCTACGTGCTCAGGAAAGACAATTCTCCTTTGGAAACTCATGTCTGTTCTTACCAGTCTCAAGGGAGGCTCTTATGATCTGGCAACCCATGGGTGTGTGTTCTCACACCATTCTGTTTCTGAAAACAATGAAACAATTTTTCTGTGTAGTTGTTTACCTATTTGCAGATACATACGTCAGTTGGCAGAAGAAGTTTCTGTGACAATCCAAAATACTTGTCCAGGGGGTTACCGACAACCTTTTTTTCTGTGCCGCAGATTTTCGTGGTGAATAATCAAGAAGAATTGAACCAGTTGAACACTGAAAATGCTTTAGCTTTTAGAAGAGATCAGAGATCTTTGTACTTCAAGGATACCTTTGGATGGCTTCCAATCCAGGTGAAAATATGACTGTTGGTCTCAGAAAACTCATGAGTATGTGTTTCAGTTTTAAACACAGATCATACTTGTATACTTAAGATGTCATATAGAATCAATGAAGTAAATGGACAAAAAGCTCATTTTTGAGCACTGCCACAACTGTAGATAATTCTGTGATTTTTGTTCACAGGCATCTTCATTACTGAGGCATTAATTCATCAGTGTTGCAGATTTTGCTAATCTCCCTATGAACCAGGCTTCACTGGTGAACAAACTGGTGCTGAATTTGGGGAATTACAATAGCAAAGAGCACTTTTTAATATGGAATAAGGAAAAGCTCACCAGGGTACAAAGTTGTGGAAAAACACAAACCCTGCAAACATGAACCAAGTATTTTCTTATTGCTTCAACAACCTAAGCTAAGTCTTGCTGAAATGAGCAGCGGGCTGCTTCTTGTGTTCACTGAACTATGAATCGGATTCTGTATAAACCCTGTGAAGCACCAAATAGTGGGATCTGAAAACCCAGTTGTGCGATCTGCCTCCCACAGCCCTTCAGCTCTGCTTGCTCACCAGGTGGCTCGTGGTCAGGTTCGGTAACCGTGGTGTGTTTGTTTGGCCAGCTCACTCCTTTCTATCCTGTGGATTACCGCTTTGAGGATGGTGGTACCTGTGGAGATGGGATCATACAGGATGGGGAAGAGTGCGACGATGGCAATGCAGTTGTGACTGATGACTGTATAAGTAAGTTGCAGCACATCGAGAGCAGCCTCTTTCTACCAGGGAAGGTGCATTAGTTGTTTCCACAGAGTACACTGTTGTGTAAGTCACACAAGTGTTTCACTCAGAGGAGCTTGTGTGGTTTGTGGATCAAGGGCAGGCACAGGGAGAGGGAGGCACACTGGCCATAATATGAAAACTAAGGCCCATCATGCATGTGGGTGCCACACACAAGACAGAGGTGATGTCAGGTACCTCTCATGCATCCTCACTGAGGACTGTGACCTCACTAAGCAAAGCTGTCTGCAATCAGAGCAAAACCACACATTTTAGGGGCAAAATCCAGCGTACACACCTTCTCTGGGGGCTGCTGGCTTTCTGGCCAAAAGATGTAACGCACTTTTGCAGTACACCACAAAACCTCTTAGGATAGACACTGAACCTGGCTCTTTCTAAAAGTAAGCTTGATCCTGGGTCCAGTAAAACCACTTTGTATTTTGTTGTTCACTTTTATAGAGAAGGTGTCAGCCCACTACCTTCACTGTTAGATTTATACCCCTTGATTCCTACCCCAGAGTGCAGCACTTTACACCATCTGCAGCTGACACACAGCAGGTTTGGTATTCTGCTGGTTCTAGCAAAGGGATGCTTCTTCACATTTCAGAACAGATGTCAGCCAACACTGAAAGGTGCAATTTTTCTTTTTATTTCATATAGCACTCCAGTTTTCAGCCTGACTTAGAAAATGAGGTGTATGCAGCCATGCTCTATGTGAGTTTGTCCATACACCTACCCAACACCACCCTCCCCCTTATAACTTAGGAATCCCAGACAACTTCTCAGTGAAAACAGGAAAGAAATTTCAAAGGGAATTCAGTTGCAACAGGTACAGGTACACATATAAATAAATGGCCCTCTAAGTTTGCCTGAATGCAGAGTAATCCAGTGAGAGAGCACAAACTCTCCAGGCTCCAAGCATGACAAAATGATTCAATTAGAATTTGCAATCAACCATGGGGAACAAGCATGCAGGAAAATAGTTTTCATTAGTTCTAGTGCCTGCAAAATTGTACATTGTGTGCCTGGAGGCACATCATATTACTTTGCGCTATGTATTGGGCAAAGCTTCGGGTCAATCGAGCCCTCACAATACATAGAATTCTGACACTGATGTGACCCAAAGAGTTACTCTTGAGTTACTTGGAAATGAGCATGTTGTCATCATTCTGCACTTGTGAGGTAACCAACAGAAAAAGGTCAACCAAATGTTAAGTGGATCTAACTGTCATATAGTCTTGTTCTTAGAAGCATCAATTTCTAACAAACAGATCCTTGGTGCAATTGGTAATTTTTGTTTGTAAATAGCCTGCTTTAGCTCTTATAAACTACCTATTCTTGAGTGCATTTTTAATCTCTTACTTACTAGTGTCTCCAAGAAGATATCAAAGGGATTTTAGCCAAATGAATTTGTTATAAGTTATAATCAAAAAATTGAAGACATCAAAACTAAAGTCCAGTTGCTAAAATAGCAAAAAAACCCCTCAAATTACTGCAGCCTACACACCAATTCACTGTGAAAAAATGTCACAAGAGACACTCATGCTCAAGTTGGTAGGAGTCAACCTTTTTCAAAATCATTACATACTTTTTTTAATAGGCAATAGGTCTGCATAATTCTGTTCATATTTGGGAACTCACTTGAAGTAGACAGATATAGATATTGTGCAACATTGGGTAAAGGTCTAGGTTGAGATTTTCAAACCATTTAGTGAGTGCAGAGTGGTTTTTTAAATTGTGAATGTCCCCAAATCACCTATGTCAACTGTATTTTATGCTTAATTTAATTTGTTTTGATAGTAATTATCCATGGTAATAATAATTATTAGAAGAAATGCTGTTGTAATTAGTGTTTCTGTAGTAATTATTTTTATTCCCTTGGTCATTGAAATTAGACTTAAAAAGGCATAGTCTTTGTGGCTAATAATATTGTTTCTCCTAAGATACTCCTTACAGGATGCCTTTCCAAAATGCCTTGTTTTATACTTTACCCTTAAAAATCAGTTCCACTTACCTCACATGCCTCTTCTACATATGAAGTGCTTTGAAGGTATTTCTTTCTGTATTTTTCACTAGGATGCCAGCGTGCTTACTGCGGAGATGGCTACAGACATGAGGGGGTTGAAGACTGTGATGGGAAGGATTTTGGGTATTTGACATGTAAAACATATCTCCCTGGGTATGTATGAGCTGCCTTCACTTCTGTTTGGGGTTGGTTGGTTGTTTTCTCTTTATCAGTTTTAAAGCAGAAAAGTATTACCCACTTAAAGCTTGTTCCACTGATACCTCTGCAGGTAGTGGAGGAGAAAGAGTCTATCATTATATCTGCACATCACTGACTTGAAGGGCTAATGCCTCCTGCTCTACGGATGAATGAAGGTCACATAGACATATGTTTAACCACTGCTTGCAAAGATTTCGTCATTTGGTGACATGATCATTGCATTAATGTTTACCCATAACAAACTAGGAGTAGGAAAGACCCTGAGAAGGAAAAAAAAAACCAACCCCAATCCACAACCTCCAACCGACCTCCTGTTGCCCTTACCGTCATTGGGTACTCCAGGGGTATCTGTGTTTCTAAATCAACTGATCATCTATCAGTCTTTCCAAAGACAAGGAAATTCACTCAGCAGCAGATGTAAAGCCATGTGTCTACTCGGGGATGTCCTTCATTTAAAACATCTGCTTATTGTTGACTTGCCTTCTCTGCCTTTGCTTAAGAAGCTTCCTCTGGCCAGTATTTTGTCTTCAACAGCAATATCTCTATTTAACTGTCAGGTATTGTTACTGGCTAACAGGAAACATTTAATTTGCAAATGAAATTATGTGCAGAGCCCTCATCATTCACGGAAGAATAATGTGCTAATTGACAGGAACAAGAAACCACAGGATGTCTTTGTAAGTCAAGCACTGCACTAATCCTTCCACTGCAATTGTTGGAGCACTTCTGGTGTAAGAGATTCCTAAAACTCGACAACCTGAAGCATTTTACAGGGATCTCATCTTCAGGCAGCGTGGAGCTGTTTTCTACTGTGAAAACTGTTCACTTCTAAGAGTCTGAAGGTTGGTGCCAAAAATAGCACCACAAAAGCCTGAGAAATTTTTATAAATTTCACTTTCCGTGTATAATTAAGTTGTAAAGAACAACTGATATCCTTTATTTTTGTATGTGCAGTATGCAAATTGTTTACTAAAGAAAAAGCTGTGAATCATGAGTAAAATGGTATAAGTATGTGAGCATGGCACTCTTGTGGGAGTTTCATCCCAAAGCACCCTTTCCCCAAAGGCCTCTGCTGCAACTGATTTTCCCATTTTCTACTCTTCCCAGCCCCCAAATCCCTCCTCATATTTCATATACCTTCACTTCAGATTTTATGTTGGTTTTCTGAGAATATGGGTTATCTAAGGACATTGTTTTAAAGACATGCTTAATGATTGCTTAATTTGCAGTTTGCAGATTACCTTATGGATGGGTTTTTAACTTAGGCATATGCTAACAATAAAAAATCATCAGAAAGCTTATTTTATTAACATCTCTGGTCAGATCTTCAATAGGCAGGGTCACTGCAGCTCAGTTTAAGTCAGTAGAAAGACAAAATCACATTTTTTTCTTATTTTGCAAGGATCATTCCATTTACTTTTTTTTTATTTCAAAGGTGTACATGTGTCACTATCATAATTTCAGGTACATGAAAAATAAGTTGAAGGACAGACACAGTCACACTTCCTGGAACTATTGGAAGTAATTGGGAAAACACTTACCTCAGAGCCTCAGATGTTTCGTTACGCAGCTCCTGTGGGTGAGCGCCAAGGCCTCCGTCACCCACCCCCATGTAACACTCAAGTCCCACTGCCAGTGGGGAATTTTTTTTTTTTTAATTGACATTGCTGGAAATTAAGTCTTCACTCATAGGATTCTTACTTTGCTGACAAAGGGGAGTACAATGGAGCACTGATAGAAATTACCTTCTTATTTTGGTTCCCATATGTTGCTGCACATGGCATTTTCTGATGTTCTTCACTCCTACAGAACATTACATCCAGAGACCATATAATATGAACTATAGCATGCTTTGAAACTGAGATGTTCTCTTTTTTTCTAGGTCTTATGGAAAACTCCGATGCACTTCTTACTGCTACATCGACTCCACGCAGTGCCGGTACTTCACATGAGCAGAGCAGAGGTGGGCAGCATCCCACGCGTAGCGGGGTGCGAGGTGCTACATTGTCAGCTATACAAGAAGGACTTGGATGAAAAAACCCCACCCACCTCTATGTGAAAACAAAGAGATGTCATGCTGTTGATGGCCATTTCAAGATGTTTTTCTTTTTTTTTAAATTGTCAAGTTGGGAAAAAATAGGACCACTGCATCCTGTCTTAACAGAGAAATATCAATGAGTGTTTGCCAGTAAGACTTTCATGTGGCTGAGGATGGCAACTTGCTCTTCATCACAAATGCAACATTAAGCTACTGGAAACTGAATTTCAAGAACCAGGAATATCGTGTAAAAATTACCTCGACTTAGCACTGTTAAACCTACATGTAAGCACTTCAGGGTTTTTGTCTTTAAGTGTTCTCAGCATAAACACGAAGCGTATCTTGAATGCAGTGTTTATAGAGACTTTATCTTTTGTTACAATGTGAACTTTGCAAGTGTTGTGTCCATGTAACAACTTCAACAACATTAACCATACACCTTCATGGATTGAAGGAGCAGAGACCCTTCAGCAAGTGCTTTCAAGATCAGCCAACAAAGCTGGTTAACTGCACCTTCAGTCTAAGAGTGTTGGCTGTGTATGTGTCTGTGTGCATGCGTGGAAATGCAAGCAGTCACAGGAGGCCTGGACCTGCAGACCACAAAGGCCAAACTGGACAAATAAACTGAGAAGTAGCCAAAGAGCTCTCTCCCAGGAGAAAATTAGACAAGGAGGGAAGATAAAGAAGGAACACATTTCTGTATTTTCCACCTCTGTCTAGCTGGCTGGGCTCTGCGTGACCCCGAAGGGGCTGGGACAGTGTTGGTTACCTGCCTGAAACCATAGTGTGACCATGTAGACATTGCCTTCACTCTGGTTTCTACACTGGAAGGTCTTTTTGTTTTCATCTCCTGGTCCACCTGACCATCACTGTTCAATTACTGATTATACTCTGTCCTTTCACCCCCTCTCTCCCACTCATTTCCACCCTCGTGTTTGGGGTACTCTCCAGTGTATGGTCTTACCTTTGTAATCACCTGCAAATCAGGTCTTGGAATAGGGTGTTTATGGATGTTCATTCATGCTGTATAATGTTCATGGATTTTTGTAATGTACATGGAAAGTCTGTTCAACTATATTAGCTCTGATAGGAGTCAGGGTAATTATATACTTATTTATTAGCAAGCATTAGAGAACAAATTTCACATGGGAAGCATATTAAATGTTATGTGAAAAAGAGTCTATAACAGAAGAAAATGAAATAGATGTGCAGAATTCAGGACTGAAAACCTCAAATCAAGGTGTTCTTTTCATACAAGCCACCCTTTTCTGCTGAGTGATAAATGCTGCACGCAACTGAAATGCATGAGTTATCTGGGACAGTGACAGCACAGCGACAGCTGCACTAACACTGGTACTTCTGCAAAGGCTAAATTAAGGTGGATGTTGTGTTATAATGATAACGTATTAAAACAATCAAGAAATGCATACCACTTCTACCACCTGTATAGAAGACTTTAACTCTGCATGTCCAAAGTGATACTGGAAATTGCCAATTAAAAAAAAAAAAAACTAAACAAAAAATGAAAGCCAAAATTAGTGTGCTCTTTGTGGCTCTCACTTACCTAGGCTATTTACGTTGCTATGAAGCCAAGCCACCAGCATTTGTAGCCCAGTGCAATAGCTTTTAATCTTGTTGCCTTTTTTTTTTTTTTTCATAAACAAAGGTCTTAATACAAGGTCAAGGAACCACTGTGGCAAGGAACTTGACATAAGCTCTGGAAATCTGAGCACTAGCACAGCTGCCTTTTAATGTCCTCTGCTTGTGCAAGTGGTGGGTTCCAGTAGTGTCATGTGCCCAGGAGCATTTATCCCAGAGGAGGCTCCCATGGACGGCCAAGGTCCCAGCAGCACATCCTGCTGGACACCTCTCGGACTGAACCCCTGGCAGCACCTGCCAGCTGTTACCATCCTGGGCTTGGAGACACTTTATCTGAACTCCTCACCTTCTCCAAGGTATTCTTCTCTACTCCCAAAAGGCTGGGGTCTTCGAGAAATTTGGTAATCCCAGTGGCCTTTCACCTTCAGTTTAAATCACATTATTTTTAAAAGCTTCTACCTCCGAAGGACATTAAAGTTGCAAAGCTGGACGCATGGAGCGTAGGGAATGTAAACAGGAGATGTGATTGTGTAGGTAAAACTGTACCATGCTGCACGTGCTCAGCAAAGGGCATGGCAGTCTGGTCAGAAAACATTTTCAAAGCATGGATTTTAAATGGACTTTATTAAAACATCACAGACAATCCAGCGTCTTAACAGAAAGAAAGCAATGTAAAATATAATGAAAAAAAAAAAGACATGAAACAAGTTTCTTACTACTGTTACTATCTTGTTCCCCTAAGATGATAAAGCATGAGAAAGACATTTGGGAAGACGCTAAGTATATATGATTTGAAAGGCCACAAAATAAATCCTTTCTCCTTATTTCTGACATACCTGCCTTACCATTAATTGGGGATTCTTCAGCTGGATGGTGCCTGGTCCGTTGCGAATTATCTTTCCTCCTTCTCCGAGTTTCTTAACACGTTGTGCCAAGGCTGGTTCAAAAATTAATTACGGTATTTCAGAAAAATTAATTGGGGCATTTCAGGTCCTTGGCCTTTTGTAGCAGCAAATGCTTCTGGGAGAGTTTTTCTAACGATTAGTACACAACTCTAGACAAGTACAAAACCCTTATGATCTTATGCCATGCACTGTATTAAATGTATACTAAAAATCCAGCTTGCACTTAATATATAATTAAATGTGTAGTTACCTACTTTGTGTATTAGCAGCTCATGTCAATAAATCATACTACCTTAGCTCTGCTATCTCCTTACTTTTGCTTATTTAATTTTGGGTTTAACAACACAGTTCTAAAATATAATTACCTAGTTTAAGATGCTCGGGAGGGAAAAAACCAGTGTCTCCTCTCCTGCATCTGCTGCCTCTTCCTGCCCACCACGGGCTCCGGCTCTGTGCAGGTGCACTGGTGTGCACAGCCCGGGAGTGTGAAGGTGCAGCCCTGCACCCGGTCTTGCAGCTGCCTCAGCCCCAAATGCAACACATCATGTGCAGAACCACTCCACTCTCATTGATTTTTGATTGTAAACAGTGTTACATGGACTACTTGTAGTAAGGCTTTGGGCTGCAGTTTGGGGAATTATCTCCTCCTGCTACCTCATAGCCTACTGGGTGGTTTGTACCTCCTACTAGATGCTGAGCTGATGGCAGCAAACTGGAAAGCAATAGCATTGACTGCTGATGGATGATGGGAAGGGCGATGCTGGCACCTGGGGTTCAGTCACTCCCAGCAGCCAGCACTCAGGCTTTGGGAAGAGGCTCCTGCCTTAGAGTAGCAGCCAGCAAGTCTGTTCTTCTGCAGCTTTTGTGTAGGAGCATCCCAGAGGAGGGCAGTGCTGTCTGTCCCCAGGGGAAATGGAAGTGTATTGGCAGCCAGAGAATGAATGAATTTTTGATGCAGTATGTTTTCTGCCTGTCAGAGTGACATTCACCTCTCTAGCTTCCCAAATGCTTATATCAAGTCTCTCCTCACTTCAAATCATTCAAAATTGTAGCTGCCAACCCCATTATTGCTTATAAATCTGGCCATGCAGTTAATTTCCTCCTTTCTTTGGTCTCATGGTTTCCTTCAACAGCAGCAAAGTTCATATCCTTTGTAGCCTCTCCAAAACCCTGCTATACCCTCGTTGCTCTGCAGGCACTGGGTTTTGTTGGCTTCTTTTTCAGACTCTCATACCATCCCTTTGCTAACATCTTCTGCATGTCACAGCCCTGCAAACATCACACCATAGCCCCTGGGCCACAGTTCTTACCTTCTTAAACCTCAATGTCTCTAAAAGTCATGTGGTGTAATTCCTATTTCAGATTCACTGATTTGGACAAGAGGAGAGCACATTGGTGGTTATCCTTAAACTGGAAGTCTCCCAGAACAGGCACTGTGCTTGAACTTCAGCTGTTTATGAGTAATAACGATAATAAATCCACAATTAGTTGCTTTTGGGGACAATTCAAGAGCTTTGGCACTCTGCTGCCACATAGAATCAGGGCATGTATTAAAAACAGAAGACCAAAATAAACCCAAGAGAAGTAAATCAGTGCTGTGCTGTGATTCTGTGATGATACTCAAGTGTATCATGCAGGCAAGTCAATGCTGCAAGAGCTATCGGAAAAATCATGTTTTAATTCACAAAGTGTGAGACAACAGAGAGCACTTTGTGATAGACTTTCAAGTTCTTCCTCTGATAGCTTTTGCCTAAGGAGATGGATACAGCAAAGCAAGTGTCCTTTTCCTGGAAACCATTCTCTTGCATGGAAACCACAGAGTAATGGGCTATTGAACTCTGCTACAGGCAATGTAAGGTGCTGGCAGAAAGACAAACTAAAGCAGGCAACTAATGAATGTAAAACTGGGACCAGAAATTTGGTTCAGAGTAACTGATGTTTATTGATCTGGTAAGGGACCGTGCAACTTGCAAACCATCTGAGCACTGCCAAACCTTAATCAAAGAGAAAAAAGGAATGAGGCCTAAGTAAATGAGCCATTTTGTGTCTTTATTGAATGTGATCAGTGAAAAAACCCACTGTACTAATGCATCCAGTTACATGCCCAGCAATGTGCTCTTTGCTGCAAACTGGGGTCCTCTGTGCCAAAGGCTGGTGTCTCTCCAGGTCTGAAGAGGCCAGAGCAAAGCCTGGGTTCATGCTTTCATTGCATTGGTAATTGCTGAGGCATTTAGGAGGATGGCCATGAACCAGCCCAGCCGAGGAAAGGCTGCGTTTGAACATGTAGCCAGGCCAAATTATATTAGGGGAGTGTACTCCTGCTACAAATTACATTAATGACTACTTCCCTCCTGCCACCCCCAACAAAATCTTGGCACTTAAAAAGCACTGAGTTATAGGCCTGGCCTTTTAGTGGGTTTAATTCACTCTGACAGTTTCCTGTGCATCTGATGGAGGGTCCAGTTTGGCTGCTGAAGTGCTGGGGCCTGGGCTGTGGGCCCTGAGTTGGGATTGACCTATGGCTGAGTCACAACCCAGCAACATGTTTTGTTCCCCAAGGTCCCAGAGGTAGAACCTGGCCCACCTGTGTAAGGCTCTGCCTTCCCCCAGGTGATTGTCGTTGGAGTGGTGGGCGAGGCTAGAGATATATCAACCAGGAACCAGATCAGTTTGAGAGGAAACAGGAGTTGAATCAGTTGGGGAGAAGCAACAGTAGAAGGAAGAAGCAACAGTAGAAAGAAGAAGTGACAAGAGGCTGATCAGTTTGAAAAGAGTTCTCTTTTGAGAGTTCCTATTGGGGTCAGTTGGAGGAGCTTCTTGTTGGGGGCAGCTTGCTGAGCTCTCTCTCAGTGGTGTATTCCCCTTTGGCTGGTTTGAGATAGAGAAAAGCAAACAGATGAAGAATAAAAGATGAAGTTATGCTGAGAGGATGTTGCTGTTTGGTGTTGGTCTGCAGAAGAGAGCTAGCAGCACAGGTGCACAATCTTCTTGAGTGAGCAAGAATAGGTTTTAAACAGCCATATTTTTGCTGCAGCCTGCCCCCCCACTACTGAAGAAAGAGCCCTCCCTGCATGGGGTGCTGCTCAACATTTCCTTTGGGGAAGAAAAGAGAAGGAGAATCATGGAGCTGAACCCACCAAAGCCTCCCATAGCAAAGTCAAGCAATACTGCTGGGCCAGAGCTTCTCTGGCCATTATGCCCAGGGCAGGAAGGGACCTCATGCCACATGTGCATCGGATAATTTCATGCTCTTAGGGAAAAGTGTCTGCGGGCCTGTCCCCAGGGCCAACACTACCAGTGGCATCTCCTGTAGGACAAAGGGAAGGACAAAGCCACTCCTTGAGCTCTTTTGCAGGAGGGGCTGGGAGTCTGCCCAGCTTGTGTGTGACAACACAGGGCCTTGTCTGAGCAGGAATCTGGGGTAATGGCACAATAAATCAGGCAGGAGGAAGAGGAGGTAACATTAACCTCCTCACACAACAGCATGTTTAGTATATTTAGAAACCTGGTAACCGATGACCCTCTCTCAGCCAGTCTAAAGTGTCACCTTTTAATAAGTGAACAAACTGACATCAGCATTAAATTCAAGCTCCTGACAAGATATATGTGTTTAACCCTTGTGCCAGACATGGGAGGAAGCTTTCAGGATTCATCTTGCAGAGGAGACAGAGACCTGTCAGGGTCCTCAGCATCCTCTGTGTGGGGTGAGCAGGAGGGGGTGACAGTTATTCACTGTTATCCTCTGTCTGAGGGGACCCACACCTTCCCTAGTCTTCTTTTTGCCATTAATATACCTGTAGAAATTTTTGCTATTCCC
This sequence comes from Brachypteracias leptosomus, assembly GCA_013401335.1. Taxonomy (NCBI): domain Eukaryota; kingdom Metazoa; phylum Chordata; class Aves; order Coraciiformes; family Brachypteraciidae; genus Brachypteracias; species Brachypteracias leptosomus. The sequence goes on from VYZX01006402.1 coordinate 51,476, forward strand.
CTTGATCTCCCTGGATAGATTTAATTCTAACTGAGCTCCCATTGCTCCCTGCCCTTCTCATTTCCATAGGCCATGGTGAGGCTCAGAAATAACCTTGGCTGCAGTGACCATGAAGCGATAGAATTCAAGATCCTCGGGGCAACTAGGAGGATATATTCTAAGCTTAAGACTCTGGACTTTAGGCATGCAGACTTCGACTGCTTCAGGGATCTGCTGGCCAAAGTACCGTGGGACAAGGCCCTAGAGGGAAAGGGGGCCCAGGACAGCTGGTCAGTATTCAAGGATCACCTTCTCTGTGTCCAGGAGTAAAGGATACTGACAAAGAGGAAGGCAGGAAAGAGTGCTCGGAGACCTGCCTGGATGAGCAAAGAGCTCCTGGACACACTGTCACACAAAAAGAAACTTTACAAGGAGTGGAAGAAAGGACAGCTAGAATGGGGGGCATATAAGGAAGCTGCCCGAGTAGCAAGAGCCCTGGTTAGAAAAGCTAAAACTCAGAATTAAATCTAGCCAGGGAGATCAAAGGGAATAGCAAAAATTTCTACAGGTATATTAATGGTGAAAAGAAGACTAGGGAAAGTGTGGGTCCCCTCAGAAAGGAAACGGGAGAGATAGTGACAAGCAATATGGAGAAGGCCAAGGTGCTC
>VYZX01006402.1:52497-73544 GCA_013401335.1 Brachypteracias leptosomus
CACCTGGAGTACTGTGTCCAGTTCTGGAGCCCCTATTACAAGAAAGATATGGATGTGCTAGAACGTGTCCAAAGGAGGGCCTCAAGGATGATCAGAGGACTGGAGCACCTTTCCTACAAGCATAGACTGAGAGAGTTGGGGTTGTTCAGTCTGGAGAAAAGAAGTCTCCAAGGGGACCTTATTGTAGCCTTCCAGTATCTTAAGGGGACCTACAAGAAAGCTGGGGAGGGACTTTTTAGGATGTCGGGAAGTGGTAGGACTGGGGGGAATGGGTCAAAACTAGAGGTGGGTAGATTCAGATTAGACATTAGGAAGAAGTTCTTCACCATGAGGGTGGTGAGACACTGGAACAGGTTGCCCAGAGAGGTGGTGGAAGCCCCATCCCTGGAAATTTTTAAGGCCAGGCTGGATGGGGCTCTGAGTAACCTGATCTAGTGGGAGGTGTCCTTGCCCATGGCAGGGGGGTTGGAACTAGATGATCTTTAAGGTCCCTTCCAACCCTGATGATTCTATGATTCTATGGTCCCCCATGAAACTCACCATGCAGGAGCAGGGGGAGGCTGCACTAAGCCAGTAAGGCATTTGGGGTTGGTTATGCTTGATGCTTCTCATGCCTTCCTTTCAGAGGTTTTTTGATGGACAAATGCCTAGGGGAATCTGACAACCCTGACACTTTCTATCAAAATAATTTATTTTATACATTTCCATTGGGTTTGCCTTCTTACCTACTTGGCACTACTGCTCTAAGGACAGAATAGACTGAGCAAAATAAAATTGAGGATTGCTTAGGTTTTAAGTTGTTACCAGGTTTAAAGGGGAAGATGACTGCTTAGAGGTAAGAAACAGAGAATAGTTCAGGCAACTGAAGTGTCCAGAAGCATCCTGCTGAAATCTGTATATTATGGGCCAAACCCCACAGGGAGGCTGGTCGTGAAGTACAATAAAAAGCCAGTTTTAAGCTGTGATGCTCCAGTGCATTCAGATAAACGATCATAAACCATCTGGTGGCTGTAGTGACAAGTTACTCTTTTACTGTCATTTGACCAGAGATCAGTTGTCAAACCCAGCAGTAATCCCAAAGCAGCAGTGTGGGACCAGTGGGGTGAAGCTGGTATTCTCACTGGTCTTGGTGGGCACAGTGAAGGGCAGAGAGGTTTGCTCTGTGCCAGGACTTTTTGAGCAAGACAACATCTGGTGTGAAATGCTGTAGGATTACAGCTTCTAAATAAAGCCAGGGAGCTGTACCTGCTGCTGCCTGGGGCCAGCAGGCTCTGCCTTGAGCTGAGACCAAGATATTCCACTATTCTAAAGATGTTAAATATTTGTTCTCTGCTCCGCACTATCCCGTTATTTGATGAGCTGTTGATGTCCTGTAGGTTTGCCAGGGAGTAACTGCATGGCAGAGGGGATTGAACTGCTTGTGACTGGCCCTTTGGGCAAATAGGCTGACATAAGAGAATTTGTACTGGGTATAGGCAGGGAAGAACAGCGCCCTAAGGGCATACAAATAATGTGATTATTCCCCCTGCATTCAGTGGTCAAATATCTGTTAGACAGATCATTTGTAGGGGGAAACTCATGCTCTCTTTACCAGGACTGCCTCTGTATTTTGCAGCTGTGAGGACCACAGGACTCTACCTGCAGGGTAAAGGGAGGCAAAGCTTCCCTTGAAATGTAAAACCACTCAAAAAGTGGTCATCCATGTCCCAGCAGTGGGGATTCTGCAGTGCCATGCAGCATAGCCATTGGCAATGATGTTCGGGTTCCTCTCCTTTCCTTTAATACCCATGCCCAGGTTTCACAATGGCACGGTCTGCTTGGTGAGCATATCTGTATGTGAAGATTGAAGACTTCTTAATTTCTGCTGTATTAATGGCAGATGCATTGCATCAAGATTTGGGAGTGGAAGAAATTCTCCTCTGCACCCTCACCACCTACGGCTCAACTGAAGGTTGTCACTGAGGCTCAGGGACACACCCTTGAGAGCTCTGGTTTATGGAGATGGTCAGATGTGTCCGGTGTCTATTTAGGGGTATTAACAAAAGGAGTTTTCCAGATCCTCTCTTGGTTTCACCAAACTTCATAGCGCACCAGACAAGTCCTCTAAGACAGGTTTGTGTCGTGTGTATCTCTGGAAGAGCATAGAGACAGCACTCCCAAGAGTGAGTGCTGAATTATTTCCCTACAGAAATCACTGGGAAGTGATTTGTTCTGTTTCTGGTTATGAAGAGCCCATTTTGCTGCTGATTACGAGGCATGCTTTGAATATTTTTTCACTTGCAGACATGTCCTCGCAATGTCTGTGTCAGTGGCTTGGGTTTTGTGGTGTGCAGCCAGATACCCCAGCCATATAGACACAGCTCTGCTCCCTCGGTAGAGGGCTGATTATTTCTTTGCTTTTTTTCTTTCTTTTTTAATAAAAAGGGTAATACCAAATAGCTTTGAAAAGTCGCATGCTTGTAGGAATACCCTGGTTGCATATACTTCTGTATCAAAAAGCTTTATTCTTTTAGTAGCTGGAAGTAAAGCTCCTTTTAAGATGGTCTGTGGACAAAAAAATATGAACATGGATAGATGAATCCTCTCCCTGTGCTGAGAACAGTTATGTACTCACAGACTATCCAGAGGGTATAAGAAAATTATTTGATTGCCTGATGATACAGGCTTAAGAAAATGTAAATTAATATTTAACCACTTTCTCAAAAGTGGAAGAGCTTCAACAGAAGAGACTTTATTTCAGAAGGAGCGTAGCATGAACGTATGAACATTCAACAAAAGGGCCAATATAAGAAAACAAAGAAGTGCCACATGAAGAAACTTTTGGGATGACTGGCAAGGAGTGTATCAAAGTTCTTTGATACAGGCCAGGGGTTTCCCTAGCTTCCACCCAGGGGCTGGTTTGAAATCCTTGAGAGAGCAGCCTGCTCAAGGTGACTGATGAAGTGTGAGGCAGGTAAAAGTAGCAGTGACTATTTACACACTATGTGCTGTAAATTAAAGGTGAGAGAATGCAAATCATCAAAAGATAGAGGGGCAGTAAGCCAGATTGAAGAAAATAAATTGTGAAATGTCCTGGCAAGATCCAATGCACAACTGGGACAACTCGTTACAGACAAGAGCCTGCAAGAAGGTCCCTGTGCCAGGTTGGCGCATCTGCTGAGGCAGGACTGGTAGTGCCTTGGCACAAGGGTCAGTGGCAGCAGAATGAAGCTCTCTGTAAAATAGCATGTTTCTTACTCTTGACAAGGGTCACCCACCACGGTTTGGGCACGACAGCTCTCCCAGCTGCTGCAGCACATGGACAGGTGCAAGTTTCACCAAGACAACTACAGCACCCCACTACACACACAGGTGTATCCTGCCTGTGGTGCTAAACTTCTTGTTTTGTTGGTTTGGGGAAAGCTGGTGTCTGCTCGATGAGTGGGACATGGAGCATTGAGCTCAGTGAATGTCAAATACCTGAGACCACAGCTCAAATATCACGTTAGGGAGAAAGCTGAGTAGGTGAGTGGTGGCAGTGCAGCAGAGGCTCCACAGCACACAGCTTCCTCCTGCTTGCAGGAAGGAGGTTGAGTACCAGCTGCTAAGCAAGAAAGCAAGTGGAAAACTATGACCTATAGGAAACTATGTGAAGCACGTCTGGTCTCTGAAGACTACAGATGAGCTGGCGATACCAGCACTGAAAACAGATACTAAATTGATTGGAAATTATTTTGGCGGAAAGCCATAGCTGGTGCAGGAGCCCTGGTATGAAGACAAATTGATGCAAAATGTATTTTGAAGACTCAGATCTGTTTGATTTTGAGAAAACAGTGTCCTGGTCTCTCTTTGGCATCGCTGCAGGACTTTGCACAGGCCATACACCAGTGCATCTTGCTGAGACCAGCAAGGTACACGCTTCAAAAGCAGCCAAATGCTGCTGGTTGGCACCAGGACCTGTTGGAGGCCCTGACAGGGAAGCAACCTCTCAGTGACTCCCTGACTGATAGCTCTGAAAGGACACCAGTACCACCAATTTTAGCTCCTCCTGCTGCAGGCAAAACTCCTGCACTGAAGGTGAGGCCTCACTAAAGTGGTGGGTAAACAGTGAAAGATCCTGGAAAAATTTTACCAGACCTTGCAATCCAGAACACCAGCAAAGGGAATTGGGCTAGTAAAAGGTGGAGGTTAGGGGAATGCAAGAGTACAATGAAACTTGGAAAAGCCTTTTTCCCCATCCCCAAAGTCGGGGGTTGAGCCTGCACTCCTGTCACTGCAGCTTCTCTGGGAGCCATCCCTCATGGGGCAGGGAAGGGAAGCTGGAAGCTTGCTAAGGCTGATGTGGTTTTTTAAATGATAACACACAAGAAACAAATCTAAACTCTGTGTTAGTTACAGAAGAAGAATAAATACTTTTTAATTAAGAAATATATATGGGTTAATGTATTGAAATATTAGGTAAAAATACATGGTAGCAACTTGGACAAAATCTTTCAGATGGACAGACACTTAGCTCAGTTGCACCAATGCCCAGGAGTGTCTGGTGTACTGTAGCATCTCCTGCATTTCCTTCTCTTAGTCCTAGACTTGTGCTTGACACTTAGCCTACCAATGCCCAAGTAAAGAAAGCTTTCCTCCTCATGGCTCCTATTCAGGGAACAGCTTTGCTTGAACACATTAAACTGATGCTCAAAAGCCTGTGCTCCATCCAGGCTGTAGCACTGAATTACAGTCCCATATTCTGCATTTCAATAGCTTTACATTTCCTATACAGCATGCCAGCCCCACATCGCCACCAGTGTGGCAGGGCTTCCAGCTCGGCCCAAAAGACACCACCCCAGTAAAGGTTTCACTCTGCCTGGTTGCATTGGTCACAGCTTTGGTGCTGAGCTTGCATTGCCTTTCCTGCTCCATATAGGAAAACCCTAAGAAAAAAATATTTTAGCCATTGCCAAATCTTTAGTGTGTTCTCTTTGAGCTTCCCATGTTAACAGCAGCACCCGTGTGTCCCCACGAAGCCCACACGTCCAGCACATCATTTTGTATTTTGAACCACAGCTCTAGATTCCTGTGGGGGCAGGAATTTAGCAGACACCACCACAACCCATGACCTTTACTAGCAAACATCACAAACTCTGTCCAGGCTTTTGCTGGGGCTCTTTCTGTGGCTCATATGAGATCCTGTCATGGCAACAGATTTGCTTTTCTCTTTTTTTTTCCAGTGGATGTTGTAGTGAGGAGACATGTCTAGGAGGTGTCTTTTTGTGCACGGGATTTCTGTTAGAAATGTCTGTGCAGGGCTGCTGGTCCATGTTCAGCTATTTAGGAGAGCAGAATAGTTTACAGAGGTGACTCACGCTAGCAGACATTCCCTTCGCACAGCTGCAGATCTCCTTGCCACAGCCACCATGTTCTGTTCTCTGCTCATGGCCACATTTCAGCTGTAAAATAGGACACTGCAGTGCTAGTTGGCAAATCAGTATTGCAGCTCATGGTTAGAAGCTGGGCTTCAAGGCATTAGCTTTTGGGTTTTGCCAAAATACCGATAGTGATGGGTCAGGTTTGTGGACACTGTGATGCATGGTGGATCCCATCACGTCCCTCCTCCTTCAGTCCAAAAATGCCAATGGAGACATCTGCACAGCTGCAGCAAGTTGCACATCGCTACTTCTCTGGGGAAAATGGGAATCTGTTCAGTTGTTTATCACATGCCTGGAGGGAAAGCTGAAACCTTATCTTTCTGCTCAAACAGCACCTTGTCATCTCAAATGAAAAAAGGAAAGAGTTCATTATAGCACTACACGTGAGTGAAGTTGTGATAAAACTCTGTACTGCTTTCAATGCCTGTCTCTGTGGAGAGCTCTCTGTGGGGAGCTGCGGTGGTCCAGTACAGCAGAACACAGTACTGATACCAACACCAGCAGAGCCTGCTCTGCATAGGACAGAGCTCTGCCCCAGCAGCAGTCCCGTGTGACAGCATGGCTTCAGAGGAGCTGCCAGGCAATACAGTGAACTGGGCTCAGGGGTTTGTTGTGGCACAGCTGGCACCTCAGGAGAGCCACCAAAGCAATCTGTGCCACAGCTGCAACAACACCCCCTGCCAGTGGCCCCCAGTCTCACCCATGCACCAAGATATTTCCTCACAGGACAGGGCCAAGACAGCATCTTCAGGGGAATCTCTAAAAGCATTAGTGACACAACAGTTGTTATTTACTGGAACTGCCAGAGTCTGACTGATAGCCTTTCCTTACAAAGCAGGGAAGACAAACAAAACCCTGGAGTGGTGAAAGAGGGGTGTGATCTCTGCCCTAAGAAGGTCTTCTAAACTACCTGTCCATCACCAAGGTGCCAGCTATGCACCAGTTCAGCCCCAGCAGGTGAGACAGAGGGGTGCTGAGTTTGGGGCTTCTGCTAGAGGTCAGCCCTTGGTGAAGCAAATGCAGATCTGACACTCTGGGATCTACAGCAATTTGAGAGGTTCAGAGTCTTGTGTCCCACAGGAGACAGTCAGCTCCAGCTGAGCAGCACTGCTCTTGCTGTAACAGAATAGATGTGTCCTGCCCCTGCCACAGGGCTCCTCAGGCACAGGCAGGGCACAGTTGCATCTGCTCTTCTCCAGCTGAGAAAATGCCTCTGCCACTACACAGATCTCCATGTTGTCATTTAACAGAAGGACTTGCCCTTGTTAGAGAGGGACAATTGAGTATCAGAGATCTGCTTTTAGATCGATGCAGGGGGGTGGAGGGGGAGAGAGAGAAGGGCAGGTGCTATACTCACGTTAATTAAGGAACACTAGTCTTCATCTGCATCTCAAGATGACCATACAGGAATTCCTGTAGTCACTGAAATCTCTACAGAAGAGATTCAAGTCCAGGCAAAAAAAGGGACAAATAACACATGCAATTTTAGAATACAAATTCCTCTCACGTTGCCAGGCTGGCTTTTCTAACTACAGCCTTCACGTGTTTACACTGGCCAAGGACCCACAACCACATGCCAGACACAGCTTTTATTCTCGTAACCAAAACAGGCTCCATGTGTGTCAACATTCTCCATACAAAGATACATACAGGTAGTTCCTGTGAACCAGAAACATACTGTTTTCAACTGTTCACACAGTACCTAGAACAGATGCAGTCCTGAAGAGCACTTTAGGCCCTTTAATGTAATAAAAAAACCAAAATCCATGCAAGGAGAAAGCGAGATTTTCGAACATGCTTATTTAAAATAAGTTTATTGTAATGAAATAATATAAAAGTCTGACAAAGGTCTTAACAATGCTCCAAAAGAAGAGACAGATGCTGTATGATTTGAGAGATGATGCAGACTGGAAACTCCAAAGTATTGCAGACTGAACTGCTTACAACAGCACAATTTGTGCAATGCTTACACTGGAGGAGGTGATTTTGGGGGTATGCACAAGCCCTTAGAATTAAGTAAATTTAAAGTGTGAGGCAATATACCTTCTCTTAATCTTTAAATCTATTTCAGTATGTATGTAATGTATTTTAGTATGTATAAGTAAGGCTTGCAGTAAACTTAGCTTGACATTGATAAAATGTATGCCTAAAATTGGCCTGAAAAAAGAAAATAGGAAAGGAGACCACAAAAGCAAGCTGCTTTGGTTTTCAGTTTAGTCACCATATTCTGGAATGCAATTTACTTGTTTAGTTTCAAGTAGACATAAATCTCAAACTTTCAAGATGGCTTTAAATAAAGGAATTAGTAAGTTTTGGACCCCCTGAATGTTGCAATGAAAAATACAGTTAGCAAATCTAGTGTTAAGCAGAAATCAGGATATGAAACCAAGAAAGGTTTATATATTAAAAAAAAATTAAAAAAAAATTTAAAAATCCACCTCTAGCACATCTGGAGTATCTGGGGGGACAAATCCTATACACCAAGAAAGGGATCTTAAAAATGATAGACAAAGACCACATTTTGAAGAACTGCATGCCAGTGGGAGAGTGCACATGTGTTTAAGTGAAGCATATGCCTACGTTCTAACAAGTGTTTAAATCCCTGGGTGAACTGTGAGCCAGATCTGCTAATGCCCAGGCTTGCTCGGAGCCAGTAAGTGTGCCATGAGAACACAAGGGTGATTTTATATTGCTTGCAGTAGTTTGCAGGGTTTGTTCACCAAGGGGCTACAGAAGGTAGCAAAGAGGCATGAATTCAGTTATTCCCACCTCCTTCCTCTTTTTCTTTTGTTATCTGTACTATGGAGGCAAGAGAAGAGAAATAAATCAAAAGAAAAAAAAAAAAAATCCCTGTTTTTTTACTTGTAAGAGGTAGAACTACCAAGTCTGAAGTGTCCAGATTTAAATTTCATTAGTGAAATTACAAGTTCAAAGTGGTGTGGTTTTCCTGAAAAAATACATCAATCCAGGGAGAAACTTCAGAGAAAAGCAGAACATCCCTCCATCTGGTTGCCTGCCAAAGAATTCAGGTCTGGTTTTCCATGTTTACATTTGTATAACTTAGAAAACTTCCTGCTTTGTGCTCTTATGGAGAGATGCTTCAAATTGACAGCAACAGCTGTGGTAGCAAAACAGATGGCAATGGAAGGAAAGGAAGGGGTGAGGACCAGGTAAGGGAAGAGGGAAAGGTAGCCAGGTAGTGTTAATGATCTTTTCTGGCATTTAAAAGGCAGTTTAAGGTTCCCTAAAGTTTTTCACAAAAGCTGAAGTGATAATGAAAAGGGTTAGAAGGTCCAGCACACAGAAATATGTAACACTTGTTTTATAATGGTCCACATCTCTTTGCCAAAGCACACTGCAAACAACTGGAACACATTTTGGGCATACTTTTTATATGTCCAGACCACCAAGTGGCACTTCTCAAACTCTGAAACATCTTTAAAGCAAACAGCCGTAACCTAAATCCTGATGATGCTTTACAAAAAGCTTGTAAGTGAAGGTATATGGCCCTTAACTTTAAGTGCACCTGTTAAAGGGAGACCCATATTACAACAGTGTCAAGATGGGATGTTTCAATGACTCCTGAAGTCTACACTAAAGCACTTGAGTATCCAGTTTGTATTCTACAATTGTAATGTCATAGAACATTAATATGCAACTGGTTATGGCGTCTTAAAATAGCAGAGGGGGCTCCTGAATAGTTTGTTTAAAAAAAATAACAACAAAATAAATAAAATAAAAGCCTCCCATTGCTAAGCAGAACCCAACTGAAAATACTTGAGAGCTCTGCTCTAATGCAAATGGCACTAGAGTACAAAGATGTGTGTATGATCTCTATACAAATATGCCGACTGCCATTATTCAGTACTAGACAGCACTTCTATCAGATTGCTTTGGGATTTACCATGTCTCAGCAAGGATGCACACTAGATAGACACCGTCAGTGTCATATACTGTATCAGAGTTCTATACTCAGCTATACTAATTTCACAAAAAGTATCCTTACCCCAAGGTAAGGCTGTGATTGCTCTTATTTTGCCATGGCTACATAAAATCCCTGAGAATATGCAACTGTTAGACATTGAAAGAAATAGCCAAAAGCATTTCTAAAGGAAAGGGACACAAAACTTCAGACTAGTGCAGTTTAAGAAACCAAAGCAGTTCATGTAAAGTGTACAGAGCAAGAGTGCTGTTATTTAAGAGTCACATGGACCTCTATCAGTATGTGGGTCAGTTGTTCATAAATGTCAGCCATTAAAAAAAACAAACACAAAACAACCCTAACCAATCAACAAACCAAACAAATCAAAGAGAAAATACTGACCTTCTCTCCAATTCTAAATTTGAAGGCCAAAAGTTATTTGCTTGTTCTCTGCAAATATTAAAATCAAAAGCAATTCTCTCTGCTTGCCAAACTGAAACACCACAGGAAAAGAAAGTGAATTGTCTAGCAGTGTATTTGCTTCCACTTGGTCGTCTAGTCTATTGCATCCTTAGAGGAGTAACTTGGAGTTCAGCTCTGCAAAATGCTGCTTAGGTTTCTTTCTCAGTGGTAGTTTGACTGAAAAGAGAGCATTCGTAAGTCGTGAAGTGCTGAACACTCTGCATGAGCAGTGCATGGTGAAGCACAAATTTTGAAGGCAAGGAGACCTTGCTCAGCTCTTTCCCTACAAGTCCCCTGTTCAACCACAAGCACAGAGGGGTCTCCTGAAGCTAGTCTCCTAAAAACATTCAAGAACCAATTCCAGAGTTCAGAAAGACCAACTTCACACAGAAGAGCAAGATGAGAAAGCTTGCTCCGAGGCAGGATGCCATGCTGATTAGAGGATATGCAACGTGGACCACTCTCCATTTGTCAGAAGAAAGAAGAATAGTAGAAGTTAGTAATTGCTGAAGCTACTGGCCCAAAGAAGCTGTTAAGTACTCTACTATGAAATAAAGCCTCCTGACTTTTTGCATCAAGCATTGGGTCTGATGCACTACTAACAAACTAGTGGTTCTCCTGTTAGTTAAAAAAAACCCAACCAAACAGAAAGCTCAAAAATACCTCCAAGACTTTAAGTGCTGAATACACTTTCCTGCTACTGGAAAAGCTTAGAGAAAAAAGGGAAGACAATTTTCATCATGGTCTGACAGTTAATTTCTAGACAGGAGGAGTTATCTTCCTGCTTTCTCCATATCCAGATGATACTTTGTGGAAATGTGGTCTCCATTACATTCCCACAGCATTTAGCTAAAAACTATTACAGCAAAGTTTCCTACATAACAGCTGAAAACCTTGAGGAAACCACACAGGGTGAAGGGTTGGTTGTTCTACTATAGGGGTGGTTTCTTTGCATTCATGATTAGAATAAGCAGATAGCCAAATCCCAAAGGCTCTCTGCTTCATTTTCAGTACTGCAAGTAGTGAAATAATTGAATGGAGCTTTGATAAAAAGTTTTGACTTTGTACTCAAACATATACTACTTAAGAAAATTCAGAAACTAAAACCCCTGCATACTTTCAATTCCTCTTGGAGTATGCAGGAGCTACAGATAAGCACAACTCAAAGAAGATGACAGGAACAAGGGAGTCACACTCTTCAAATGCCTAATTAGAGTCCTGCTATCTTGCTTTATACACCAAGTGTGGTGTTTGGTCTTTTCTTCAAACATATGCTTTTCTTAAAGCTCACAATGCTAAGCTCTTTAGAAAGAATCAAGTATTTGGTGTGCAGAGAGGCTCTGGTCAGAGAGCGATGCAGGGCAACAGGCCTGCAGTACATTCATTTTACTGACAATGCAATTTTTAGCTCAGCAAAAGCCAGTACTCCTGCGAGTATGGCAACACCGACTTCTCTGGTTTTTATGAAGACTTACTACTTCTAAGTGCCTCATTAACAAGTCTTCTCTCCTCCTACAAAAGTTAAACTCAACTCTTTGCACAAAGTCATCTGAAGCCCTAGGTCACCACTGAGGAATCCACTTATGCCTTGAATGGGTAGTCAGTAATTCACAGACAGCCTTCTAGTCACCAACACAACTAGGAATTTTGTCCTTAATCATATCACTAGCTAAAGGACTTACTATTTTTTAATAGTAGCCACGTTACGAAGCACATTTTTATCTGTATCAGCAAAATGAGAAAAAGGGCAAATATTACTTTTTAAATTTCCAGTGACTTCTACATCATTTCAGATTTTAAGGTTTGTAATTGGCCCAATGTATAATGGCTCAAAGAAAAATTCTAGCTTCCTCCACACTTTACTCATTTCAGGTCTACTTTCATGAAGCCTCTGCCCATAATGGCAGCCTAAGAAGGATTTTAATGAAATCTGCTTTTGAACCGCTAGCAATATCCAATTTAAAAGTAAATATTATGTTTTTGTGTGAATTTAAGAAAGCCGTAAACCCAAAATAGAAAAACTGACCAAAATCTTAACAAACCAGGATGATGAACGTGATCTTCAATTGCTTGTGTAAAGCACTGTTGAAATTAACTGGGCTCTGCCAATCGGTGCCAGCAAATTTCTTGTGGTACACTGGCAGGAGCTGACAGGGAGACTGTGGCACATCCTGGGAGCTGGTAAGGGAATACAACACCCAGTTTAAAAGGCTGGTTCCTGGGGAAGCTCAGGCCACCAGCCACATACACCTGTGGTGAAGATCTCTGTAATATTTGGGAAGGTGCTGCACTAAAAAGCTTCAACCCAAATTAAGGGAAAAATTCACCACGTAGCTTATAAGCTGGCATTGAGTTGCCCTTCTCTTCTGCTACCAGGGTAACAATAATTCTCACTGTCTCTGTCCTCCTACACCATTGCAGGGAGTAGGCACAGGGTGTGGGGAGAGGCAGAGCCAGCAGCACCTGCCTGGGCACCATGCTGACATCCCAAGGGCTCTGCTGCACACATGGCTCTCTCCTAAGGTACTGGAGCAAAGGCCAAATTCTGCTCTGTTACTTTTATGAGGTGAAGAGAAGAGGACATGCACAGGCAGGAGAGAAACAGTCAGAAACATTCATCATGGACATAGTTGTGACCCAAAGAGAAACAGTACCTCTGCATTTAAACACAAAACAAGCATAACAAGAACAAAAAAAAATTCATACACACCCTTCCCCCAAAACACTCACAACACCCTTCCCACCTGAAAAGGTACAACAAACAGAAACAATGTCCAAATTAACCAAAACAAAAGAAACCTTTGTTAACAGACACAGTCCCTGAAGTTTTAAGACGCAGTCTTGCTGTTGTCATACCACCTCATCTGATTCCAAACCATGTACTTCATAGAGAGTGTCCAAGATATTTAGCTGCTTTTCCATGGCTGGTAAGTAAATGTTGAGGTCCCTCTGCATTCCTTTGTAAAATGTTTCTTCCTGAGGATCACACTCCTCTATAGACAGAGCTGCCACAAAGTCTTCGTATGTTGGAGCTGCCCTTAAAGCTAACTGGGAGAGGAACCAAAGCTTTTAGATTTGCAAAATGGAACAGGAAAAGAAACTCACTAAAGCTCAAAAATAAGACATCCATCTTTGCACTTAGATTGCATAGCTTTAATGTATTTATGTGTATGTGAATATGTTAAGATTGTTAATCAAGAGGGAGGCTAACATTTTTTTATTATCTGTGTAGATGCCCAGCTGAAGACATCTTCAGAGAGGCCTGGTTTTTAGGAAGTGTCTGTATATCATATTTTGTATAAATAAATAGCATACATTGGAAATTCACTAAGTACAAACCCCAAATAAAGTACATTTTTTTAGAGGAGTTCCCAACCCCATATCACATACTTCAGCACTGAAGTCCCATTCTCAAAAGCTCTCCCCAACATTTATGTTTCTCCCAGTCAAAGTCTCTATTATAATTGCCTGGATGAGGTTTTCCTTTTTCCTTTGTAATTTCAGTGATAATTTCCAGTAACAGACACAAGAGGGAGCTGTCAGACTGGACAAAAAATAAACCATTTCCTGTAGTCAAAATATTCTGCTTCAACTCCCTGATACATTCTCCACTATCCCTTCTTGTACGCTCACATCTAAAGACAGATCAGTCCTCTAAAAAAGCAACCTTGAACCCTCATTTCTTTACTTAATAGCCCTGCAAGAATGTGCTGAAAAATGTGTAATGAAAACGTGTGCAAGCGCGATCCGCTTTGTCTCTAGAAAGCAGGTTCCACCCTGAAAGCCCAATACTGAACAGAGTGATGACCACAATTCTCACCTTGAAAACAAGGTTTGACAAAGGAATCTCTTCACTTCATGCTTGTAATTTTAACATAGTTTATCTACTACATAAAACATAAGATCACATGAACAAGACCCCTAGGTTTATCAGCAGTCAAGACAAATACTTACCGCAAAGACCCCGCGGACAACCCAGCCATGGTGCTGCCGTAATGTCTTTCCATAAGCATTGTCTTAAAGGAAAAAAAAAAAATTAAAAAAAATCAAGAGATAAATGTATGGCAGTTTTAAGTTTGCATCAAAGAGACTTAGGATCTTAGAAACGACTATTTAAGGACATATTCTTCCCAATGGATGCATATAATGGCTGTTTCTGAACACTAAAGTTACAACTGAAAGGACATGACAGATTGGGGATTTCTGTACTGGGGTCTCAGCTCTCCTGTCAAATCTCCTTCAACTCATCCACGGCAAGGAAGTGTTCTAATAGACAGGAAGGCAAATGTAATTTTTTACTAGCTCTGCTTCACAACTAACACTTCTACTACCTAGTTCACAGCTCAGTGCAAGTCTGACAAAATAATATATGGGCTGAAACAATGCTGCAAGCTGATGGTAAGTCAGCCTCAACTGAGGTGGTTAGCTCAGGCATCAACCAAGAACTCTCACTGTATGTCTGAGGGTCAAGTTTTGAGGATCACTGGAACAGAAAGCACCAGGCCTTTATTAAAATAATCCTCAGAATCACTCTTTTGAGTGTCCCTAAACATAGCCTTTGACAAAGGCCTTTGTTAAGTTCCTAGACAGCCCCACTTTCATATATAAAGCTTTCTCTACACAAAGCCAAACATTTTTGAGCCATATTTTCCCAGTCTTAGTTTGCCTCTGCTGTCATTTTATATCCTTGTCCTTCAGCTGAATTTTAAGTATTGGACATTGTATTACACTTTCCCTGGGCTGTTCACCTTGAAGAAAGAACCTCTACACTTTGCTGCTTTAGGATATTTGCTCAAAAGACTGCAGACATTAACTATTGGAAGAGTGTAAAAAAAGTCAGTAAAACACAGCCACGAGTTTTGCTGTCATATGAAGTACTTCTCATCTATCAGTCTAATGACTGGGGAACACAGCTTTTTTATTTTTACAGTAGGAGTGAGAATCTGTGAGAAAACCACACAGTAACAAGAGCAATGAAATAAGGAGAGAAAGAGTATTTGTGTAGCAAACAGGACTGACAAGTCTATTCTCTGCCTTAGCAGCAAATATAGGGGACATTAAAAACACCACAAGTTGAAAAGTTTGCTTAGATTTAAATCCCAAGTAAAGACAGGTCCCTTTAGAAAGCTGTTTGTTACTCAGAAGATTCTAAGAACTGGCAGATATTCCATTTTTTCCACTGGTTTATTCCAGTAAACCAAAGCTACTTTGGTGGTACAGATATGGAAGAGCTTTTCATGAGGAGAAAGGGAAGGAAGAAGTGAGAAAAAACCAGCAGCATGGCTTTGCTGCAGATACAACACAATTCAAGTAGTAATTCACTGCTGAAGTGTTCAGACTCAGAAGGTCAAATAAGTGCCTTGACTTTCCATGCTGTTTAACATCCACATAAGGTACCAGTGTATTTACAGTCCTGCTTCCAAGAGCTGCTTACATACTTCAGTGTGGTAGTTCTTTTTACTAATCCTATAGGGAATCTGCTTAGCTGTTTAAAAGAAGTTAAAAAACCAAAAAGCTTAAAAAAAAAAGCTGTTTTAAAGGATTATCATAACATTAGACTGCATGCACAGAGAAGGTCTTACTCAGGAATAACCAAGTCAAGTCTAAGAAGGCTTGTGTTTTGTTTAATACTTGCTGTGGGCACTAGCTTGACTCAGTAAGCGATAGAAATTGTGTACTTGGAAAAAAAAATTAAAATCCTTTTCTGCTAAAAACTACCTTCTAACAGCTACAGTCAATTTACATCCATAATGGCAAAGAGGTGATTTCCAGGAGTGATGGCCAATCTCACAAGGAACTAAAAAAAAAATAATATAATAGCAACTATAAATTTAGGTGTGCACTTGCTGCAAACCAGTAGAGAAAATGGAATAAGAAAAAGCACTTTTTTTTGGTAAGATATGACTGTCCCCTCTTCAAAAAGTATGCCAATTAAAGAAACCTTTATCTGCTATTAAATCAAAATTGACCAGTTGTCTAGTAACCTTTCTGAAGATGGCCATTTTCAAAACCTGCAGTTTTCAAAGAAGTTATGTCTTGGAGATTACTTGCATCACTAATTACTGAAGAAAAGAAAACACAGGTTCTAAACAAGGAGGAAAATAGCCAGTATGTAAATTCAGAAGCATATGAAGAATAAAGCAACTGGCACTTACTTAGAGCTGTTTGGATATTCTTTTCTCCATTCTTCACTTCTGTCAAAAACCCTTTCAAGAACTTCAAGCCCCTGTCAGGATGAACCCACAAAATAAAAAGAAGCCATGTTTATAACAAAGAAACCCAAAGTATAACAAAACCCCCAAAGTTGCAATACATCTCAGAAGTGCAATAAAACTCAGAATTAAGGCACATTTTCAACCTGAATAAAACAAAATGCAGCCACCTCCTCCAGCCTCTCCCCCAGCCCAAGGGAAAACACTTTGCTAAAACATTTCTGCTGCAGCCTGAGATCACCTGCCTGATGTTCTGGCCCAGCAGGATCAGTCACTCACTGTAACTTCACTTTTATGGGAAAAAAGATTGCCAGGGATCACTTTTTCAGGCCTTTTGGCAAAGTTGCAGTGATACAATCACAGACAATACACTCATCTTGAACCTGCTCAGTTCGGACTGATGGAGCCTGTGGAAAGTTTGCTCTGTGTACATAAGCCTGAGCTGCTGAAAGGCTCCAATTGCACCTCAGCAGTTCATAGTGTAAGTAGATATGAGGCCATTACCTTTTCAGCCACAGGAGAGCTTCAGTAGCAGAGTTCCTAACTTGTGCTACACCTGCTTTCACTTCATGGAGCACTATCTTCTGAAGGGTATCAAACTCTTCCTTGTCAGTTATAAATTTCTGGTTTATTTTCTGGAGAAAAACCAAGAGGCAAAGCTTTAGGCTTTTAAGTCCAAACAGTGGCCTGTCCTACAAGTACCACCTATTTACTAGGACTTCTCCCTGCAAAAGGACACCACAGATCCCCAGCCACATCACACACTCCCCACGGCATGGCTGCCCTGCCATGCTGGGCATGCTTTCCCAGGGCACTACCCCAGATACATGTGGGTAGTCATCTGGCTAATGCAAACAAACAAAAAAAAGCATCTCAGCCAAAGATTCACATGGACTCTACCAATTCTGTCTGACAAAACGCTTTAAGTTCACATAGGATCCTCTACACTGGTTGGAAGGAGTCAACTCAACCTGCTCTCCAAGCAAAATCCTATTTGCCCCAAGATTCAAGTACAGGCAAAATTATGTTCTGACAACTGCTAAGATGCAAATTCTCAATTATACTTAACAGTCACCTGAATGCTTATGCTTTCTAATTTATTCCCAAGTTTGCTATACACAACTCCTCATGAAAAACAAGAGAAAAAACAAAAATATAAGGGGCAGATAAATAGATTCTTTTTCTACATACATGATTGAAGCTGCCTACCACTTGACAATAAATCTTCAAGGGTTTAGTTTTTAAATAGCATTCTTTTCTCTTGCTATTTTCAGTCTTTCTTTTGTAAGATAAGTGAATACTTGTCTTACTTTCCACCAAACATATCTGAATGCATGCAATGTTTCTTCTTATTTTTTGTCTTGAAAGAGAAGCTATGAAAAGTCTTGCTATGAATACATCTTTTCTCACAAGCACCACTTCAGATCTTTTCAGACTTGGAGTTGGAAGAACTTCCAGAACAAGAACCGAGGCTGCAGGATCCACCCTGACTTGCTTCTTAAGGCATCAACTTCCTCCTACTTGGTCGAGGAAAGGGTTTGGTTTTTTTCCTCCCTCCATTTGTTTTACAGTCTAAAGTCAATAATGCTACCATCACATCATGACTTACAACCCATTCAGCTCAGAATCAAAGTCATTAGGTGTAACAGATGTTTTACTTGGCAGTCAATCAAGTATTTTATCAGTTGGTGCACAACTGGGTTTATTAAACACAGCATGTACTGTACAAACAGAATTAGGGGCATTTCAGCATTCTGATCTGACAGATGCTAACATTATCAAATATTAAATAGCCTTCCAGTATTCACTCCTACAACAAAGATTCTTGAGCTTTAGTGCCTAAAATAGATATCTTGTTTAAAAAAACCCAAACCCAAACCAACGCTAGAAACAAGGTGTTACCTTGATGTTACCTACAAAATCCATTTTAACAGGAGCAAAAACAGTGGGTCCCAGCTTGTCTAGGAAAAAAAAAAAAAAGGTGGCCATGTTTAAAAATTGTGCCTTTTTCCAGTCCTTAGTTATTTTTAACAATTAATTTAATTTACTCTCTTAACAATCCTTCTAAATGTCAGGAGAATACTAAATTAATGACGTAAATTGAAGTCTTTCTTTGGTGTAGAACCAATCCACCCCAGCTGGCATAAGTGTTAAAATACACAGACCTACAATTTGGAAGTCTTCCAAAGAGTGTATGCTCACAGGGACCTCACACCCACTGTTAGATGCAGGGGGCAAGCAGGTGGGGGGCTGCACTAGCTGGAGATAGAAATCTTTGGAAAAATCAAATAGATAGTACAGCTGACTGTGTAAGGCATCCATGTGGCTCTTTTGAGGGGAAGAATCTGTCTGCTGTTTCAGATAGACCCACAGATTTCCAAATAGCTTACAAATGGGTCCCATCTAAACGAGAGTGGATTCTCTATAAAGCAAAATAGAAAGAAACATCTCCTGGTACTAGTCAAATTGATTCTGCTGACAAGAACTGATTGTACTATATAACTTTAGCAAAGAAACCAATTCTCCAAACCAATTGCTTCACCTTTTCTTGCAGCTGGCAGCAGTCAAAAGGAGTCAAAAGAAGGAGCTGCTTACCCAAAACAGGCACAATTGCGTAGCATGACTCCAGAAATTCTTCTGTTGGTATGCCCTCCTCCTCCCGAAGTTCAATGTCACTGAATCTGGTGTCCAGGACAAGCAGAAAAGATTGTCACCTTAACAACTCCTTTTGTGCAACTTCTAAAGGCAAAATTACATTACATGCCCACAGGTAAAATTTATAGACATGGCTTTTGTTCACTATGTTAAAGGAAATAATTGCAGAAAATACACATTTGGTGGTGTGCAAGCAAGGCCTGCAATAATAAACAAGGGGAAAAAAAAAATCTCACTCCACTCTGTACAGCTAATTCTACAAAGGATATCTTCTTCAATTACTGTGCTGTATGCAGTCCTGTTAAATAATCTCAGCAATACAACTTTACAGACAGAACATTCTTAAAAATGAGTCAATTAAAGGCTTAACAAGGTTTCAAAGGTCCTTTCAATTTATATCTGTACTACCTGTTGCTCATGACACTGAAGAAGGTAGGAGAATCATTTTCATTTCTGTCTTCCTCACACGGAGTCAATCCACTTAAAGAATTTGTTTCTGACTGCAGCACACTGTGGGCACCACAGCTTTCAAGAGCTTGCAGCTTGTTTTCTTCATCTTCTTTAATGCCTTACATTTACAGGAAACAGAATAAAAACAAAAATAGCAAAAGAAAACAGCCACATACCCATATTGTTATTCTTGTTCATCAAAACACTTTCTATTTGAAGGAAGGCACTTGGGTATCTGGGTCATGCAAGTTTAAAAGCTTTTTCTGCCAGCACCATGACTCTCACTACAGGTCTGCTGGGTGCTCAGATGACATTTCAACTACTGCCCTCTCTATTTCTTTTAATCAGACAGATCAAGCACCAGACTCCAACGCAGGTGAGCCCACACATCCTCAGTGAGGACAGCCTTAGAGAAGTGTGTTGAAGAAGCAACTGGGTGCCCAGGGAGCAGACTCATCTCCTTGAAAGAAAGGTTACTTCTCACATGGCTGTAACTTTCCTAGTGCTGATAGAGCAGCACAGTGCATTTTCAAAAGCAAAAGAGATAATAGTGACTTGTTTGCTCCTTCCGATAAGTAAACTGGCTGCTTAGAAGGCTTCTGCTATGATAATTAAAGGCTTCTATGTTCTCCTTGATTTGTATGAATATCTTTAAAGTTTCCAGAAAAAAGATCCACGTGCCTCTTCCCTGCTGTGGTCTATTTTGTTTCTTCTTCGGGGTCAAGTGCATCTGTTTCAAATAGAGAGCACTACACAAGCACCTCCAAGGGAAGTCTTACCCATTCCATGCGTGGTAAGACCTTCTGACCTCATGAAGAACTACAGAGAACAAGTCAAGATGCAAAAATTTTATATTCAGAGCATCTGCAGTGTACAAGCCACAGCTACAGCACATCTTGCTGTCAGACTGTCAAACTAGTATCCAAGATTCCCCAGAGAATGTCTCTCCAGAAAAGTAATGCTTTCAAGTGCCAGTGAGGATTATAGACCTGGAGCAGAACTGGGCTTCTGGCTGAAGGGATCAAACTGCAAGGAATTCCCTTTCTCCAAGTGAAGTCTGAAAGCAAGCTTGTAGCAGTCCCTATTACTTGCACAACCACTGAATAAGCCTGCTGTTGGGTTAAAAAAGAACCACTCACAGCTGGTAACAGCAATGAGACTTCAGCCATCCTTCTCAGGGCAGAAAAAAAAATGTCCTCAGCCATCACTGACCATGCTCCATTCACAAGCAACCTGCTAAGGACTCAAAGTTTGAGGGATGTCAGTGATCTGTCCTCCACCGAGACACACAGGCTAGTGAGTAGAGAAACAGCTCAAGTCTGCAGTGACTCCACAGGAGTGTTACACGTAAAGCCTGGGATCCTCTGAAATTTCAAACTCCAACACTCTGAGCCGTAAATGACAAACAGAAATTTCTTATGGGACTTAGGTGCTTGAGTATTTTTAAAGATTGACTCTTCTTAATAGAGGAGAGAGAGGGGGAAGAGTACCTGAGGTAGACACTACAAAATACCAACTACATAAATGGGAAAAACTCCAAAGAGAACTCATGTAAGAGCAAAATCACCATGGACTTCAAATTCAGCTAATTCACTGAGTACATCCGCATGTTTTGGAAAAATGGCCAAGCAGAGAAAACTGCTATTCGAGAATGATACAGTCCATTCAGCAGGACAAGCAGAAATCATGTTACTTGGTACAGACTTACCAAATCTGACAGTTCAGCAGCCCTTAACAATACAGTCACACTGGATGGGATTTTATACTGAATTAGTTCAACAGTGTTTTACTGAAGTCATGCAAAATCTAAGTTTCATGCTATTGCTAAAGTAAGGGAAGAAATAAGGTGCTTTCTAGTATACTCTTAGTTGTAGAAAAGGTTAATTTTCCATAAAGATCTGTCAGAGCAAACAAGACGACTACAAGGAGAGGCACACAAAGCTCCAG
>VYZX01006402.1:73632-89803 GCA_013401335.1 Brachypteracias leptosomus
CTTCCCCCCCCCCCCCCCCCCCCCGACGCTGCAGCCGAGCGTTCCCAGCAGAGGCGTTCCCAGCAGAGGCCCTCTGGGGATAACGTGTCTGCCCACAGTGCAGGAAGAGCCCAAGCCCTGTCAAGCTGTGTTGTTACGCATGTCAATCAGCATCTACAGGAGCCTCCACTTGTCAAAAAAAGGACTTTTAATTTACTTCTCCATTCAGTCCCAAGATAGCTATCAACAAGGGCAGGAGCTATGCTGGGAAGACTTGACAATGGGCGAATATCAGACTAAAATACACCAACTTCCCCTCTCCTGGGAAACAAGGTATCAGCACTCTCTCAGGCTGCCTACACCTCCCTGCATTTACACTTAAAGACTAATGATTCTGGATAAAAGATGGTGCACATATTTACCTGCCAAATCCTCTGCTATGTGATCTTCCACAGGAACATCATTGTTCCCTTCATTTGTTTCCAGGTTTAAACATTCCAGATTCGTAATAAGGGTTTGCTCTTGTTGGTTAACTTCTGCTTTTACAGAGCCATTTTCACAGGCGTTCAACTCCATCTGACTGAGGAAAGGGAAAAAATAATCATTACTGCATAAAACCCTGCTTGGTAGGCTTCTTCCTGTGAAAACACACAAATAACAATAACAGAAAAATAGATGGTAAAATGTATACCCTTGCCATCTACCCTACAAATCACAGCCTGCTGTCCACCAACCATTTTATGAGCTTATGGAGTGGAACCTAAGATGCAGGAAAGAGCACTGAAGTGGAAGAGCTGGCTGGTGACTGACCAGTAAGTCACCAAGTGGATGGCTGAGAGAAAACAAAAGGGAAAGGGCTCATAAAGAAGGCACATGAAGTGTCTGGAGTGAGCTGGGGTGAGCCAGCTCCCTTTTCTTGTGTCTGCTTCCAAGTACACAGCTCAGAGCAACACAAATTCTGCCTCCATCCAGTACCAGTAATATTAGAGTAAAACTATGGAAAGAATAGACACTACCAAAAACAGATTAGAAAGAGACTGACAGTAAAGACTTTTATTATACCTTTCCATTGAGGTGTGACTGGACAAGACAGAGTGCTTTATCTGAAAGATAAGTGGGGAAAGAGAACATTCTTTAAAGCAAGAAGACTGTATCACGCTTCTCAAACTTCACATTTCATTAAGCACAAGTTGAAGTCAGCAAAAAAGATGAAAAGCTAAGCATACGCTCACTAATTCTCTGGCCTGGGGGCACTCTAGAGACAAACACAAAAAGGTATCACATTATTACACCATTAAAATATTGGAAAAAAAAAAAAAAAAGAAAATCAGGAGACTTCTTTCAGGAGGTGGCTAGCAAATGCTCTGAGAGACACCATACAGCATGTGGAAAAGAAACAAGGCAGTAAGCTTTCTGTAATCATGTTTTCTTAACTTAAGAAAAAAATTATGAGAAATTATGAAAAAACAAGACATGTAAAACCAGATACCAGGTATGGTGAAGTAATCTCACTTTCCAGATGTGCCCTCCTACATACACCTTAATCTGCTGTTTGCCAGAGATGCTCCAGTTTTGCGTACGTAGTGGTGGATCCAGGATTCAAGAAAGTGCCCTTGCCATTAAAAAGATAAGCTCATCAGCTCCTGTTGGTGTATTGCCACAGATCTGATGCTGCAGTAGCTTAGAAATGTAATAGTTGCTGTGAGCTCCAACAACGGACCAACTTGCCATACAGACAAGGTATTTTGAAACACCACTGTCTGAAGCTGAAGCAGGCCCTGGAAGTTAATGCTTAACAACTTTTATCTATCATTAAGAGATTGGTCACTGCTTATTAAGAAGTGGCCCTACCTCACTTGCAAGCCATAAGAAATAGCAGAGCATGCCCAGTGGAGGATTACTAGCTACAATACAGGTAAGAATGCATTCCATTCTTCTCCAAATGCTACTTTACAAAAGGGTGCATCAGCATCCATGCCAAGACTGGGAGAAGAGGATACTGGCCATTACCTTGTTTGTTCTGAGAACTGCTAAATGTGGGGATCCAGGTGGGGTCTGATGCAATAACTCAGAAGTGAAGGCAGTATTCGCAATCTGCATACATTCTTCAAGAGTCTTCAGGAAGGTGTCACAGGTTGATTTTAGCAGAGCTCCCATATCAATCTCACTCTGCGAGAAGAAACAAATTGGAAGAAATGGACTTGCCACAGAAGATCAGTTTGAAGCAACTAACATCTACAAAGCCCACAATTCCTACAGTCATGCTTTCTGTTTAACATGAACTAAAATGCAATGTGTCAGCTGCTCAGAGAACTGGCATCACACATGACTGGGGCTATGCCTCCTCACAGCGTTACCACTCCTGTCAGCTTCTTGCTACAAGAAGCTGAGTGTGCTCACGTTGCAAAAGCAATGCCTCTTACTTATCTCTGTATTAGAAGTATATTAAATACTAAGCCTTGACTGATTCAGCAATGGCATCTCTGAAGGCACCACTGACAGGAGAAAAGAAAAAGTAAACAGAATGATCTGCAAAAAATTACTGCGATTGAAAAAACAAGAAGAATGACGTATCACATTGCTACAATACTCTTCACCTCTGCCAAGTGCAGTTATTGATGCTGAAATGCTTTTAGCAATAAATCCTTCCAGTTAAATACCAGTAAGATCGGGGAAAGTGAGTTTTCCCAGAAGCGTGAACTATGAGCTGGATAAACACCACATTACTTCTCTGTTTTCAACATCTATGAGCTGCAAGTTCTAACGGTGCCTTTTAGTCATTCATAGAGTACGTCATGCTTCTGCACTGTTAATTCACCATAAACAATTTATCAGGTATCTTTACAGAGATGGTTTGGACGTGCAAATGATTAACCTTCAGGTGTTTTGCCTGCCTAGCCTGCACCCGAGGACCCAGCTCTCCAGTGAGAGGCATCCTGGAACTCCACACCAGCTTCTCTAGCAAGTGACATGCATCCCTCTTCACACACTTCCCTCTCAAAGCAAGGGGCTTTGTCACTGTCATTAGGAGATCCCTCTTAAACGAGGCTTATTTGGTCAGGAAGATTTGCAAGGTTTGAAACTTCAACTTAAGTGAGACTAATCATGCAGTTCTTTCTAACAATTTTACTTTTTTGTGGTCTGCATTATCTTTTGACCTTTTAAGGGTTTTGGTTGAGAACATAAGTGTTTTGCTGAGCAGGATATTCATGACTCAGGGCAGACAAATGCACGCATCTTGCAAGTTATCTTTTCATAAAAAAAGCTTTTGCTTTTTTCATCCACTGTATACACATGATCATCTACAGAGATGTTATTATCTAGATCACAGATATCATGTCTCATTTCACTACTTGCTACCCCAATATAGGGAAAGTTATTTGCAACAATGCTGTATTACTCCATTTAAACAAGAATTGTGGTGTGGGTACATTATTTCCACAGGTTTGCTGCAGAAAGAGGGTGCAATATTAAGTAACCGCGAGTGAATACTACTTTGGCTAACAAGACGAACTCACAATGCTCAAGACTTTACAGACATGGTCTACACCAAAAACAGAACCATACCTCTGGTTCTGATACACCAGAAATGCTGGCTTCCTTTGTTTTATGCACTTGCTGAACAAGGAGGTTACAGTACAGTCTAAGTTCAGACATTTTAGTCTTCAAGGCTTCTGTGTTTTCAGTGAACTCTAAAAGTTAAACAAAAAAAGAGTTAAATTTATTGTATCCATCTTGCAGCATATGATTTTGGAAAGTTGCTGAAATGGTATTATCCAATCTAATTCAATCAATATTTCCTTATTGAAAAAAAAAAAAAAATCCTATCAACTCAAGATAAGCTGGATTGGCTAGAAATTTTACTCCTGACAGGCAAAATACTGTTTCATTATTTGCTATCATAGAAAGGAACAGTATGTTCCTAGACTTAGGACGCACAGGAAAACCAAGTACACAACACTTGACCTTAACAGGCCTTTTAAATATGACAAAACCCCTACATATAATATTTTTATTTTCACTGTGTAGTTTAAGGTGCAAACAATTACACTGTGAATTAAAAGATCAGGGATCTGTGTAGAAAACATTGGAGGGGAAAGATGTATCCTGTCCAACACAAACAGATTAATTTAATACATATCCTAGAATGGTTGAGGTTGGAAGGGACCTCTGGAGATCAGCTAGTTCTATTCCCCTATTCAAAGCAGGGAGAGACAGAGCATATTGTTCAAGGGCATGTCTAGTCAGGTTTTGAACATTGCCAAGGATGGAGACTCCACAATCTCTCTATGCATCCTATTTCAGTGTTCCCTCATCCTCACAATATAAACATTTTTGCTTATGTCTCAATGGAGCTGCTTGTATTTAAATTTATACCCATTTCCTCTTGCTCATCTACTGTGAAGAGTCCGGCTCCATCTTTTTTATGCTCTCCCATCAGATATTTCCTTTAATCATCTTAGTGGCCCTTTGCTGGACTCACTCCAGTATGTCCATATGTTTCTTGTACTGGAGAGTGCAGAGCTGAGTAGACTAATCCAGATATGACTAACAGTCAATCAGAGACTTTTCAGAAGTTATTTTTTAACATTATATTCCCAGAATTACAAGATAAATTGTCTGTTAATAAGACTAACATGATTCAGTTCAGCAAATACATCAGTAGCTCTTCACCCTGTGCTACTATATGCAAGTTTATAGATAATAACGTTGTTCTGCTTCTAGGTACTATGCATCAGATCCTCAGTATGTGTAGGACCCTACAGTAGCATCTTCTGCTCAGCTCTGACTCCATTTGAATCAGTAAATGCAAAGCCTAGTGAAGATGCACATAAGGCTAAGAGGACTCCCTACCTCAGGGAAAGAAAGTGCCTGCCTCCCCTGCATTTGCTGAGGATCACTGATATATTAACAATAATTTGCTGTTTTCCCACCTTCGGTATGGTCAATGTGTTGTGGTTACATAAAGTTAAGGCATGAAGACTCACAATGACTCATGAACAATACCATGCTTGTAAACTAGAGAGGTGTTCACTGCAGTGCACCTGAGATTGCTGGTGAAAGCAGAGGTGAATGAATTAAGTTTCATGGCCTGACCATGACTAAATTTCAGTTGTCTAATACTAGCATGCACATTTAAAATCAATTGCAAACCTTTATTTTAATTGCCAAGGGATTCTTGAAGTGCACAAGACAGCCCAGTTAGAACATGGAAGGAAAGGGTCTGAGGAACTCCAAAGCTCAAAAGACACTGGTATGAGAGACTGGGTCATCATACTAAGACAATTGCACAAGGTGAGGGCCTTACCTTCATGCACAGTCTGCATTTCAGTGACCTACAGCCAGGAGCTACTCACTCCTTGCACTTAAAGAACCCATCAGCACATGATTTTCGAATTATTTATACATGGTATATTTTAAGGAAAAGCTAAAGTTTTCAAATCTCTGCACTGAGAGATAACACTTGAGATTTCTAGCTAGAGTTCCCCCATGGCTCGGCTTTTAGCAACACCAAAGACCTGAAGCACAGGTTGGACACAGAGTTGTCATCTCTGCGTGTATATCTACTAGAGGAAGGATGGGGAAATAAAAAGCAAACAGCAAAAGGGTGTTCTTGCCTTTTTCTTTCTGTGTCCTGCTGTCAGTCAGACAGGCTTTGGCAGTTCCTAGTGCAACCAACCACTTCTGCCTTTCAACTGCGTTTCTTGCCTTCAGATAGAAGTATTGTTCCCCTGGGATGATTAGGTCCATTCGTGTGTTATCTGCAGGATGAACTGGAAGCAACATAGATTTCAGACCAGTCCCTCAGCCTTCCCAGCCCAACCGAATACCCCAACAGGTATGTCAACTGGCAGGTCAAATGGTAATGAAAGAGGAAGAATCTACAGCCCCAAACATCCCCCGTTGCCATTTTATGACTTCTCTTCTGAGTTTGGGAATAGACAGGACACACAAGTATACAACTGGCTATGAAAAAAGGCTTTGAAAGGCAGTTTTGTGACCAGTACAGTATCATCTGGGAGTCTTTATGGAAAGCGCATCCTCTTTTGGCAAGCCTCTCTTTCAGGTTTCTAGCTCGTAACTTAACCTCAAAGATGTGGCAAGTAATCCTGTATGAGTGAGCAGACCTAGTACTGAAGCTTATTATTCATACTTCTAGCTTCAGCTCTGTGCTTATGAAGAGTCATTTGAAGCTGTGTGATGTTCCACCACAGCTCAAGATAAACAGCGACCCACCTGCATGTAAGACACTCATATTAGAGGCTTGTAGCAATCTTAACATTTTCAAAATACTATAGAATAAAACCTGACATATAGATCATGTTACTAAGATACAACAAATACATACCAAAGAAGTCAAGCCCCCAAATAGCTCTTGTCACCTGAAATCTCATCTTAAATGCAACATTACTGGACAAACTTCATGCAGCTGAGTGCAACCGTATTTTAGTTACCTTGAATTTCACACACGGCCATTTGGATGCTTCCCTTACAACCCTTCCAGGCATCTTCCTGAGAGTCATAATAGGACAGGATGCCACCACAGAGAAGAAACCATCGAGGCTGCCAGCCTGAAAAACAAAACTGCATTTCTCAGTTACTTCTCTCCCTGTAATCCTACCACCTCTCTCATTCAGGACTCACTGCAAATAAGGCCCCAAAGATTCTGTTTCCCCAGGAAAATGAAACCCTTTGAAGCAGTAAGATTTGTGAACAGGCCCGTTATGTTGTACGTCACAACCCCTGCTTGCTGGCAGCTACATGCTCTTTTTGCAGGCAGTTGGACCTCAGCAGTATGTCCCTGAGACATCATTTGTCATTTTCAGTACTTTTACTAGGATGGCATCACTGGCATTCTTTCTTCCCAAAACACATTTTCAGTCCACCACCTCTCAATTCCTTCTATTTCTCAACCCACCTCCTCACTCTTTCCAAAAGCCACTCCAGCTGTCTTGCCTTACATATCTTCCTCCCTTGTGGGAAGGGGTAGCCAAACTGTCTTGAGAAGCAATGGGCAAGAAACTCCTAAAAACCAAGGGAAGGAGGAGACAGAGGCGGATGTGTTGATTTCTGAACACCATCTCTCAATGAAGTAGTTCTCAATAGCTCTTGAAATTCTTGTGCTGCCCACATAAAAAGTAGTCTTGAATTAATGACTTGCACTTCAGGATACCTTCCCAGAGAACAACCTAAATGCCAGGCTAGGCCAAAACCAATAGTTCTGGGTACCACTTTTGCATACCCTACTGCTTGACTTCAGAAGTAAATTACCCCTTTGTTTCCTTCTTTTGGAAGCAGTACAGCACTACAAAAAGATATAAACAAACAAGACATGACAGCCATCATTTATGTCTAATTAGAAACTACAAGCTCATTAACTTAAGAAACAAGACAGCAACGTCACTGGAGGAAAGCAGCTTTCATTACTGAGCTGCAACAAGCTTCCCTGGCCCGGACCAGAGGAGTGAGATACTGAAGCTCCCACACTGCACCTGCAAAACATCTCCGGGAGAAACACTTTGATAAGACCACGGGGACGACGTGGCACATACACATTTTTGCAGAGGCCTCACTTCTGCTGTGCCCTGCACTGGGGCTCTGCCAACCAGCACAGCGCTGCAGGGGCCCAGCCTGGGCTTGGACTCACATCACACTGGAGGAACAAATGCTCCTTACCAGCTAGGGACCGACTCCTTAGGCTACTGCTGGAGCCCAGCCCAACTCAGTTTAAGGTTAGAAAGCCCTAAAGCCATAGGATAATAGTAGGAGTATGGTTTGGGGGTTTTTTTCTTTTGTGATTGGTTGTTTTTTTTAAACAATATGACAGCATGCAGGAAAGTCTGGTCTATGGATTGCTGAACCTTGGGGGTGCCTGGAAAAGATATTAAACATAAATCCTTTCCCACACTCTTCCAGAGCACTTCCATTATTTCCTGGAAGACTACAAAAATATCATAAATGCCAAAGTATTCTCAATACTTTTTTTTATATGAAAGGGAAAAAAAAAAAATAATAAAAAAATCACAAGAATGAGAATTAAAAAAAAAGAAAACAGCAAGATTGATTTTTATTTGCCTTACCACCAAAATAAAGAAACTATCCTAGAACTCACTATTGATATGGAAGAACTCACAGGAAAAGGAGGTGATTGTTCAGCAGAGAGCAGCAGTTAATTGCTTCAGACACTCAATGGCACAGAACCAATCCCTTAAATAATGCACAGCGCCACAGTCGATACAAGCCTCTAATTCAGTCTGGAGATCCTGCTGCTGCAGATGAATCATTTCAGCCATGGTCCTACAGCTTACAATTGCAGCTGATGCTTAACCAAATTGCATCCCATCAATCAAAGGCTGTGCAATCAATTAGCCAACATACAAAGCACTCTGCCTCCATCGCTTTGGAGGCTGGTTAAAAATATGCTGTGAGTCAATATATTTTGTTGAGGTTTTTGTTTGGTTGGGTTTTTCGGTTCTGGGTATTTTTTTTGAGGGGAAAGCAGCAATCATTTGTCTTCCTTTGTGGAACCTAACACTTCTTTATTAGACATGTATTAAAAAGACTCTGATAGGCAACTGTTAACTAGGAGAGCATATATTTTCAGAACGGAATTGTTACACTAATAAAAATACATTCCTGTAAAAGGAAATCAATTATAAAAAAAAAAATAAAATAAATCACAGCAAGGTTCTGTCAGAAGATGCACTAACCACCTGGTACTCACTGACACTGAGTCAGCAGCCATGGGAAGGTTATCCTAAACAACCTGCTAAAAATAGTGTGTGGCTGACAAATCATGGGCAGTGCTACAGGGATACAATCTTCAATTACAGGAGCTTCACATTTGCAGACAAGCCAAGAGCAGAGGGGGAAAAAAAAACCAACAAAAATCAAAGCAGCAAAAAAGACACTTAGACACTTCCATGAACACAAGTCTTGGGCTTATTCAGTTTTATTCTCTCCCCATAAACTGTCCCAGGAACGCTGTAATTTTTAGAAATGAGCCTTCAGACTTTATCTGATATAGAAAGTTAAAGCTGACCCTTTTGAGGCCTTACAGGTGTCAGCACTAACACAACTTTGAAGAAGAATTTACTAAGCCCATTTATACTGGCAGTGCACAGGCAGGACAAGATATGGTTCATACTTCCACAGCTCATTTTAGAGGCACAGAGCCATTAACAGTAAAATTTGACCTTACTGGGGAAATATATATATATATAAAAATGATAAAATGCAAAGCATAATAGAAGTTAGCAGTTGCTTAAGGTCTCAGACAGAGAAGAAAGTGAAGAGGTTCCAGATAGCTTCACAGACACTACTTAAGGACCAAATACATATTCCACGCCTGTGTGAAACTTAAAGTTAGTACCTGGAAGGTCTTATATTGTCCACTACAGAATCAGATATTTAAGCAGTCTGTGCCTGGTAAGGATCCAGTATTTCTCCAGAAGTTTCCAAAGCCTGAAAGATCTGCCTACTTCCACCATTACATTTCAGGAAGCCTGGATGCAGCTATCACTGAGTAAACTTGACATTTCTTGATAACACAGTTGAAATTTGGACATAATTCAAATTTTAATGTTATACAACTCCAGACAGCATCCTTTCCAAAGTGCCAAGCCTGAAGAAAAAAGAAACAACATTTGAAGACATGTAGATCATGTCAGACATCTACAAAACCAAACCATCTGGGAGAACTACATACTCAAGAAGTCAAACTGATGACCTGGAAAACAAGCTGCAATTAAAAGATGCCAGTTTCAGTTGCACTTCTAAAAGGCACAAATCCCAGACACCCAAGGTTTCTATTATTGCTCGCTTTCCACTAGAATTATGTAATACTTTATGCTTATTAATTCCTTGAGCTTCAACATAAGTATTTATAAAAACTTATGCAATAGACAGTCCTTGGATGTCTTCGACTTTAATTCAGATTTTAAGTGTGGATAGGAGATAAATCTGAAATTTCCACATTAGAGCAAAATCCACCAAATAGGAGGAACTAAAGCCTTCGTCATAGCCCTACTGCTAACATCACAGGCAAGACCCACCAGGTTGTGGGTGGCAGAGCAAGGGTAGGTCCCTGCTTTTCTATGCAGGGTCACAAGAGAGTCCCAGAGTGGCTGTTCTGATAGTCAGAAGCAGAACAAGCAATATCCATCCTTTCACCTCACCCTGAGCAAAGTAAGTTGTGCCATGTGTTCACTGCACCACCACCTACCACTTTATCTGCCCAGCACTATGTCAACGACTGATAGCTGGATGAGAGCTGATGAAAACTCAACTCATGTAAGACCAAGACAGTGCTGGTGTCTTGTAAAAAGCAAGAGAAAATCCAGTATATGTCCTTCCCCAGTTGGCAGTGCTGATAAGTCATGCATGCCATCAGGTTTTCACCTTTGCTAAAACCCAGCCTGCTCCTGATTGTTCATGAAGCAGCTGTTGGTCAGAAGATAGCACCTTCTTCTCATACAACTGGGACTGTAAAACACCTGCCTTCCAGTTATGAGCGAAGTCATATTTTCCATTTGGAGAATGCATCAGACAAAGTACAGGACTGAGTCAAGAGACTGCCAGCTTAGAAAGAAGAATGCTGAGCTGCCATGGACAGTGTTGAAAAAAAAATGACCAGAAGTAATACAGTTAAAGGATTACCCTGACACAAGCAATCTGCACCCAAAACTGCTGTCTGCTTTTTCCATACAGCCTCCTAAGACTACTCCATATTTTGGAAAGGGCAATCCCAAGCACTAGAATATACTTTGCAGCCTTAATTCTGTAGAGAAACAGAAATCCCATTTGTATCTATGAGGGACAGCAGGAAGGCAGACAAGAGTGTGTGACAATTCATGCCTCTCCTCTGAGCTATTATCCTCTCACCCAGAGAGCAGCTTCTAAGAATGCCCATATTGCAATTTTACTCTGATTACGTGCATATTAACATCAGGAATCAATACCAAAAGTCCCTAAAGGTGATGAAGTTAACAGAATTAGCACTTCAACAACGGTATCACTTTTTAAAGCACTTGAGTGACACTAGAGGTTCAAGTGGAACAAGCTACAGCTGGAACCAGCTTTAACACTGTGACCCTCTCCCAAACTATTTTTCTCGTAGAGGTCCCATAAAATCCACTCTCATTTCAGTTACAACTGTTAGGGCAGTGCTAGCAGCATTGAAAAAGCATCCTGCCACCACAGGGCAATGGCCTGGTTTGCAAATGATTTTATTTGTGACCAGCCATGACAGAGAGCACGACGTACCAGCAGTCAGACATTTTCAAAGGGGACACAGTGAACGGATGAAGGGCAGAGAGGGGATCGTGGCGAATGACAGAGGCAAAAGTTCAACAATTCAGGCCACTGCTCAGACACACTAATTCAAGTCATTCAAAGCTCCAGGGAGTTTTCCTCCTCTGTTCATACTTCTGAGCCCCAGCAAACTAACAACTCCTCTCTCTGACCCCTGGGGTGATTATCAGGCCAGACTGAGCCAACAATGCATTTATGTAAACGTAACAGATACCACATGGTGATATCTCTTCATCATCATTCTGCCACACCTCTCACTTCTGCCCTACCCAGCCGTTCCCTGTGATTGTTTCAGTGCAGAAGGATTGAATACAGAGGCACTGGTACTGCAGCATACCTGGCAGGAAACACTGCACCCTGCA
This sequence comes from Brachypteracias leptosomus, assembly GCA_013401335.1. Taxonomy (NCBI): domain Eukaryota; kingdom Metazoa; phylum Chordata; class Aves; order Coraciiformes; family Brachypteraciidae; genus Brachypteracias; species Brachypteracias leptosomus. Next base: position 85,287 of record VYZX01006402.1, read on the forward strand.
GGCTCTGCAGCATTGCTCTAACACCTGCAGAGAGAGGAGACTCTGATTTCCATTCCTGTAGCCTCATCAAACTTTTCTACTCTAAGTGCATTACTCGATTCAAAAAAGGTATGACAAAAGCAAGATCACTGCATGAAGAAAGGCAGAGGAAGGAAAGAGACAGATGAGAAAGAAGGTCAAACCACACAAAGGTAATTATGCAAAATCCAAAGAGAATGAAGTAAATAGTCCCTGAAGCATCCCAGGTAAGAAGCATAGCCAGGACTGGGTGAGACTCGGTCATCCATCTAAACCAGTGTTTGGTCTCAGGGTAGCTACAGTCAGTAATACTGGGCAGACCACTGCCCTGAAGGCAACAGAAACCTCAGACGTCTAGGTCCACTTCCACAAAAGCCAGACCTCTCATTTTATACAATCAGAATTTGGCTACACCCAGAGGTTAAAAAGAAGGGAAAAATTATAAACAAAAGCTTTTTAGAACCAAATGTTTATCCAAGTGTGAAGTTTTCAATTACTTCATCTCTGGAATCAGAGAACCTTATTTCCAGAGCTTGATATAAACTGGAAGTGTACGTGTCTCCCATCCTAAAAGGTCAAATATCTTAAACTCCCAAAACGAAGACTCACTCGTGCATCAGGACGCAAGCTATAAAAACTAATGCTCTTCCATGTTTTCTTGAGCTCTCCTTCCAAGTTTGTTAAGGAATTCTGAATCATTAAAGACAAGACTAACTTCAAGCTTTATGTCAAAGGTGAAATTTGCTGCTTGATGCTGGCTCTTGGCATCTTGGGATAAACTGAAAAGAATTCAGAGCACAACAATAAATGAGAGCAGATGATTACATACTCAGGAAGATAGGGGGAGCTAACTACAGTATGTGGTATGATGCAGTGTCACTAGAGATGGCATGAATGTGAGGGTGTCATGCCTCAAGGAAGATGAATTAAGGTTAGAGTCACTCTACACAATTACGTACCAGCAAAAGCTTAGCTTTGTGAAGAAAAGTAATCAAAGCCATTTCATGGAGCATATAACGAATACCAGGCAAGTCAGTGGAGGCAGTCAGCGTTTTTGTTTCTGATGATGAAGCTGCCTTTGATCCCCAAGCCAAGAGCTAATACATATCACCAGGCGCAATCCCGCCCATGGCCAGTGATCCCAGGTAAGGCGTGCCTACGCTGATGATCTGAACCGAACTGAACTTCAGCAGGTAAAAAAAAAAAAAAAAAGAACTCGAAAGCACTGAGCTCTCACACACACCACTGAAGGAAAGTATTCCTCAGCTCTATGCTCTATTTCCCTGCGGGTAAGCAATAGTTTACTCATTCTGTAAACCTGGTGAGAAATTAAAATCACGGATGATTTTTATAAGGCAATCTCCAAAGACTAAAGAAATTTCTTTCATTAATCAGAAGGTATGCTTACCAAAGAGCATGAATTGCAGCTTGAGTTCAGTTGGTTGAAGAGTCCTGCAGGAGACAGTTTCCTAACAGCAAAGGGCAGCCTCCACATGCAGTTCACCTCCACTCTCTTTTTTCTCTACCCTGCAAGCAGCATCCATCGTTTTGAGACCGGTCCTGCTACAACACCGCAGTCAGGATCCAGCTTTGATGCTGTCCACAGCAGAACGCTGCATGCTCAGCCAGGACCACAGGCAGTGGCAGCACAACAGATCAAGGAGCTATAGGGAAGGTACAGGGTGACACTTTTATCACCCCAAGTGCTTACTACAACAAGCAGTACTAAAAGGGTTATTCTCCCTTTATCCATGCTATAAGCCCATCCCTAGCCTCAGCAACCTCTACCAAGCAAAGCTAACATCAGATAAAAGAGTTTTGGCAAAGGATGAAATCTAGGAAATTTTTAAGATCGAGTTGTGTGCTTTGATTGTAAACTCAGCTGAGGCCAAACTGACCTCAGTCACCCAGCTCTGAGTCTTGAGGATTAATAATTTGAAGTTTGCAGAGGCATCATATATTTGCCAAAGTGAAAAAGTGCTGTAACACTCTATGCATCAGTGATAATTCTGCATGCAAAGTTCCCTGCTCCCTTGAAGTTTTACCCAATTTAGTGGGGGAAGCATAGACAAGAGCAATCTCAGGGCACGCTTATTGCAAACACAAGATTCCAAGTGGATTTTCACAGATTAGACCTGTGTGCATGCATATCTGATCTAAAGTTGGCACACTTCACTAAAACTTAAACAAAAACATCACATTGGGAAATCACCATCTGGTGGCCATTGCATTAGGGGAGAGAAAAAGCTCTAAAATCTCAGTTCTCTAAACCCAGAGATTTCAGAGGCAGCACTGGAATCCCTGCATGTAGAAACCACATCAGTGCAGGATTAATACCAGAGGAAAAACCCCATCTTCAAGTAGAAACCAAGTAACGCTAATTCAATTTATCCTAATCTACACAGAGTAAACAAGTGCATTTATTATAAAACATGATAGGATAACTTGTTTGAGCAGCAAGGTAAGATAACCCATCTTTCAGCCGTTGGCAATCGTGCTGTGCTTTCTTTGCCCTTTGCCCACGGAAAGCCAAATTTGTTTCCTACTTCTGAAACATCCTTGCTGCCAAAAACTATATAATTTGCAACACAGATCTAGCTCCCTGCCAAAAGGCCGTGGGGGAAATAGGTTGATCTGGACTTGACCTGTCAAGATGGTGATAGCAGAAGACGTTATAAAACCAAAATTCCCAGAAAAGGCTTGATTACTAACAAACTCCCACCAGCCCCTCTCTCACAGCAACAAGGGAAAGCATTTCTCTTTTTCTACAGTTTTAAGCTTGTTCTTTGGTGTTCTTATCTCCTCTCTGTGTGAAACAAAGATGTGTTTCTCATTATGAGGAGAAAAGGGCGTAAGATACCTGCAGTGTATGTTTACATCAGCATTGTGTTACTAACACAGGCATACAATGACACACAGAGATGACATACATTTTTCCTACTTTTCCTACCCTAATGAGGTATGAATACCTCATTAATACTATGCAGCACCAGATTAGTTAACCTTGACCAAGAGGAAAAGTATATTGAGGGCAGAATACTGGCAGAAATACTCTTCTGGATGACCTGTTGAACATTCTCACTCCCCTTAATTCCAAAAAAGAGGATTTCCTGTCTCTCACTCCCCAGCTCTCTGCTACGATAAACACCACATTCCAGCACGATTGGGTTTTTTCTTGCATCATTGCATAAATTTACAACATTGTTGTTTCAGGGCAGGAAGTCTTCATTTTATACCAAAAGAAAGCATATGTAAGCATAGTTAGCTTGCAGAACAGTAAATTTACTGTTCTCAAACACAGAGCAGACAGGCCTTCTACAACCTAAGAAAAGGCATGAAAGTGACCTTGATGCTAAGAAAGTCAAATTTCAGCAAAGAAACCAGAAATGCTTCAATCCTCCACCATTGATTTTCTCTCTATTGAGAACAAAAACTCACCTAGTTTTCAACTGAGGAAAACCTCATGCATCCAAGGAAAGGAGATTCCTTCAGCCAGCATTCACTGAGACTGAGGTTTGCAAAGCATTATCCTTCATGAAGGGTCACTTGGTTGAAAAGTGCATATCAAAGTGGATGCAAAAAACCTAAACTGATGGAACTGGAATATTTCTGGTTCTTAGTCTTCATTTTACCATGAAAACAGAATACAAGTCCAGCTGATCCTACCACATCCACATAGAGGCACAAATGCTATAAGGCCAAACACCAGTCAGTCACACACACTGGCTCCCACAGACACTCACTCCCCAGATCTCACGGCACGAAAGCAACCACAAGGGTTTCAAATACACCCTAGCATCTAAGCAAATGTAAAGAACAAACACATAAAACTTTAGAGCAACTGAACCATGGACATTTTTATTATGGGGATAGGACTAGTAACACTTCCAGAGTTCTGCCATCCAAATGGAAAAGACAAGCATGGCTGCTCCTACAGCTACACACTCTGTAATTCAAGAGCATGCACAGATAATAATAATTTAAAAATCTATCCACTTCTATTCACTGAGATCTGACAAATTTCGACTCCCCTCTCAGAACACCTATTGCCTAAGGGGGAGAAGCCGCAGCTCTCTTCCAGCACACCAATAAACCCAGGCTCAGGCACCACTCCCCCTGCATCCCCCGACCACAAGAATTCATCGCTTGCTTGCGCTTTAGTCTTTTCTTTGTTTAATTTTGATTTCCTACACTTTCCCAGTGAGGAGAGAGCTGTGGCCGCCCCGGCAGGCAGCCGCCCTCCCGCCCCCACCGCCACAGGCAGCGTCAAGGTCGTGGTTATTTTCCTCTGACCATCAAGTTTCCAAACTGTTTCAACAACTCCCAAAGAGGTCTGCAGCAGGCAAGACCACATCTACACACCCTAAAATACACGTCACTCCCAACTCCATCGTATCCGGCCGTGGACAACCCACAGGAACGTAGGTGGCACCGGACCCTCCCCACCTCTGCAGTGCTGCTGACCCCCCCCCCCCCCACCCGACCCAACACAAACACCC
>VYZX01006403.1:0-24118 GCA_013401335.1 Brachypteracias leptosomus
GAATCATTAAGGTTGAAAAGATCCACTGCCATGGAGCCCATATGGCTGTGGTCAGTGCAGCTGGAACATGTCCATGTTTCCCAACAGGAATGTCAGAATTAAGGTGATCCTGGGAGCTCACAATATANGGCAGGCTGCAGATCTCATGGAAATCTTCCAAGTTCTGCTCTGACATGTCTGACCCCTCCCTCTCCTTTTCCCTCACAGGGTGATTCTGGTGGCCCATTAGTCTGCAATGGGAAAGCTCATGGCATTGTTTCTTTTGGACCCAAAAATCGCCTCTTTCCTACAGTATATACCAGAGTCTCCTATTTTGAGCCCTGGATACGTGCAGAGCTGAGGAAGTTTGTGTTCCAAGACCCCCCCGAGTCTCCCTCCTCTGACTAAAATGCTAGATAACAGGACAGTTTTAGGAGGAGTATTGAGGACCCTGCAAGCACAAGGAGAAAATTGATTCTATGACCTTAGAGTATTCATTTGGGAGTGGGGGGAGAAAGCAAAATAGAACCTGAATGCCTGCCTCATGTAGGAGCTGTAGGCTGTCAGGCACAGACGGTTGAAGCAGCAGCCTCTCAGAACATCAACCAGAAAGAAGTACCACCCCTGAAAACACCAGGAATTAAGGAGTTAGGATATAGAATTGCATAATTATAGATGTATACATGCTTGTATATCTACTATGAAAGAAACTCCCAAGTGAGATTGGTGGGACTTGAGAGTCCAACTTCTGTTTGTGCATAGCAACTTGCAGAGTGCCCAGGTTTATGCTGTTTCATTTTTCCTGAGGGCTCTCCCACTCTCATTACCCTGCCCCATGGACTTACCACCCTGTCCTCCATTTCCACCCTCCCCTGTAGGCTGTCATCCCCAAACTCCAGTGCATCTTGTTTAAAGCTTTCCTCATCAGTCTGGCTTCCTGACAGATTTCTCATTACACTTCCTTAGGCTCCCTGGACAAGTGAGTGGATAGAATCATAGAATCACTTAGATTGGAAAAGACCTCTAGGATTATCAAGTCCAACCTTCATCCCAACATCTCCCAGACTCCTAGACCACATCCCAAAGCACCACATCTACTCAGATCGCATATGATGCATGTCTTTTCTTATTTTCATGTTTCAAGTTGAGAAATTAAAAGATATCTGTGTAGCACAAAACCAGTGAGAAACCTGGGCTCCCTTAATGGGACAGAAATCAGGTAATAACAATTAGCCACTAGTGTGCCCCAGAGGCAAGAAAAGCTACAGCAACCTGGGCTGCCTTAGGAGGAGCACAGCCAGTAGACTGAGGGAAGACATTATCCTCCTTTGCTCAGTCCTTTTTAGATGACCTCTAGAATTCTGTGTCCAGTTTGAAGACCCAAACACAAGAAAGACATTGACAAATGAACCCAGAGGAGGGTCAGTGAGCCCACCCCAGAGATGTGTCAACACAGCCAGACAACCTAGATGCAATGATTGCCTTGTACTCTGAGCTTCCGTAGTGCATGACAGTGAGGTCAGTCTCAAGCTGTCCTTTGGAACAAAATAGCTAATTCCAAGGGAAGCTGAACTCAGCATGAATGGTAACAGTTCAGCCTACAAATTCTCCCAAAGGCTGTATGGAGGAAACCAGGCTTGAGTTCCTCTTCTCTACACAACTTTCTGGTACTTCCATCTCTGTGCCAGCACAACCCCCCAGATCCATGCACCACCCACCACAGATGCCACTCACACATGATACATGGCCTCAGCGTCATGCAAAACTAATCTTACCTTTCCTGTCTCTGTGGAAGACATCAGGAAGAGATTTCAAGCCACCAGAGGCAGAGGTACAGCCAAGCTTTTATTCAGAGCTTACTGTCCCTGTGGCTGACCAGCCTATGTACTGTGCATAGCATCTTGCCAAGGTCTTCTCTGAGCCACTAATGATGCTGAGATAAAACAATGGCGTGTGCTGCAAGGTTGGAGGGGCACTGTAAATTAACATTTTAAAATGCAGGGGCTGCTGAGGCACTGATGGAAACATACCCAATGTGATGTCCATTCTGTCTCTCTGCAGCAATGGGGTTTTGTGCTGAATGAAAAAAGGTCTTTCAGTTCAGGAGCCCAGGATGGAATTCATCCATTCAAGCACTGAACAGGGTTTATCTCCAGAAGCAGACCATCTAACTCTCATTATTCCACAGAAATTTCAGTGATACTCTTTCAGAGTTTTAAGAATTTTTCAAGACACATTTTTAATAATCAACATTGGAGAAGAAAATTCCTGAAAAGCAACACTGATGAAATCTGGCTTACTGAAATGCAGCAGGGTAAGGCAAAGAAAATTTCACTGTTCCAGAAGCGAATCAAGATTTGACTATGTCTGTTACTCCACAGGCATGTACATGGACATCAGACTACCTCCTAGCTGCTCCCCTGATAAGATTATGCACAAGCTACACTTTGATACTTCTGTGATTCTGAGAGTCCAGATCTGAATCTTAATAGTCTGTCCTCTGAGGAACAAGAAGGTTTCAGTGGATCTCAAGAAAATAGGACTCTGTCTTTGGATATAGGCTTCCAGAAGACTCCCATGATAGCATTGTTTTCAGGTCTGGAGCTTTGGCATTCACTTTTCTGCAGGTGTGTGACTCCAAGTAAGTTCAGCAATGCTTAGATTAAAGATACAAAATGTCCGTCCCTTCTTCCAAGATTTCCTCACTGGTCCAAAACTGGCTTCCTACCTGTATCCTCTTGGACCAGATGAGGTCTGCTGGAAAAGGCAAAGTGAGGGGAGGGTGTCAGGAAGGCAGGATAAAGTGCCTGTGTGGGTGCACTTTGGCTGCAGGAATGGGATGGCTCCCTACCCAGCAGTCACTTTCACTTCTGGTGGTGGGGTGCTTCTCTCGGGGAAAAATGGAAGTCTTCTCCCACCTCACCCCAACCACACTGTCTCCAACGCCTCCATGGGGCAGGCAGTACTGGCAGCACCTCCTCCCCTGCCTACCCCATGCAGCACTGCTGCAGTTTGCTCGCTAGATGCCACTACCATATACAAAAGTCATTTCCCAGGCAGCATCCCCAGCTTGGAGTTCTTAGGACAGGGACAACCCACAGCATGGCCTCCGTTAGCGCCCCTCCCTCCAGGCTGGCTCCCAGATTTCCCAGAGACCTGAAGCACATCTATACTCAGTGCCTCCACTCACCAGAGCAGGCAGGGCTGGCAGCATCCCCAGTGTCCCCGGCTCATGCCAGCAGGCAGGGCTGGCAGCACCCCCGGTTCCCAGCCGTATATCCCAGAGTGCACATTTGGCAGCATTCCTTTTCCCGGAATCCGCCAGGCACTGCGGCAGTGACCGCAGCTCGCATCCGTCCCCACCACTTCCCGCAAGGACCAGACCTCCTCCTTCTTCTCCTCCTCCTCCTCCTCCTCAGGCATCTGTGGACATCCTGCAGCTGACAAGTTTCAGTCTCGGGGCTGTCTCTGTGTCTTGTGTGCTCGTTTGCTCCTGCTGCTGGCGGCTGTTTCATGGTGAGTGTGTTTGTGCATCTATCCTTCCTTCCCTCCGCCTGGAATGATCGCAACCCTGCTCTGTGTGCATGTGTGCATTTATCTGCCGACGCTTCCCATGCCATGGCAAAGACTTGGAGGTTTCTGTGTGCCTGTCTGTGTTTGCTGCCCCATCCTGCCAGGCTGCGAAGTTCAAATCGTACCTGCACATTTGGGATCTCTAAGGTGGAGGAGAGCAGGCTAAGGTCCAAATGAGGTACACACACAGATGATGATATTTGTAAATTGCCTTTTAATTGTCAGAAAATAGAATACAGGAACATGGATGTGCAAGCAAATAATTAATAATGTAATTAATTAATAATGTAATAAAAGCAGTTGCCAGTAAATCAGGATTTCTGCTATGAACAAAGAATTATATCTTTAGCTTTTATTGATTTAGCAACTCTTAGTTTCATCAAATAGGGGCTATTTGCACAGGAATTCTTCTGAGAAAGGGGTCCTCCAGAATCCAGAGGATTATCCAAATACAGTTTCAAGAAACTGACAGCAAGGGTAGCTGACTATGGATAGAAGTCTCTCAGAGTATCACAGAGAGAGAGCGTGCTTTCTCATATGACTAAATGTCTTTACATTTGATGGTGACTGAGGTCCAAGACCCTGGTGTTGGGTTTGGACCTGCTGACTTCCCTTCCTTTCTTTTTTGTTCTTTGACTTTTCTCACTCTGCTTTTGCTCTGCGCAGATCCCAGACTTCCTTGAAAAAAACCTTACACTAACTCCCGTGAAGTCATTAGAGATTTACATGTGTTAAGAAAAAGGGGTCATTAACTCAGGTCTGTCTGGGGCAGCGCTGGTGTGGAATAAAACACCGCTGGGCTGAGGCACGGGAGCGGGAGATGATGCTTCTCTCAGGAACAAAAGAGAGGTTCCCGAGAGCCATTCCTTCGGAAATCCCACCCAGAGCAGAATCATCAAGACCTGACAGGTCCTCCCAGCTCTCTTGGTGTTGTCTTATTCCTGAAAGGGATCTGCATAATCATGCATCGCCGGGAAATGCATAACCATGCATCGCATCCTCCCGGCTGCAAGGTTAGAAAGCCTTTTCGAGACAGTTCTTCCCCTCCCTCGCTTCGATTTGTAAACAGTTATCACTTCAGTCCTGGGCGGATTTCCATCAGCTCTGCCCCCGTATGTAGGAGAGCCGTAAATCGTGACGGCTTCACGATGGTCGTTCCCCCTCGTCCCTCAGCCGCCTCTTCCCCGGGCTTGTTTGCAGGGAGGGGGAGGAGTTAAGGACGGTGCCTCTTCCCCGGGGCGGAGCGAGGAGTGGCCGGGGCTGGGTCCCGTCCCGAGGCTCCGCGCTTCCCATCGCCCGCAGGGAGATGCTGCTGTTGCCGCACTCGCAGCCCCCCCCCGTCCTTCCTAACTCTCCCGCCCCCATTCCCCTCTCACAAGTGGCTCGTGTCTCAGCGGTGCCCGCTGTCCCAAATCTGTTTCTTTACCAGCTGTGCAAGCCAAACACACAGAGGGGAGTGTTTTGCCAATTACCTGGCTCAACATAAAGAACGACCATCGGCAGGAGACGTGTAGAAACAGATACAGATTTTATTATCTATCTCTATGGAGGGCAGGGATGACACAGCATGGCCGGCAACAGAAGAAATAAACCTGCTCACTGCTGGTGATATGACAAAAAGGAAAACAAACTGAAACACAAACTCAATAACAGAAGGAAAAGGCAACCAAGCAGTAAATTCAACAACAGAGGGAGAAACTTACTGTACCCTGAATACTACCAAAGCCATGCACAGACCACCCCAGCAAATGCTAGAGAAGTGCATCAGCAGAACTTGACACATTCCAAAGAAATACATGATTAAACTGCGTCAGATCCCAAAGGGATAATCAAATCCATTACCCTGTTTTCTCTGATGTTCCTGTCAAATCTGTTATCCTTGTCTTCTCTGGTGTGCTTGTCTGGTCCCACTGTTACTGGGGAGTCCCAGTTGCAAAGAGCAGTTGGGGCCTTTCCGGTAACGGGGGAAATCCTGCATGGTGCATGCACCCGCAGGTCAGCTTCCGTTGTTCGCTGCAAGCAGGACCAGCTTTTATACTGTTGAATAAACAACTCAGGTTGCATAGGTAATCCTCAAAAATAACTTCAAAAGTGGGACACCTACTATTTTTCCTCCTTATTGGGTTCCATTCAAGGTCAGCCAAGCCTGGGAAGGAACTCAAAGAGGAGGAGGTACCTTTGTCTGTTTTGGTTTTAAATCATCTGTTTCTCAGGATAGCTGTGTGTCTGTTCTCACAGCTAATTTCTCAGCAGAGAAAAATCCTCTGCTGGTTTCAGTTACACTGTCCAGTTGTGGGATTCACCCATATGTCAACTTTAATTCAGGGCCTATTGCTCAAGCCCTAGCACTTCAGGGAGGTATTTCAGGTTTATTTCATCCATGGGTGCCTGTCTCAAGACAGCACACCTTAGCTCAAGAAATTTCTGTTTATACACTTATCATTACATATTCAAATACATAATACATATTCATAGTTATTATTTTTATTGATTGGTTCTGATTTCTTCACTTCTTATTTAAATTAGTGCTTATCCTCTTCCATTGTTTTCTTTTGAGTCCGTGGGGTAATTTGGGGAGGTGGTCTGTGAGTGGGTGATTGTGATCCCCTCCCACCAGAATTATCTTTTGTGGCTTCTTTCCAAATCTTGGCAGTTCCAGGTGGTTCTCCATGGTTTGCCAATCAAACCAAGAATTTATCATTCTTTACCTTCTGACAAGAACATCCTTCTTATCAACAAAGCCCCAGTGTCTAGTAGTTACTCTAAAAACACTCTTAAGTAGTTACTACTTAGTAGTTACTCTTAAATCTTAGATTAATCATGTCTAATTACTATTTCTCTATTTTAATTTCAGGTAAATAATTAAATAGGGTTGGGGCTTCGCAGAGGACCTTCAGCAGTGGCTAGTGTCTTGGTTGTTTCAATTATAGTTTTAATTTTATTTTTCTGTTTTTCTAATTGATACAAACTTTAATACAACACCAGGAGGGGCTGCCCCGCCCGGGACCCCCCTGTGCTCCTGCACCAGCAGCTCAGGCAGGACTGAGCATCCCTGTGTCTGCTTCCAGCACCCCAGCAACAGCCAAGCACAGCATGAGGTTTTTTTGCCTTTTCCTTCCACTATCCCATGTTTCTTGAGGCACATTGATACAGCTGGTCTGGGACATTCAGCTCGTTCCTCCTCATTTCCCAATTCATCAGGAAAAATATCTGGGTCAGATTTCTTGTGATGGCCCCCCATGGCTGAGTGTAGGGCCAGCAAGGTGCTCAATCCTCATTTTCTTTTTTCCAGGAAAGTGTTTCTTACTAGGACTCACTGACTGTGCCAAATCAGAATCACAGAGTGGTAGGGGTTAGAAGGGACCTCTGAAGATTGTCTAGTCCAACCACCCTGCTAGAGCAGAATCCTAAAGGATCACACAGGAACACAAACAGACTGGTTTTTAATGTCTCCAGAGTTGGAGATTTCACAACCTCTCTGGGCAGCCTGTTCCAGTGCTCTGTTACCCTCACAGTAAAGAATTGTTTCTGTACGTTTAGGTTGAACTCCCTGTTTACCAGTTGTGGTGGGTTTACCTTGGCTGGGTGCCCGGTGCCCACCCCTAGTCCCTCTATCACTCCCCCCGCCCCCCACCAAAACCTCCATCAGCAAGGCAAGCGGGGAGAGAGTAAGATGGAAAAGGAAAACCCGTGGGTTATGATAAGAAGCAGTTTAATAAACAGCAGAGAAAGCAAGGTCGCGCGCGCGCGAAGCAAAAGCAGCAAAGCCGTTACTCTCTACTGCCCATCCGCAGGCGGTGTCGGGCCTGTCCCAGGAAGCGGCTCCAGAACGCGGAGCGGTTGCTCGGAGGACAAATGTCTTCCCAGAATCCCCCCGTCCTCCTCCCTTTATAGTTGAGCTGACGTCATATGGTATGGAATATCCTATTGGTCGGCTCAGGTCGGCTGTCCGGGTTGTATCCCCTCCCAAATCTTGTCACCCCACACACACCCCGTACCTTTGGTGCTGTGTGGGAGTCATAACAAGGGTGTGTGTTATCAACACCTTCTGGCTTCCAGTCTGTATGGGGAAAATCAGCTCAGACAGACCCACTACACCAGTATGTGGCCATTGCCCCTTGTCCTGCCACAGGACACCGTTGAGAATATTTTGCCCAGGAGGCAGGTGCTGGCTTGTTATGATCCCAGCAAGCAAGACATATACATTCCACAAAGTATCATTTGAAATGTCAGTTCTTGGAGTTGACACTATAAAGAAAGAGAGAATAGCACAGATAATCTTACACCCCCTCGGATGCTGGGGACCCTGGGCTGAGAAACATCAAACAGGCATCTGGTCAGCACGCAGCGCGTTGCAGCCCACGTGTTCCAGAGCCAGCTCCCTTACAATGAACTGGCTGAGGTTCTTCCGTGGCCATGGGATTTGCACAGCCCAGCACAGGCCTGAAGGCCAAGCTGTGTTTTCATCACAGCACAGTCCTGTCCTGTGCCTCCTCAGGTTAACTGCTATGTGGACCACTAATGTCTTGAGGTACAATGGTCCCTCCATTGGGATGACTACAGCAGAGAATGGACATCCTTCCTCCCCTTCCTCATTCTATCCACCTTGCATCCCCCTTACTCCTTCATTTCTTTGCCCCACTCTCATCCCCTCTTTTCGTGCTCTCTGGTAAACCTCCTTGCAGGGGTTTAGAAGTTAATCTAAATGTATCTATTTTAAATACTATACATCATAATGACAGGCTGAGAGAATTAGGGTTGTTCAGCATGGACAAGACAAGGCTCCGAGGAGACCATGGCAGCCTTCCACTATCTGAAAGGGGCCTACAAGAAAGCTGGGGAGGGACTTTTTACAAGGGCCAGCAGCAATAGGACAAGGAAAATGGTTTTGAACTAGAGAAGGGTAGATTTAGATTAGACATTAGGAAGAAGTTCTTTACTGTGAGGGTGGTGGAACACTGGAATATGTTGCTCAGAGAGGTGGTGGAGGCCCTGGAGATCTTCAAGGCCAGGTTGCATGGGGCCTTGAGCAATGTGATCTAGTGGTAGGTGTCCCTGCCATGGCAGGGCGGTTGGTACTAGGTGATCTTTGAGGTCCCTTCTGGGCTGCCAGCTCTCTTCTTCCTCAGGCCAACACCAAACACAGCAACATTCTCTCAGCATACCTTCATCATCTGTTTGCTCTTCTCCATCTCAAATAAGAAACATATCTTCATCTTTTATTCTTCATCTGTTTGCTCTTTGCCATCTCAAATCAGCCAAGGGGGACACACCACTGAGAGAGAGCTCAGCAAGCTGCCCCTAACAAGAAGCTCCTCTAACCGGCCCCAACAGGAACTCTCTTCAAACTGATCAGCTTCTTGGTATCTCTCAAACAGCTTGGTTCCTGTCTAATATATCTCTAGCCTCGCCCACCACCCCAACCACGATCACCTGGGTGAAGTTAGGGACTCATACAGGCAGGCCAGGTTCTGCCTCTGTGGCCTTGGGGAACCACTTGGGGAACCAAACATGTTGCTGGGTTGTGACTCATCCATAGGTCAACTCCAGCTTGGGGCCTACAGCCCAGGCCCCAGCACTTCACCTTCCAATGCACAACATTCTATGGTTCTATGCCCACTCTCCTCACACAAATCCATGTATTCCTCCATCCATCCTCCCAGACTGGGTTTTGCCTGCTCTGTCTGCCATCCTTCTGCTCACCCTTCTTTCTCTGTCAATGTTGATACCAGTGTCCTCCAGGTGCAACAATCACTGCTCAGGCCCAAACTCATGCTGTGCCTTGTGTCTCGGGCTGTGACACATCATTGCTCCCACCCTCCCTGTGCTCTAATCTGAATTAAGCACCACCCCACCATTGAACCAATAGGCAATCTGATACCAGGCTGGTAAGAGAGGGGCAAAATTGATCCTGATGTGGGATGTGAGGAAGCAAAGAATCATCTTGGCCCATGTATGTGGGGGGAAGCTCCATATCTTGGAGGAAAAGAAGATGGAGGTAACCAGGTTTTTTTCAGTAGATTCCCATAGCTCTTTCCCACACAGAAGTTGTCTTCAATCAAAGAGTCAAGATGAGGAAAAGCAAACAGTATTTCTGTAGAGGTGAGTAGGGGCCAGAAGGGTGGTATCTGTGAGCAGTGGGGATGATTTTCAATGGGAGACTAACATGGGAAAGAACTGCTTTCTTGGGTGGTTGACAGGGAGGCATATCTCACCATGTTCTGGGAACTCAGGGGCATGGCCTGCACTCAATCTTCACTTTTCCTGCTTGGCATAACAAAACATGTTTTCTAAGTGGGATTCATCTCAACCATCGTGCTGAAGGCATCCAGGGAAGCCATCACAAAGTGGGAGGATGATACAGAAGAGATGTTTAATACTGTGGGATGGGGGGCAATGCTATGATATCACATCATCTCTACTGTGGTGCTAAATCATCCCCTAGTTGTGATATCCAGGTACATCACTTGATCGGTGAGTTGCTTCATCCCCTCCAGGTGAACTATACTATCTTCTACACCATCTCCTTCCAAGACATTGCAGCAACCCCCATTAAGCTCTTATACCTTTGTTTGCTAAATGTCACTCTATTTCTACTGGAGTGTTACACAATTCTTAAGACACTACTCCAATGCATTTTATCATCGGGTTTGATACACCATTAATGCCAAACCTTGCCCTAAAATGAGATGCTCTTCATCTCAAATCAAGTGTCAGCTTCTGCAACTGGCATTTCTGTGGCAGGTTTGGGCATATGCTCTTTCCCACTACAAGCAGACACCTCAAATTTAAAGTTTCCTATGGTCAACCAGAGAGTCTGACAGCCAGTGTGTCTTCCTCAGGCTTGTTCCAGAGGGGAATATGGTTCTTTTCTTCCTATCATCAAGTGGAACTGGAAACTGTGACAGTTAATGTAACCATCCAGGACTTTGTGGCCGATGTGGAGTCTGAGCTGTTTTTCCGCAATACGCAGCAAGTATGTAAGGACACCATGTTCATCTTTCCTGTGGACTCTGACACTGTTGCACACACCTTCTATGCTACCATGGGGGACACTCATATCGAAGCAATGCTCTGGGAGAAGGAGGAGGTACTGGAATTGAGGTTTGGGATGAAGAGTGGAGGTGAGAAAATGAAATTTTGTAGAGATGTCAATGACACCTTTTTGTCCCTTTGTGGCAGGCCCAGCAGCTGTACAAAGCCACTTCAGGCATGGAGAATTTAAGATACCTGCAGGATCAGTTGGATCTTTGTGGTCGTGTGTTTGCTTGTTTCTTGGGGACCCTACCTCCTAACGGGGAGGTGACCATCAGCCTGTGCTATGTCCAGGAGTTGCGACTGCAGTCACATGGAGCTGCCTTGTTTTGCTGGCCACATGAGCTGTTCCCCCGGATGAATTATATCAGTGAGTGATCTTCCAGGTGTATCCCCCAAGGAGGAGCACACAGCTCCCCAGCATCCCTCTAGGGGGGACCCCAGTATCTGCACAAATGCCTCAGTGAGAGAATCTTAATATTCCCCTTTGCACCTCACCGTTAGGAACCTCACAAGCCTCCCCATATGTCCCACAGAGGACATCCTCACAGATCCCTAAACAAACCGCAGTGTGAGCCTACAGATTACTCACCACCACTCCACTAAACACCACAGTCAGTGACATCTCAGATGCCACATTTCACTTCTACCAATGAGTGACAGTGCCCCACCATAGGTGTCTGCTGTCCTAGGGTATCTTCTTTCACTTTCTCACACCTCTTTCTCCCTGCAGGCAGGATGTCTTCTGAGGAGGAGATGTCCAAAAACCTGCACTTCAACATCTGTCTGAAGTCAGCCCGTGGTGTGTCCCATGTGGACATTAACAGCAGCTTCACCCCTCTGCAATACACAGCTCCAGATCAGACATCTGCTGAGGTATGGCCCTGACAGATGCTAGAGTCCCAAAAAGGGAGAGGAGGCAAGGGTCTGTAGCCTGCTGACACTCCTTAGGACTCCTCAGTCCTTTTATTTAATTCTCTTTCCTCCCCACATTCTACTTGTCCTCAGGTCTCCTTGAAGTCCTCACCCTGGTTGCAGGATAATCTGAACTTGCTGGTCTATTACAGAGGGCCTCACACCCTCAGTGCTGTGGTGGAGAGGAGAGATCCCAAAGCTCCACCTGGTGAGTGAGAAGGGTGGAAATGGGCACTAGGGAGAGGATGTTGGAGACATTTGGAGGATCTGAGGGGCTTTTCAGGCAAGAGCTGAAGACAAAAGCAAAGAGACAGGGAAGGAGGCTCCAATCTAAATATTCTCCTTGTTTCCCCACACACACTCTAGGCTCTCTGCTAGGAGACCCTGTGTTGATGGTGACACTGATACCTAACATTCCTGAGGTGGTGCCCAATCCAGACCAGCTTGGGGAATTCCTCTTTCTCATGGACCGCAGCCTTTTTCAGGATGCACAGGTACCACTGGAGTAGGTCTTCAAGGGGGATTTCCTGAACTAGTCATGCCCAGCTGGTGGGGATAGAGATATGCTGCTTCACATGGACAGTTGTTCTGCCTAGCTTCCCCGTCTGAGCTCTGCCCATCCCTCCATCTGTCCCCAGAACACACTGCTCTTCCTCCTCAAGAGTTTGCCTTTGGGCTGTTACTTCAACATCTACAGTTTTGGGGCTACTTTCAAAGCCTTCTATCCGTGAGTTGAGGGTAATAATGGGGCAGGGTCAAGAGGTAAGTAAAATATGACTTTTCTAAATGGAACTATGGGACAAGCTGTTGTTGGAAAACAGGATCTGTTGGGGGCAGTGAGAGGGTAAGTCCTCTTTTCAGGGTGCTTCCATAGCACTGGTAGTGAGTGGTGTCTTTCCTAGGGAGTGGCCATATGAAATTAGCTGTGGGCCACCCCCCTCTGACACTCTGGATGACCTCCCACAGGCAGAGTGTGGAATACACGCAGGAAAGCATGGATGATGCAGTGGGGCACATCTCCTCCATCTGTCCTGATCTGGAGGGCTGTGACCTGTTGGGCCTCCTGAGGTGTATCTACCACACTCCTCTCCTTTGTGGACAACCCCGCCAGGTATCAGGGGACAAAGGGTTATGGGGAAGGGAATGGGTGTAAGCAAAGAGGTAAAGGTGAACTTCAGGGTCCAGGGTGAGATATTCTGCTGCTCTTTGCGCTGGGAGTTGGCATGTAGGGAGCATCTTTGGGGTGGGCAGCTTAGAAGGGCTACTGTGGAATTAGTCTGTACTTGGGGAAGGTGGATCTTCCTTGTGGGTTGCCTCTTTGTGCAAAGAGGTGTCCTGGAGTTAATGAAAGGAGACATACAATCTCTTTTTCTGTTTCAAGGCCAGTGGGCATTAAGAGGGTAAGGGAGAAAACTGGGAAGTCTGCCTTCACATTAGGAGGATATCTTTCCTCTAAGGGAGTGCTCAGCCATGGCAATCTTTGTTTCCCCTCCCCTCTCTCTCTCAGCTTTTCATCTTCATTCAAAGGAAGATCTCCAGTGAAGATGAAGCTGTCATGGCTGAGGTCTATCGTTACAGGGATCACCACCAGTAATGGAGAGCCCTGTTCTGTCCCCCAACATGCTAACTCACAACCTTTATGTCTCCCTCACTGTCAAGAGTCCTTTGAACATTCTTCCAAATCCTTGTTTGCCCAACATCTTCTCTTTACCTCTATGGAACTTCAGCAACAAACCCTCCACACACTTTACTTACCTCACTAAGACTGCCTATACTCCTCACGTAGCAGGCCTCCTCTTCCAATCCTTCCCTGCTCTTCTGAGCACTTTTCCTCTTCACACTCACCATGCAATACCTCAATTCATTCTGCAGGCCCCAAACCTGTTCTCATGGTCTCCCTGCTCATTAGGCAACATCTCTCATCCAAGAGTGAATGAGAAAACTCTGAGTCATAGTTTCATTTCTATGATTAGAAACCTCTTTACCTCGCCAGACTTTGTACCACTCTTGTCCTTTGTGCCTCTCACCTTTGTGCCATCTCTAACTTCCTATTCTTTTCTTGCACAGGTGTTTTATTTTTCCTACTAACAGATGTGACAGCTTCAACCTTTTCCAGGCCATGGCCCTGGAAACAAAAGGTGAATGTGTGTGTATCCACTCTAGGATGGACATGACATCTGAGGTAATGACCCAGGTGTCTGGGCTTCCAGCACCTCCCCTACTCTATTCAGTACCTCCCATGGCTTTCCTAAACATCAAGGCGATCCAAATGTCATTATACACTCAAACTCAGAGGCCTCCTACAATTTACCCCGCTGCCCAGAACTGGGAGGGAACTCAACTGGTCTGTGCTTTCTGCTTCCCCCTCACCAGGCAGTGAAATGCCTGCAGCGGGCTCTGCAGCCAATGGCTATGGGAATCTCACTACACTGGGACCTTCCACCTGGCCTGGAGGTGTCAATGATCAGAAAAGCTCCTGAGATGATCTTCCAGGGATATCAGAGCTCCATCTATGCTCAGATCCATGGGCAACCACAGGTAAGATCCAGGAATCATATAAGCAGAGGTAGGACTTTCTGGAAGGTAAGGGACTCACCCCCTGTCTCACCTTCCTGGCACTGGGAGTTCTTCAGCTCCATTGGACCTGGGAAAGACCACTATCAGTGCTCTGTGTACCCTATTCTTTCCCCCAGACACTGCTACCTCTACTCCAACCATGGACATCTACTGCAATAGTAAAGCAGGAAGGGAATCCAGGTAGCCAGGCTGCCTGTGCCCAGTAGATGAACTTGTTTGTCTGACTCTTTCCCTTATGTCACTAGGATGCAGAGGTGGATGAGGGAGCTGTGACTCTTCAGTACCATGTGGGCAGCCAGTCCTTCGATTACACACTGAGATTCTCACTGTCACCATCATCAAATGACAGGTGAGAGAGTAACACTCTTGCCCACGAGGCAGAGTGGCATTGGCAAGGTCTGGAGAAGGGAGAGCAGGTGATTCACTTGCATCCTTCTCACTGTAGCCTAAGGTAGGAAGAGAATCTGAGCACCCTTGTCCCCTTTGCCCTGACCTTGGGAGAGGACCTGGGTGACCATTATCTCACTGCCCTCTCCTCCTTACTCCATGTGTCTCATGCCCCACCCTGAGGTCAAGAACTAACTCCCTGCCCCTGCAGGCTGCCTGTGCACCGCATGGCCATGATGCACTTGCTGTGGAAACTGGCCTGGGAGGGGACAAGCAGGGCTGAGAAGAACATTCAGCACAGCGCAGTTAAGTCCAGCCTCAGCCTGGGGGTTCCATCCCCCTTCACATCTGTTGTGGCAGTACTCATGAAACAAAGGGATGCCTGGTGCCGTGGTAAGGCCAGAAATGGTGGGGATAGGACTGGGAGGGGAAAGCAGGAGGTGTTAGTCTGATGTCTCCTCACAATCTGCAGCTCTCCTGTGGGCCTGAGCACCTTTTTGCTATCTCTAATACCCATGAGTCTAACCTCCTTCTCCCTGCCTCTGTTCCAGATTCTTTGCCTCCAGACTACTCCATGTTATTCTCCCCCTCTTGCAACCTGATTCCCTGCCAGCTGCTCTGGTTGCATGGCTTCAGGCCTGGGTGGTTCAAATCCACCAAGTTCTGGATGGTCCAGAAGTGCCAGTTTTTACTTGAGACACTTAGTCACAAAGCCCCTGACACTGAGGCACTCACCCAGATTTCAGCATCCTATAAAGGTAAGGAGAACATTCTTAGCTGAGCATCCTCAAAATGTGTTGGACTAAGGTTGAACTCTCCTTTCAGCATTTATTTTCTCACCAGGCTTCCTGATTGTCATTGTGCTGGGGGGAGTGACAGACAAAGCAAACTCCTACATATCAGCTCTGTGCTGGAAACTAAGAATCAAATACCTTAATACTTCCCTGAAGTATCCTTGTCTTTAACTATCCTTAACTCCATACCCAAGCATTAAGTTTGTCACAAAATATCTGCATAAATATTTAGCTTTACTTTCGTACAGTTTGGCAAAAAAGAGCTGGCTAGCAGAGACATAGTTGTTTGCACAGTATCTTCCAGACTTCCTCTTCTTCCAGCCATCAGCTTGTCCAGGTCTCATCTTCTGATCTCCAAAGGTCATCTGCTGGGAACTTCTTGTTGATGAGGAGAGTTAATTTCTGTAGATTTGTGCTTCAGTCATCTCTAATGGCTGTTTCTTAATTAGGGAGTGTCTATACTTACTGTCTTCAACAGACTTCTAATGGTGAGAGAAGTGTCAAGCTTTTTTTCAGCTGGGTTTGGAAAACATCTCTGTTATCAGGTAGGCAAGAACATAGAGCTAGCTAACAGAAACATAGAAGTTGTCTCAGTAGTTAGTGCAGCCGACCAACTCCTCTAATGCAGAGAGGTCCAGTAACTAACTGCTCAGGCCTGTGTGGGGATAAGTGAAGATTGTGCAGCATGTCACAAGATATCCTCTCCAACACTAACTGGTGCATTTGCCTATGATACATTGGAAGGCTCAGTTCTGACAGAGCATAAAAGGAAGATAGTGCTGTCTAGGTCTTGAATTGAGGAGAAAGGTTGGTGCTTCACTCTGGGGCCGGGGCTGAAGTGCCATCCTCTATGGGAGGTATGCTCTGGCCAAGGCTCCGACTTGTTAACTGAAGGAGCTAGAAGGAAGACATGAGCACGCTGTCAGGGTGAATGATGAGGGGATTGTCCTGCTCTATGGAAAGTCTGCAGAGAAAAAAGCCTGAGTTATGTGAAGCAAGAAGGATGGGACCTCTGCAAGCCATAGTCAAAACGGGGAAACATGGAGGCTTATGACTTCTGAGAACAGGGAGAAGGCTCCTGCTTGACCTGCAGACCTGCAGCTCCAGATGAGGTATATTGCCTGGGCACTGGTGAGGACAAACAAGGCCTATCAGGGGAGGTATCCAGAGCCAGCTGAGCCTGAGCCTGGTGTCTAAGCAGAGGGGAAAGTCATGGGGTGGTGACTGGAAACTCAGTCCTGCAGTGCATGGAGTCTCCCAGCTGTTGACCCAACCTCACACTTCAGGGGGAAGTATGTTGCTCATTAGAGACTGAAGAAGCTGCAGAGACTTCCAAGGCTTGTCCGGCCTTTAGACTATTATGCATTGTTGCTCTTTCATGTGCACAGCAATGGCACTACCAGGGATAACCTGGAGCATATCGTGTGCAGTTATGGAGCCCTGAGGAAGAGGCTGAGGGGCAAGGGAGCCCACATAATGTTTCTCAGTTCTTCCAGTGAAAGGATTGGTACAAATGGGACTCATCCTGCAGGTTAACAACTGGCTGCATGGCTGGTGTCACGGGCAGGACTTTTACTACTATGACTGCAGGACCCTCTCTGATGAACAAGGATTACTGAAAAGGAACAGAATTCATCTGATCATGTGCGACAAAATTGCCTTTGCAAACAGGCTTGTAAGTCTAGCAAGGAGGCCTGTAAAGTGGGTGCGTAGCCTTGAGGAAGGGCTACAGTAATCTGAAGAAAAGTGAGAGCACAAGGGGTTGATCAGACATGTTTAGGGGACAGGATGTCAGGGAAGGCTCTCACACTTCCCTTGAAAGAGCTGCATGACTTGGGGCCCATCTCAAATGCTTGTACAGGAATGTGTGGAGCATGGGGATCAGAGAGGAGGAAATCTGCACAGCTGCAGAACCATGATATCTCTAGGATGCTAAAGATCTAGTGAGAGAATTCTCAAGGTTGGAGTCCTGCAATGGATGGATACACGCTTTTTGGGAAAGATAGGGTGGGAAGCTAAGAAGGATGGGTTGCATTGGGTGCAAAGTAACGGCTTGAGCACATGGAGATTTATGGTTTGTTACCTGTCCCAAGGAAGAGAGCTTGTGAGTAAGGATCCGATGACAAGTCAGCATAGGTGATGTTGATCCACTGGATCATGAAAAGGAAGTAGATGAAGCCATCTTTGGGCAGCTGGAGAACATGTCACAGTCACAGATCTTGATACTCCTGTACAGTTTTAACAAACCGTAATATCTGCTTGAAAGGCAATCTGGTCTGATGCAAGAAATGCAGGAGGTTACTGTTATGTACTGAAGCTTATTTTGTGATGTAGGTGCTTGATAAACCAGCTAGAAGAGATGTTCTGTTTGACCCGCTACTCACAAACAAGGAGGAATTTGTTGAAGATGTGAAAGTCAAGGGCAGCCCTAGCTGCAGCAATCATGAGATAGTTTTGCTCCCTACTCTCAGGACTGTAAATTCCAAACAGCAGAATTACAACTCATGAAATTCAGAAGAACAGATTATGCCTTGTTTAGGATCCTGTGGGAAACTGTTGTGGAGGGCAAAGAGTCTAACATAACTGGTTGATCTTCCAGGACCCAATTGTTTGAGATCAAGGATGGCTCAGTCCAGTGACAGTAATTCAAGGAATTGTGCCAGAAGGCCAGCATAGATGGACATGGAGTTTCTTAGTCAGATCAAACACAAAAAGGAAGTATGCAAAGGCAGAAGTGGACACAGGCTACTTGAGAGCAATACAAAGACACATATCTAGGCATTTTGACAGCAAAAGCAAACTCATGGTGAGTGTGGGCATCTTGTTCAGTGGTGCAGTGGACTCAGTGACAAAGGATGTGGAAAAGGCTGTCATAGTATTGAACCTTTTGGGCTCAGTTTTAACTAGTAAGGTTTTCCTTCAGGTCTACCATGTCTCTGAGTCTCCCAGCAGAGTCTGCATAGGTGAAGCAGTACCCACAGTAGAAGAAGATAGGAAATATGTAAACCAGTTAGACTTAGACAACTCCATGGGATCGGATTCAAGAGTGCCAAAGGACTTGGCTGATGCCACTGCAAGTCAGTGTTTCAATCATCTTCAAAATACCATGGCAATTGGGAGAGGTTCCTGATGACTGGAAAATAGTTGGACATCTCACCCATCTTCAAGAAAAAGAAGAAAAGATTTCAGGGACTTACAGGCCAGTCAGCCTACCCCAAGTCCCTAAGGAGAATATAGAGCAAATTCTCTTAGAAGGAGCATCCTGTGTGGACTTGTCAAAAGTAAATCATGCCTGACTAACCTCATTTTTTTCCTCAGATGAGGTAGCTGGTACTGTAACAAGAGAAGGGCAGTGGATCCTGTATACCCTGACTTTAGCATGGCCTTTGACAATCTCCCAAAGTCTCCTTTTCAGCAGATTGATGTGATATTGGATGCATTAAGTGAACAATAAGGCTGGTGGAAAATTGGCTAGAATGCTGGGCTCAAAGAACAGTTAGCAGCAGTTCAGAGTCCAGCTGATGGCCAAAAACCAGAGCAATTACAGAGGGTTCTCTCATGGTAACAGTACTGTTCAACACCTTCATTAATGACCTGGACTAGCAAGTTCGTGAACAATACCAAATTGGGAGCAGTAGATGCATGATCAGTTCAGGGAGTCTGGGACTATAATGCACATGGGCTGTGCTTGGTTGTCCTCACCTTCAGTCTCTTGTGATCCAGTGCTACTCTAGCACCAATGGACTCTTATGTCATGGAATGTGGAGAGAAAGAGCTTATATTGAGGCTGGTGGGTTTACGAGGGGATAACGAGAAGGACCCCTGTGGGGCCCTCAATAGTGAACATGATCCATAACGGGGGAAGTGACAGGAAGGAGTAGAATTAGTGATGTTCATGTGTGGAATTAAGGGTGTTCAGAGAGTTATAGTATCATAGAACATTTTAGGCTGGAAGGGACCTCTAGAGGTCATCTTGTCCAACCTCCCTACACAAGTAGGGACATCTCTACCTAGGTCAGGCTGCTCAGAGCCCCATCAAGCCTGACTTTGAAGGACTCCAGAGATGGAGCCTCCACCACCTCTCTGGGCAGCCCATTCCACTGATCTATCACCCTCATATTAAAGAACTTTTTTCTAATATCCAGTCTAAATCTACCCTTTCCTAGCTTAAAACCATCACTCCTTGTTCTATTGTTGCAAACCCTTTTGAATAGACCTTCTCCTGCCT
Organism: Brachypteracias leptosomus; assembly: GCA_013401335.1. Lineage (NCBI taxonomy): Eukaryota > Metazoa > Chordata > Aves > Coraciiformes > Brachypteraciidae > Brachypteracias > Brachypteracias leptosomus. The sequence goes on from VYZX01006403.1 coordinate 19,489, forward strand.
TTACATAGGCCCCCTTCAGGCCACTATAAGGTCCCCCTGGAGCCTTCTCTTCTCCAGGCTGAACAGCCCCAACTCTCAGTCTGTCTTCATAGGAGAGATGCTCCATTCCCCTGACCATTTTGGTGGCCCTCCTCTGGACACGCTCCAATATGTCTACATCCTTCTTGTGCTGGGGGCTCCAGAACTGGACGCAGTACTCCAGGTGAGGTCTCCCCAGGGCAGAGCAGAGGGGCAGAATCACCTCTCTTCATCTGCTGGCCACAGTTCTTTTGATGCAGCCCAGGATGCGATTGGCCTTCTGGGCTGCAATTGCACATTGGTGGCTCATATCCAGTTTTTCATCCACCAGCACCACCAAGTGCCTTTCCACAGGACTGCTCTCCAGTATCTCCTCTCCCAGCCTAGACTGATAGTGCTGCTTACCCCGGCCCAGGTGCAGGACCCTGCACTTGGCTTTGTTGAACCTCATCACGTTCACCTGGGCCCACCTCTCCAGCCTATCCAGGTCCCTCTGCATGGCATCCTGTCCCTCTGGCACATCAACTGCATCTCCTAGCTTGGTATAGTTCTCAAACTTGCTGAGGGTGCCCTCAATGCCACTCTCAATGTCATTAATGAAGATATGAAACAACAGCGGTCNTTGTCCTGTGGGCTACCAACTTGAGGGCTGTGAGGAGAGAGGTTGCCAGTGAAAACTGAGGCCAAAAGGTTGTTGAGTCCCTCAGCCTTCTCCTCATCTGTTGTTACTAATTCGCTGCTGTTTGTCACCAAGGGGGGTTCACCTTCTCTGACCTTCCTTTTCTGATTTAGATACTTATAGAATGCCTTCTTGTTTTAATTTGTATCCCTCGCCAAGTTCAGCCCTAGCTGCGCCTTGGCCTTCCTGACTTTGTCCCTACATAACCAGGCAGTGTCCCTGTATTCCTCCCAGGATACCTGTCCCTGCTTCAACTGTTTGTGCAGTTTCATCTTGTGCCTTAGTTCAACCAGCAGTTCATGGCTCAGCCATGCTGGTCTCTTTCCTTTCCTGCCTGATTTCCTGCACATGGGTAAACCATGCTGGGTAAACTGGAGCATATAGGACAGATTTTAGGAAACCTATGAGGGACTGGGAAGATCTGAGGATGTATACCTGGAGAAGGCAGAATTTAAGGTTACTAGCTGTTGCCTATCTCATACAAGCTGTGTGAATACTTCTGTCTTCCAGAGCAGGAGCCTTCTCCTGAAAAGCAGATGATGAAAGAAACACCAGCATTTAAGATGAGTTGGGACTGGACAATTTCACCACTGTCAACAAGACTGTGTGATGTCTCCAGAATTAGGGTAATGGTGGCACTCCAGAAAGCAAATGGCTCTTGGGCCCTCACCACAGCCCTGGCTTCTGCCCTGGGGCTCAGCAAAGCTGATATTGAGGGACAAAGGCCCAGCGAGGTAAGCAGATCAGGGGCAGGAGTGGGACACTGTCATGAGCTGAACCATCCTCTGCTCCAAGTTTCCACTCTGAGCTGAACTGAGAGGAAGGGTGCAAAGCAATTGGGATACAGACTCTCTCTGCATGTGGAAGGGGGGTGTGGAGGGTGTGGGCTAGAATCAGTAGAAGTATCTGGAAATTTTCTGATTTTGAGGATAGAGAGTTTGTGTGTATGTGTCTTACTTTTTCCAAGTGCTGGTTTAGGTCTGACCTTTCTTTTTATTTCTTCCCCTTGATTGTTCTGTTTTCTCCCACAGGATGTGCAGCCAGCCACCTGGGCCACAGTTTTGGCCCTAGTCTGGTTGCACCAGTATAAATGGAAGGTGTCTTGGTCAGAGCTTCTGGAGTCCAAAGCTCATAGGTGGCTACAGGACCAATCTGGTAAGAAGATTTTGCTGTGAGTCACATTCTGGATTTTTCCCACCAAATCCACAGCTGATACATGTTGACCCATGTTCCTCTTTCCCAGAGATCTAGAACAGAGATCTCTGACAGCCTATGAAACTGTCAATACACACTGTATTCCCTTACTGATTTGTGGACCCCTCTACTTTTCCTCTCTGCTTCCAGATGTCCAGCTGCATGAATGTCTGCAGGCAGCAAATTCCCTGTTAGGCTGCTTTGTGGAGCCCACTGTCTTCAGGAGTTGAACTTACGCAGCTGCTGGGAGTGGGCAAGAAGGTGGGTGGGGACACAGCCAGTACAGATGACCCAAACTGGCCAATGGGATATATTACATACCATTAGCATCATGCTTTTGTGGGACTGAGTAGCTGGGTGGATGCTTAGTTGCTGGCTGAGGCCAACCCACCACAGCTGACTTGTTCACACATTTGCTCTCTACCATAATATGAAATTTTCCACTGGGTTCTGAAAAATAGCCCTAAATTAATATATTAAACTTTGCTTCCTATTCCCACATTCTGCTTTTCACTGAGGCTTACCCAAATAGTCCTCTGCTTAAAATACCACCTCAGGGAGAAAAATACTTTTTAGATACTACAGAAAAAAACCTTGTTCATGAATTTGTCTGTCTGTGTATGTGTCTATCTCCATACCTACCTACTTACTCTTACCTTTCTTTCTGACTTTATATTTGTAAGATCAATGTTATGGTTTTGCAGGAATTGATTCACTCATCCTCACAAGCTAGAGGATTTTTTTTTCCTTCTGTTTTTTTGAAGAAGAGTTTGTTAAACAAAGGGGTGGATTTCATTGTATCACTGCAGTGCCTACCACAGGTGCCAGTGCCATTTCAGCTGCTCTGAGGTATCTGAAACACTTGCCGGATAGGAGGCAGGATAGAAAAAAAAGATTTTCTGAGGTGACAGGTGGAGAGTGAATGGAATACAATGTGACATAGGATCCAGTTATCTAAATATGGATGTCTAGTGCCATTTATGATATTCTAGGACTTTCAAGTGTATTGGATTAACATGGCAAGGTTTTAGTAGTGGGGAGCCTTTAGAGGTGACCTCTGTGGGAAAAGATTAAACTGTGCCAGTCACAAATGGTTCCAAACCAGAGTCACTGCTGGCCAGAGCTGAGCCAATCAGCAAAGTTGATGGCATCCCTGTAAAAATATATTTTTTACGTGGTGGGGCAGATATTCATGTTGCAGCCTGTAAAGAACTCTATGCTGGAACTGATGGATGTTTGCTGAAGGAATTAAAGGCCAAGGAGGGCATCCATGCTGGAGCAGAAGAAAAGTGTGAGGAGGAAGGAGCACCATTAGAAACTTTTATGTATTGATGATAGCCCCCTACCCTTCATTCCACCTGTACAGATGTCAGGGGTAGGGGATAGAGGAAGAGTCAGGAGTGAAAGAGAGAAGTTTAGCCTGGAAATAAGAGGACATGGGAAGAGGGTGTTTTAGTTTTTGTCTTTGTTTCTCACCATCCTGTACTATTTTTAATTGTTAATAAATAATACTCATCTTCCCCAAGTAGAGTCTGCTTTTCTTGTAATAGTAGTTGTTAAGCAATCTCCTTGTCTTTTTCTTGACTCATGAGCTTTTTCGTTTGGGGTTTTTTTTTTCCCCTTCTCCTATTGAAGAAGAGGAGTGAGAGAGCAGCTGCATGGGCTTCTGGAAGCTAGCCAAGGTCATATCCTAAAAAAAAAAAATCATATTTTAACAGTGGCTATTTTTCTACATCTAAAATTTTATGGTGTTTTATTGGGCAGTTGAATCTCACACTGAAGATTAGATCAAATTTACCACATATCTAAGGATAGTTACAGCATCCAGAAATCCCTCAAAATATTAACATAAAGTTGATTTTCTACCCCAGAATCTCTTAATGGCTTCCTGGATGTCCTTGTTTCTCAAGCTCTCAAAAAGGGGTTTTACCATTGGGATCACAACTGTACAGCAAGTGGAGAACACTTTATACAGATTTAGAGAACTGTTGGCAGTTGGCAATACGTAATACACAGAATCACAGAATGGTAGGGGTTGGAAGAGACCTCTGGAGATCATCTAGTCCAATCCTCCTGCCAAAGCAGATTCACCTAGGGCAGATTGCCCAGGAACCCGTCCAGGCAGGGTTTGGAAATCTCCAGAGAAGGAGACTCTACAACCTTTCTTGACAGCCTGTTCCAAGGCTCTGTCACCCTCACAGGGAAGAATTTTTTCCTGATGTTGAGGTGGAACTTTCTGTGTTCCATCTTGTACCTGTTTCCCCTCATCTTATCACTGAGCACCACTGAAAAAAAGGCTGACCCCATACTCTTGACACCCGCCTTTCAGATATTTATAAACACTGATAAAATCCCCTCTCAGCCTTCTCTTCGTCAGGCTAAACAGCCCTAGGGCTTTCAGCCTTTCCTCTCAAGAGGGAAGTTCCAGTGCTTTAATCATCCTCATAGCCTCCATTGGACTCTCTCCAGAAGTTCCCTGTGTCTCTTTTGAACTGCAGAGCCTAGAACTGGACACAATACTGTGGATGTGGCCTCACCAGGGCACGGTAGAAGGGGAGAAGAACCTCCCTTGACCTGCTGACCACACTCTTCTTAATGCACAAAAAGAGAACATTGGTCTTTCTGGCTTGTAGTGGGTCTGTCTGAGCTGATTTTCCTCATGCAGCCCTAGGACCCAGAGAGTGTTGATAACACACACCTTTGTTATGACTATCAGTGCTCACATGACACCAAAGGTAC
>VYZX01006403.1:24200-45521 GCA_013401335.1 Brachypteracias leptosomus
GCTTGCCTTGCTGACGAAGGTTTGGGTTGTGGGGGGGGGAGTGATAGAGGGACTAGGGGTGGGCACCGGGCACCCAGCCAGGGTAAACCCACCACATGGCTACAAGGACCCATACCTTGCTAATAGTTAACTTATTATCCACCAGGACTCCAAAGTTCTTCTCCATGAAGATGCTTTCTAGCAGGTCACCCCTTCACCTGTGCTGGTGCAAGGGTTTATCCCTTCTCAGTTGCAGATCTCTACACTTGCCCTTGTTGAATTCATGAGGTTCCCCTTTGTCCAAGTCTCCAGCCTGGCCAGGTCTCACTGAATGGCAGCACAGCTCTGGTGTGTCAGCCACTCCTCCCAGGTCTGTACCAGCAGCAAACTTGCCGAGGCTCCACTCTATCCCTTCAACCAAGTAATTGATGAACATGTTGAACAAGACTGGAGCCAGTACTGACCTCTGGGGAACACCACTAGCAACAGGTCTCCAACTGGACTCTGAGCCGCTGCTCTGAGCTCTCTTGTTTAACGAGTTCTCAATACTTCTCATGGTCCACTCATCTAACTCACACTTCCTGTGCTTACCTATGAGAATGTTAAGAGAGAAAGTGCCAAAAATTATAGCAAGGATGCTTAATCTATAATGAATTCATATATTTCTTCTATTTTACATAAACAGCATTACTGTTATTACTTTGAACTAGAATAGCAAGCCAAACATATTGCTCCTTCTGTATGTGATTCCAAGATGTGAAGCTTCTGTTCCTCTCAATGAGCTTCTTTGTCAACGACTCAGTAACAAATCATTCGGAACACTAGAAATGCTGCAGTGCTGTCTAGGTATGAAAGATGCAATCACTGCAGTCTCCTTCTGCCTTAATGGCAGGATCAACTTAAGGAAATAGAAACAAACCAGTTTACCTTAGAAAGAGCTGTGCACGCCTGCCTTACAACTCCACTATAGGGATATGATCAATGCTGTGAGAAAACAGTCTATTAATGTGTCTCTCCAGACGTACGGGAGTAGCACTCTGGAGGCCTAGACAGAAGATCAGGAGCACAGATGTGAAGTCAATCCATGGTGGATTCTTCAACTGCTAAGTCAAAATGGACAGCTTGCTAATGGAATGCTTTTCATAATAATCCAGCTATAGTCTCTGGTAGAAATACAGATGTACTTGACTGCTGGCAACTGCAGTCAACTGTCTTGTTATTGTACAAAAGGGAAGAATTGCTTCTTAACATGTTAGTGTTACAACTTAGAATTAAATTTTGCAGAAATTCTTGGGGGGTTTGGTTTGGGTTTGTTTTGTTTAGGGTTTTTTTGGGTTGGTTGGTCTTTGTTTTTTTGTCTGAGACTACTGAGTGTACATTTTTTTGTACATTTGTTTCCAAAATTCTGTGTGATACTGGATTGTAAAGAAATATCTGTCATTTTCTGCAATGCCCAAGCGTAACTTTGACATAAAACCATAGCAGAGGATGCCTCAGACCCTGTCCCTGTCTTTGGAAAGTAGTTGGAAGTGCAAGCTCTCTGACATGTCTTGACACACTAGATATTTTTGTTATGCAACAGAATATCATGTTTACTTTGTCAGCTCTATAGCTCTCCAAGATCCCTTCACTGGCAAACATAGGAGCTCAAACACCTAGGTGCCTTGTAACCATATCAGTCCCAGCTTCAGAACACTGCAGCACAGTTCGGCTCAAGATTAAGACACCTAAATGGGTGCATCTAAGCATAGGGAACAATTCAGTAGCTGTAACAAGTAGTTCTAATGCCTCTGGAGTTGCACTGGAGTCTATTAGAAATGCACAAATACATGACAAAAAGAACACAGTCCATATAGAAGACTCATGCCATTTTCAGAGAGGTCTCTGAAAGGCATACCATAACCACTAGATCCCTTTCTAGTGATCTCATACACCAATGACATTCAGTGGTTGCCTTGAATTGTGGCTCTAGGAAAAAAACAGAAATTAAAGGAGGCATTTTTCTTTGCTGTTAGGTATGGTAGAAATACAAGCCCCTTTTGTTCTTGTCCCGACAAAATCAGTGAACAGGTAGTGAATATGCAGCTCCTTTGGAAAACAGGACAGATGATGGTTACCATGTTAGCTATCAAATGCAAAAACACTTGGCAAATGTTTCTGTCTTGCTGTGGCAAGCTGCACAACTGTGTCAGACTGTGTTGAAGTGCTGGGGTCTGGGCTGTGGGCCCCAGGTTGGAGTTGACCTATGGATGAGTCACAACCCAGCGGTATGTTTTGTTCCCCAAGTGGTTTCAGGTCGCAGAGACAGAACCTGGCCCACCTGTGTGAGGCTCTGCCTTCCCCCAGGTGATCATGGTTGGGGTGGTGGGCGAGGCAAGAGCTATATCAACCAGGAACCAAGGAGTTTGTGAGAATAAACAAGGAGCTGATCAGTTTGAAGAAGGTTCCTGTTGGGGCCAGTCAGAGGAGCTTCCTGTTGGGGGCAGCTTGCTGAGCTCTCTTTCAATGGTGTGTTTCCCCCTTGGCTAATTCAAGGTGGAGAAGGGCAAATAGATGAAGAATAAAAGATGAAGGTGTGTGAGGGGATGTTGCAGAGTTTGGTGTTGGCCTGAGGAAGAAGAGAACTGGCAGTACATGTATGCGTGATGGAAGCTCTTTGTTAGGAAAACATTTTGTCACAGTGTTTTGGCACTCCACAACTCTGCACCATGAATATAGCGAACATGCTGGAGTCAGGTTCCATGAGGCGGTAGCTTCAGCACATCCACTCCCCACAGCTAAGGTCCCAGCTGGAATTCCAATGTGAGCATCAGCATTCAGAAGTCATAATTCTGGGTTTAGAGGAATTAGTATTTTCCACACAGTGCTACTGATGAGTTAGCGGTTTGGTAGCACAGAATCACTGAGATTTGAAGGGACCTCTTGCAATCATCTAGTCCAACCTCCCCTGCTCCAGCAGGGTATTGTGGGTTAACCCCAACAGGCAGCTAAGCACCACACAGCTGCTCATTGACTTCCCCCTCAGTGCCACGGAGGAGAGAACAGGAAGGTAAAAGTGCCAAAACTCATGGGTTAAGATAAAGACAGTTTAATAGGTAAAGCAAAAGCTGCATGTGCAATAAAAGCAAAATAAGGGTTTAATTCACTACTTTCCATTAGCAGGCAGGTATTTAGAACTTTCCAGGAAAGCAGGGCTTCATTACATGTAACTGTTACTTGTGAAGACAAACACCATAACTCCAAACATCCACCCTTTTCTCCTTCTTCCTCCCAGCTTTTGTGGCTGAGTATGACATCATATGTTATGGAATATCCCTTTGGCCAGTTGGGGTCAGCTGTGTCCCTCCCGACTTCTTGTGCACCTCCAATCTACTCACTGGAAGGGCAGTATGAGAAAAAGAAAAGGCCTTGGTTTTAGTCAGAAAAGGCAGCACCATATGAACTGCTATGAAGAAAATTAACTTCATCCCAGCTGGACCAACTAGAGTCTCCACTCCTTATTCCATACTATTTACACCATACTCAGGACCAACATTATCCAATATACCCTCATTGATCACCATCCCTTTTCCTTTCCTGTGATTTACATACAGATATCACTCCCTTAGTCTATGTACCACCACTGTAAAATGTCCATAAATTGGCCACTGAGTCCATTTATTCCACAACATGGGTCCTGGCTGTTATGACAGTTGCTCAGGTCAGGAGAATTGATATGTTGTGTTAGGGACCAAAGCCATCTTATGTTGGATCACTGCTGTAATTGCACTGCTTCTTGTGAGGCTTATCCACTGGGTGGTTCCTGCTATAGTACTTCCTATAAAATGCAACTCAACTAACAGGTTGCATTTTAAAGGTGTATCCATTGCAACCTCACCTCTGCTCCCTTTGGACCAGGCAACAGGGCCTAACACGGCAATGAACTTCTCCCCTTGCCCCTGCTCTGGTGTGGGCTTATCCACAAAACATGGTTCCTTAGGGGTTTACCTGCTCCTTTACACGGGCCACAGTCTCTTCAGGGGGACACCTGCTGCAGCTTGGATTTACCCACAGCCACAGATGCTTTGAGGTGTGTTTGCTCCAACATGGACTCATCTACAGCCATAGAAACTTTGAGGTGTACTTGCTCCAATATGGACTTAGCCACAGATAACTTTCCTTTTGAGTCAAGTTCACACTGGAGTTCCAGCCTGTCCAGCACAGCAGCACATGAACAGCAGTGATGCCCAGGCCATCTGCCACCTCCAGTGCATGGCTATTGCTGTTAGCAAAATGTTCCCAGGCACAGCTAAGTCAGATAATCAGTAGTACAGGAAGCAGCAAAAGAATCTGCTAACAAGCACTAGCTTCTAATAGACATTAGGACAAGCGAGCCCTGAGGCAAGCACAGGATGAACAGCTATAACAGCTATAAATTCGGTCTAGCACACTCCAGTCAAATCCAGTGTTAACCTGAAGCTTTGAGCTCAAGACTGGGCACCAGAAAGGATTGTTGTGGGTTAGTCCCGACAGGCAGCTAAACCCACACAGCTGCTTGTGGACTTACTCCCAGTGGAACTGGAGAGAGAATCGAAAAGGCCAACGTGCAAAAACTCACAGGTTGAGATAAAGACAGTTTAACAGGTAAAACAAAAGCTGAGCAAAAGCAAAATACAGAATTCTTGCCCCTGTGCAAGCACTGTTCAGTGATAAAGCATTGTTGTGTTATCAACACTCTTTTAGTCATAAATCAACAACAGTGTCATGCATGTTACTATGAAGAAAATTATCTCTCTCCTAGACAAAAGCAGTAAACAGGGTTAGCTCAAGCAGGTTGCCCAGGACCTTGTCTAAGTGGGCATTAATATATCTGCATATGGAGACTCCACAGCTTCTCTGTGTAACCTGTTCTAGTGTCCAACCACTGTCACAGTAAAAATAGAAAGTGTTTCTCTGTGTTTACACTGAATTTCCTGGGTTTTAATTCAATCCGAACAAAGAAAACACAACAAAACACTTGTGAGTTAAAGTTTTCCAGGACAGCTCAGAGGAGGGTGGGATGCCAGATTATTACAGACACATTCTTTGACTGGGATTGTGCAGTAGCCTGTAGGAAAAGGCCAACTCTGGCTGCCATTAGGAACAAGCTATAGTTCATATATTTAATAAACTATTTGTTTTAAGTATCAGAGACAAAAAAATGAAAAATAATGAACAAATGAGAAATACAGATAAAGAAAGAAGGTAGAAAAGCCAGTAGTATCCTGAGCAAGCCAGAGCCTGGAGTTAGTTCACATTTGGTTCATACAGACAGACATCCTCCCATTGTGCAGAGACAGTTCCATTTTACCAGCATATTTTTAAGTCTCTGACCATTGTACTTTTCTTCATTTCTCTCAAGGTTTTTCATGTTCTGTCGCCAAAAGAAAAACTTATAGTGGCCCTTTTAAATTGTTTATTTAGTAGCTACCTGTCTAATTCTTTATCATTTGTCACACTGCCTGGTCAGCTATTCTTCCATGGAAATTATCTCTCTCTTTTTCTTTCGTCCTTTATTCTCCTATGTAATTTTTAGATTTTTTTTGTTATTTTTAGAATTTCTTTTTAATCACCAATACCTCCATCTCAGTCAATCTTAAGGGAGCCTCTTCAACCCTTCAGAAACTCAGGCTGTCTTATTCTTGCAAATATGTTTAAAATGTGTCAAATTATTCACTCTCTAAGAGCACCTTTTCAGTTCTTTGACTACACAGGAACTTATACACGTATCTGAAATGGAGAAATTGACATACGGTTTTCCAGAGCACAGTATGAAGACTAACACCAAATGGCCAAAATGAGAAGTACAGTGGGGTAAAGTATAGCATTTATAGCAATTCATAAATTCATTATGTTGTACTGAAGGAAAAAAAATCCCTCATTCAGAACTCCTTTGTACGTGAGGAAGACACAAGCTGTTTTATCTCTTGCAGAATCTTCCCTCTATTGTTGGATACATTCAACCCTGCTATCTCAAGGAGATCTTTGATGTCTTCGCTGGAGAAGGATGTGCAAAAGACTGGAAATCTTGCACTGTATTCTTTTATTTTATCTAGAAAAAAAAGTTGGCAAAATATGTAAGTAAAGGCCGAACAGAACACTACATACAAAAAAAGCATGGAATTGTGGAAAACATTAGTCCCTGAAGATCTGCAAGTTTCATATACAAGTTCTTTAGCACATTAAGATCCTTCTGCAGCCAGTGAAGAGAGAGTTCAGGCAGAGTCTGGAGATGCCTCTTTTGTCAGCTCCTTCATCAGTTGTCTGAGAAATGAAGATAAGTTTCTCTCTGAACCTGCCTTTCCCTCATCAATAACTATAAAGGGAAGCAATGGTAAATATCCCAGACATGGACAATCTGACTTCTAAATGTGATGTCTCCCCAACTCCTCTTTAGCAGGACCGCAATTTAATTGCACCAACTTACAAAACAAACCAAGAAGAGTATAAAATCCTTATAGCTCAGGACGTACAGGGCCTGTCTGAGAAAGTGTGCATGTTAATGCCTGTGCCATCTTCTATCCATTACACAAAAAGGCTGCCCTGTTCCTTTTCTTCTATGTTCATTTGCAGTAGCAGCGCTGAGTAAAGGAGGACTGTGAAATGGCAGTGGAAGTGGAGAATATGAAATGAAAATACAGAGAGAGAAAGTTGCATAGAGCACGTTTTACCAGAGCAGTTCTTGTTGTTGAAGAGTGGGAAGTGCATGACTGTAGGGCATGACTTGTCTCCTCGGAAAATATAGCAATCAGAAGGGTTGTTCTTGTCCATTTCTTGATCGTCTATCTTTGGAAATGGGATATTATTTTCCTGGCAGTATGTAGCTGCTCTCTTGACAGTCTGAGACACGGGGAAATTGTATGCATTTTTTAGTTTGCTTGTTTTTGAACTCTCAGAATGAATCAATCATATCTCCAGCAATATAATTGCTACCAAAAAAAATGTTGGCTAGTTTCTTAGACTCTACTTAATTGTAAAGTATCATACATCTTAAAGTCTAAGTTTTCCTCAAGCATTCTCCAAGGAACAGACTAAGTCTGGAATATAAATTAAAATTGAGCCCTCATTTCTGGGGTCATTTCTAGCAAGAAGTTTTGTTTAACAAAGTACAGCTCCATCCAGAAAGGCAATATGGCTGATGCTGAAAGATGTCAAAACTAAAGGGATTTGGCATCTATAAAACAGTCTGAAGACATCACCAGGTTCACAGACTTTCAGAATGAATTTTACTTTCCAAAGCAACCCCTCCTGTTGTTCTACCACTCTTAACAAAATTAAAATTCACTATGTACCACTTATGTGGACCTGAGCATCAAAGGGAGACACTAACCCACTTGATTTCAGGCACACATTAACTTTAATATTGGCATGATTTTGTATGGAAGCATTGACTGGGGTAGGTGTTGTGTTGGGAGGGTGCACAAATGGAGATTTTCTGTGGTCTCCCTGAGAAATATAACTCCCAACTGTTCAGAAGAAGAAAAACCTTTGCACCTTTTTTACTCGTCTTTGAATTGGTTTGCAATATTTTGCTCTAGATGGCACAAGGGCTGTGAACAGCAGTCACTTTATACAAGCTTCCTAGAGTAAATGGCATCTTACATAACGCATTCCAACAACCCCTCCACAAAGAATACACTTGACAACAAAGATGGGGCCTTAGGCACTGAGAACACTACTGGTCTCTCCCATAAACAGACACTTAATCACACTATGGTACAATATGAAATAGGATTAACATTTTGAAAGCCTAGCGAGTCCTTTTTTTAACTCCAGCTCCCAAAATTCATCCCCTTGGCATACATGTTTAAATGGAAGCAATTAAAAAAACAGTATTGTTCATCTACCCTCATTTGTAATGAACTTTTCTTTATAAAAGGAGAAAGAAAATGGAGTATATTAGGAGGAAAAAAATCTTACACGAAGGAAAACTGAGCAAAAGTCTTACAGATACTGATATGAGATCTCCTCAAAGGTAAAAGAGATATTTTGCTGCAAGTACTGTCTGTTGAAAAGTGTTCTGATAGGGACTTCTCTTAGGTCTAATAAGGGTTTCATCAACTCTGAAATTCCAAACCAAACAGTAGTTTTGAAAGGAATGTAAACTATAGCAAGGAATGGTGATAGTTTTGTTTAATGTCCTCACTCCACCTATTTCCCCTGACAAAATGGAAGAATTCAGAACCAGAAGCATGGAATAAGAAAAATAAAAAGTGTTGCAAACAATCTCTGATATGTTTACTGTGAAGGGATTTTTTTTTAGAGTGCATGCTTTCCCTCATTCTTGTTAATTAAAAGTGTAACAATTTCCTCTTGTTTCTGTTGTTTCAAAAAGTTTCACTCAGCACCTGAGTCTCAAGGAGATACCCTTGCTTTCTGTCATCTTTGAGACTCGTTGCATTTCTGTTCTTTTCTCGCCTCTGGGCATTCCCAGGCTCTGCAATTGCTGCAGCCATATTGGACTGTCATTTCCTCGTTTTTCACACTAGGATGAGGTTTTCCTTGATGAAAGTCTTAATTGCCCTTAAGGAGTGAGTAATATCACTTACAAACAGAAAAATTCTGGTCAACTTTAAGGCACAAAAGGAGGATAAGAAATCTGTGAGCTTTCCACCTGCTATCCTGATTCACCATTGATAGTCTGACAGCTTGATAACTTTGGCAGGTAGGTGAACAAGAGAGACAAAATGGCTCACTTTCTACAAGTATCTGTTTCTGCCAGCTGCCTAGAGAAGAAGCCCAAACAATGTAATGATTGACGTCAGAATCTGTTCAGACATTTCTTTGAAAATTGCTTTGACATTGTAATGCATTTCCGCAGTCCTCAACCCAATAACCCCAAAAGAGTTTCTCCAAAGCCATAGACACACATGTACCTCAAAAGGATCTCCAGAGCTGAAATCAAAGGAAATGATCATATTTGTTTGTCGCTCTGCTCGAAGGACCAGAGGATAGGCAGAATTTATTGCCAGGCCAGCATCAATCAAAGAGATTATTTTTTTTTTTGCCAGGTTATAGGGCTGAATGTTAGCTAATCAAATGAAAAAAGAAGCAATTAGATTTAATAAAAACATATATGAATATATATCTATACATGACAAGCCCCAAAAGGGTACGTTGGTCTTCACTGATGATGCACTCTAAAAACGTATTGAAACTTACCTCTCCCTCCCTCTCCTGCCCAACCAGATGTCCAACTGTATTCTGACAAGATAAATAATCTACTTCTGACCTACCTCTCTCTCTGACTGTGGTCAGACCAGAATTCCTAGTGGGGTTTTTGAAGGTCAGGATATCACAGTCCTAGAACTATGCACCCATAGTTGTCCCATTCATGCAAGGGCCGTTTGTGGGATATTAGATGCCTGTGCCTACATGACAGATTTGAGCTTATATATCTGCAATGACATTGCAGATCTGGATACAAGCAGTGAGAAATAATTCTGCTTATGACTAATTTATTTGCTGACCTTACTGAGTTGCTGTCAAACAAGGGCAGAGGAAAGGAAAAATATCTAACTTGCTGTTTTAAGAAGGTAAATGGCAAAGACGTTTTCTTGGTTTAACATCACACAAACAGCTGCACACATAAAAGCTCTGCTAAACCCCGTGCATTCTGCCCCATGGATCTAAGTGAACAGCATAACCAATCTGTATTTTCTGAATATAAACAACTCATTGGATTTTCTTACGGCAGTTGTAAAGGAAGTTATTAGTCGTTCCCCATTTCCAGGTCTTCACACATTGCATTGTTTTAAGCACAATCCTAATGAGATCCTGCAGTGGTTCTGGGAAGAGACAATATGTTTAGAACATAGCTGAATCTAGAGAAGTTCACTTTTCAACTGGTGCAACAAAATCTGGGGGAGAAGTGTGGTGTTAGACGAACACACATGTAACTAGTTTGCAGACAGCCTGAGGGCCAAGGCCTGAGGGTTTCAGAACAGAAAGATTCATACTTTCCACTCATTCAAATAATTAACATTAAGCAATGGAATCTTAGTACAACTGAAACAAATTTGAATAAGTGACTGAAGGCACAAACTCTACAGGACTTGAGCACTACACCAGCTGGCAGACTCACAGACTCAGTCAGGGGCAAAGGCAGTGGGGAAAAGCTGACCGTACAGGTCTAGGCCTCTTTTTTCATTTACTTATGTAGGCAGATTCTGAGTGCTTTCATGTGACCTGAAAGCTTTGTGGATATTGAAAACTAATCACTGGCACATATTCTACAATATGTTTTCCACCAGATCTTCCTACAGTAGCCATACCCAAGATTTACACTGGAATTCAAGTGTAAAATTCCAACCAACGTTGCAATTTTTCAAAGCACTTACAATACAAAGGATATTAAAAATGAGATAAACTTGCCTGGAAAAGTTTCACAGGATGCTTGCAACAGTCCTTCTAAAGCATCTTCATGTCCAAGATACACTGAGGAAGATCAAGTGGAGAAAAAGCACGATAACCAGTCATGTTAAAAAACACAGATACATAGCAACCTACAGAGCAACTTTTTACTACAAAGCAGGTGGGCATTTCTACCTGGGATGGAGAGGTCAGTGATGTTATGATAAGCATTGATGTACAATTACTTGCCTCCAAATTCCTTTTCTATCTCTTTGGTCAGTTTACAATAGCTGTCCATTCTTTCCTCCTTTGTTTTCATCTCACAACTACTGCACATTTCAAAGCACAGTTGGTAGGATGAACTTTTTTTCTCATTCACTTAACAAGAGAGAGAAGAAGAAAAGGAAAATATGAGTATGTACCACAAAGGAATGACTATTTGTAAAATCAGATTACTGAGAATGCAAATGCTTGGAATTCTCAGCATTATTCACTTGCCTTGTAATATATTTAACAATGTCTTGAGGACTTTATAAGGTTTCTTCCCAGTTACAGCAGACAAATGAAGGTCTAGTAGAGGAAGAACAGTCTGAAAAACCGTGAAGGTAGATGAACTACTCACTAAGAAAGATAAGATAGAGGTTACATCAGAGTGGAATTTATCTTACCATCTAATTTGACAGTAACCGAAAGGTTAATTAGTGATGATGTTGCCCCTGCATTCAGTGGAATCTGTAGGAAGACTGACCTCATTCTCTTATCTTAAAGAAGCTGGTGAGAGGAACCATGTGCCAAAGTGAGTATTGCTCTCTGTTGACAATAAAAACTTCTAACACTGAACTTCTAACACATAGACAGCTGCACAACCACAACAGGATTCAGATGACCTCTGTGTTTATCTTGGAAGAAAAGATCCATAAAACAAAGTAGCAGGAGGAGGAGCAGTTTGGAGTAAATGGGAATTTTCTAATATGTCTAACTTAATTCTCCTTTTAAATTTAAAAATAAATATATACATACATACATAAAGGAGTAAGAAATATAATGATTGAGTGAAGCCTGGTATGATTTGTTCCAGTATTGCCAAGAGAACTCTATGTGAATGCATTTTGTATTTCAGCCATTAAAATCTAATTTTTCCATGGCAACATTTCATAGAATCATAGAATAACTGAAGGTGGAAAAGATTAATAAAGACCTCTGAGTTCAACTCTCTAGTCCTCTCAGGATGACTTTAAGCTAAATAACATTACTAAGAGTATTGTCCAGATGCTCCTTCAACTCTGACAGCCTTGATGCCATGACCACTTCCCTGGGGAGCCTGTTCCAGTGACCAACCACCCTCTCAGTGAGAAGCCTTTTCATAATGTCCAATCTGAACTTCCCCTGATGTAGCTTCATTCCATTTCCTTGTGTCCTCCTGTGAGAAATTTGTATTTTACAAAAGGGCAAAGAGAAGAGAATAACAGGACCATGAAAGGTTCCATATTATTATTTACTTTCCTTTACTTGGAGTCTATTGTCAACCAACAATGATGATCAGCTCAATATGATTTATCTTCTGAGAGATTTATGCTTGGAAGAACAAAAATATGTTCTGACTTGCACTTATTTCAAGAACTGGAGCTGAGTCTTTCCTAGTCTAGATTTTTATGTTTAAATTTTAGATCTAAATTCTCACATTAAAAGAGCCACAGACACTGGCATACAGACTGTCTGCAGCAATAGATGTGAGGGTGAGCCAGATATGCTCTTTAACCTGCTCAGCCCTCCCTGATGTCCCCAAGGTTCTCAGGTGAAAAGATCAGCTGAAGTATTGCAATTAGAGCCAGCACTAATTCACAGGTAGTCTGGACACACAGGAAATTTGGACCTGAATGTGAGCATGAGCCTTGAATCTGCATGGTGCAGACTTCACTTGTACTCCTTGGCCAGAACAGCTACACAAGAGTGTGGTGATGACACCTTTCCAGAAGCCCATTAGTAAAGTGCCTCTGACATGAGTGAATCCTCCCAGAACATCAGGGTGGTTATTTTAGTTACATGTTCAAGATCTCACAAAGAATTACATATATGAGAGACAAGCAGGCCTGGATTTCCTTGTGGCTGGCTGACAATCCTGTCAGTCTCCTAGGGAAAACCTGGGGCAAGCAGAAAAGAATGCTAAAATTAAAATATCACTAAAATAATTAAAGAGCAAAGAAACACAATAACCCACCAGGTACAAATGAGGAGATGCTTTCCTGTAGTTGACATAGTCTTCCTAGATTGTCTTGGAAAAAATAAAAGGATAATTAAAATAAGAATATTCTTTCCAATAAAATAGTCATTGTCTGCCAATGAAAGACATCAGAAAAGCCATGCATCTAAACATAGATGTACAATGCTATTTTAGATTCCTTGGAGGATCTAACTTGCCTTGTGGCTGACAATGTTGTAAATGTCTAAAATGGCATGCAAGAAGCAGTGTTTTATTTTGGTGTTTTTCAGAGAAATTCAGTTGATATTGGAAGGGACATTTGGAGACCATCTAGTCCTCAAAGTAAGGTCATATACAGCAAGTTTCTCAGGGCCATATCCAACTGGGTTTTTAAACAGCTTAAAGAATGCAGACTCCACAGTCTCTGGGAAATCTGTTCCAGTGTTCAACCATTCTCACAGCAAAAATATTTTTTCTAATGTTTAGATGGAATTTCTTGTATTTGACTTGGTACCATTTCTTCTTGTTACTGACAAGAACCTGATTGCATCTTCTTTGAATCCCACCATCAAGTTTGTATATAAATTGTCATGATCCCCCTGAGCCTCCTCATCTCCAGGCTGAACAGTCCCAGCTTTGTCAGTCTCTCCTTGTATGAAAGATGCTCCAGTCCCTGAATCATCTTTGTGGCCCCTTTCTGGACTCCCTTGAGTATGTCCACATCTTTGTCATACTGGGAAGCCCAGAATTGGATACAGTACAGATACGGGTGTGACATCACCAGTGCTGAGTAGAAGGGAAGGATCACCTCCCTCGAGCTGCTGGGGGTGATCTTCCTAATATAGACCAGGAAAACACTAGCCTTCTTTGCAACAGGGGAACACAGCTGGCTCATGTTCAACTTGGCATTTAGCAGGACCCCCAGGTCTTGACTGAAAAGCTGCTTCCCAGCTGGTCAGTCCCCAGTCTGTCCCGGTGCCTGGGGTTGTTCCTCTCCATGTGTATTTCCCTTTCTTGAACTTCATGAGGGTCCTGTTGGTCCATTTCTCTAGCCTGTTAAGACTCTTCTGGATTACTCAACCAATTTTGTATTTTCTGCAAACTTGGTCCCATCATGTGATTCAATAATGATGATTTTAGAAGTATCAAACCTAGAATTCAGTCCTGTAATATACCACTAGTGGCTGGCCTCCAGATGAACTTCATGCCACTGGACACAACTCTCTGGGCCCAGAAGTTCAGGCAGTTTTCAATCCAGCCCACTTTCCACTTAGCAAGACTATAGTTCCTCAATTTGTCCATGAGAATGCAATAAGAAACAGTGTCAAAAGCCTAACTAAGAAGACAGTAAATAGCATCTGCTGTTCTCTGCTCATCCAGCAAGACAGTCATCTCATTGTAGAAGGCTTTCATGCGGGCTGAGCATGATTTGCCTTTCATAAATCCGTGCTGACTAGTCACCATTGGCTTCTTATCCTTAATGTGTTTGGAAAGGTCTTCCAGAAGGATTTGTTCAACCACCTTCCCAGTGGCTGAGGTGAGGCTGGCTGACTGGAGGCTTTCCAGATCCTCCTTCCTGCCTTTTCCGAAGACAGAAATAACACCTTTCTTCCAGTCATCAGAAACCTCCCTCTATTGCCATGGAAAAGTTGATTGAGAGTGGCCTTTCAATTACATTAGTCAGCTCCGCTGGCAATTGTGTATATCCCATCAGGTCCCATGTCAAATTTGTCCAGGCAAGTTTGTATGTTCCCAAGGGCAAGGGACTTCCTTGCTCCAGACTTTCCCACTGGTCTCAGGAACTTTACCATCAGCCTTCATCATCCCCTTACTAGCACTCCTGCCCTGTTCAGCAGCAGACACACATTTTACCTAGTCTTCTTTTTGCTGCTGATGTGCCCATGGAAGACCTTCTTGCTGTACTTCACATCCCTCACCAGCTGTAGTCATATTTGATGTTTTGGGTCCCACTTGGTAGTTTCCTTTGTGCCCATAATGAGGAGCAGTAGGGGATGATAACAAGCAACAGATATCTTTCTGAAAGGTCTCCCAGATCCAGGGCAAGCAGTAAACCTTCCTAGAAAAGAGATCACATTTGCAGATGGGGGTGCAGCATGAAGCCTCTCACTGCCATCACTCACCACTTCCTTCTGCTGGTGGTCAGACTCATCTGGCTCTCATGCTTCACTTGACAGAGCTCTTAGTCCCTCATGCTTGCAGTTCCTCATATCTTCTGAGTGTACTAAATGTATTTCATAATTGGAAATCTTCAGGTGGAGCAGGAGACTTCCTCCTGATGCCAGAAGTCACCAGCTTCCAGCTTTTGCAGTTGTGAATCTCCACTTCCCAATCTGATATGCACAGAGCACTCCTCTTTGATACAGTTGGAATTTGGGCTCTTCAAGCTGCACAGTCTTGGGTAAGATCTGGACAATCTCTGTCTTGACTTCTCTGATGATGACAAATGTAGTACCAGTTGAGCTTATGTTGGGCATAGCTATATTTATATTTGGAACTAGAGGACTGCAGGGATTACTCAAGGGTAATGTGAAGTATGTGCTCAATTTCAACAGGTGCAACAACTGATCTGAACATAACGACAACAGAAAAAATGTAATACCTCGTATAAACTTTAGATTTTCTTCCATGCTTCCAAAAGCACTCCCCCATAAGCCTGAAACAACAACAAAAAAAGAAATGTGCTTAAAGTGCTTGCTTTATAATACTCTCCCTAAGAATTCAATCCAAGTTTGCCTTTCAGTAGTGCACTTTTCTTAGTTAACTTTCAAAAGCTGTGAGACAGATGTCTAATCAAAATTCCTTACCTAGCCTTCCCTTGCTGCCTACTGAAACGATTATACACCTCCTGAGTTTATTTACTCCTCCTTCCTCCTGCTAGATCTACACATTTTTGTGGACCAGCTTTGTTTCTTAAGGCCAGAATCCTATTGAAAATACCAGGTACTCTCACACTGCAGAAATCTTGGTCAAGCAATTCCCTGGGCCACACACAGCAGCCTAGAGACATAAAGACATAAGTACTCTTCATGGATGTGTAGTGTTTACTTGTTTTTCCTTCTGCACGAATTAAATAGTAAGAAATAATGTGATTCTTTCTTTTTTTTTCCCTACAGCATGATGTCAGGAGTGTGTTTTGAGGAGATTGGGGCATGAAGTCATTCAATGCAAGATGTGTTCAAGGATATCAGATATGCTCAGTTGTGTCACAGACAAGTGAGATGAGTTTTGCAGCTATATTGCTTAGGTATGGAATGGAAGAACTTTGGACCTGAACTGAAATAGAGTAAAATGAATTGGTTAAATAGGAGCTACTAGTCTTCACAGTAGGATGTATCTAATTTGAGAAGCATCTGTCCCTGTAAAGAGAACATGTTTGGATTATAAAATCTTTAGGCATACAGGTTGGAAATATTTAATTTAAAAGTTCGGTAATCTGCAGTGTAGGCCTCTAACTTCCCATAACAACCACAGAAAGTTGGTCAGTATAGATAGTGGAAGGTAGAGAGCTATTCAGATATTCCAGCTGGAAGTTTAGTGAGCCAAACAGCTCTCCAGAATTCATATACTGTTATACATACAGTCATGTATCAGTAGGTTCATTCTTGTTATCCACAGGAAGACACAGAATAGATAAACTTGCATTTTTTCCTACAAACAATTAGGAATATTCACCTTGCAGGTAACAAATGGTCTTCTTCTTCCCTCTTTTCTTCTGCTTACCCTTCTCAAATTCACTTCCGAAGGACCTGGTACTCACGAAAGCACCTAAGGCAGGATATCCAGTCTCATGTGGAGTGAATTCAAACCAGGTCCCTGAGAAAAATAAAACATCTTTGTCAGTTAATATTCACAAATGTAAGCGACCTCACTGTTCCAAAGTAGCACTTTGATGGTTTCTCTCTTCCTTTCTAAAATCATCTAATATCAGCTGACAAAGGTGAATTGGCATATGGGGAACAAACTAGGTTGTAAGCATGTGGCTACCTGCTCTTCTCCATGTGAAGGCCTAACAACTGAAAAGCAGTATGGTTACCTAGTTCAGGTTTAGAAACACTGGATTGTTTTGGAGCTCCACATAGGGCTGACAGATACAACAGAGCATTTACAAGAGACCTGAACCCTGCTGAATACTCAGATGAAGTTGAAGGAGATGAAATGGCTATATTCAGACTTCTACACTTTGAAGGTCTATTTTATTGACATTTCACTTAATCTGTTTAGGCTATTCTATTCTACAGATGTCTCATCCTAATATGAAAGCCACTTTTTGCAGAATGTGATTCAGCCCCTGGAATTGCATGGTTTTTCCCATTATCAATAAACAAAGACATAGGCTGACAAGCTACAATTGGACGTCAGCACAGTTAATGCCTGTCATTAAGTTAAAGGAATCTAATGCATGATGTTTAGGAGACCATATTTTACCTGGAAAATTTTCACCTTTTTCACTCAGTTTTTCCTTATCGACTGCTGCATAAATTGGGTAAGGGTTTATTCCAGTCTCTGAGGCCTGTTTGTGGTCAGCCAGCTCATTCTCATCAAACTGGAAGATAAATACGGACTTTTGAAGGAACATAAAATGTCTTTTCCCCTTGCTATAGCACTGAAGACACCCTCACTTAGAAGACTGGATTAACCAAGGAGCTGGATTAATTGCTTCTACTGTTTCATATCTAGAGACAACATGTCATGCTCTAAAATATTGTTTTGATTTAAACTACTCCTCAAAAAAACACCCACCTAGGTCAAATTTAGTTTCAATTACTCTGAGATTCTCAAAACACTCCCAAGGTGTTTGCAGTTAGCTTCTTACCTGCTGCAGTATTTGGTATACTAAACAGGAGGCCCAGAAGTCAGTGAGTGAATAAAGTTCATCTTTTGATGACTCCTTTAAGGAGTGCTTTGCTTTCAAAATATCCCAGGAACCATTACTGAGTTTTTTGCAGAGTTCCTTTTCCAAGGACATCAAGTTTTCTGACCATTTCTCATCTCCATACAGGAGGGACATGCACCTTTTAAAGAGGAAGAGAAGTCCTGTCTTTAGCATAGGGGAAAGTGAATAGGGCTTTGGGAAATTTTTTTTTTTTTTGACCTGCACACAGTTACAGGAGTGTCTTTAAAAATATATCAGAGGGGGAAGAAGTCCCAGGCTTCTACAGAAACAAGGTACTTTATGCCATAGCAAGGTGTCATTAGTCCATGATCACTTACTTCCCAGCTGCATACTGATAACGTCATGTAATTAATTTGATGACCTGAACCTGGATTTTAGCTGGCTACATGCCATATAATAAGGATCAATTGCTGCAGGAATACAGATTTTGCAGAAATCTTTAGTGGGAAATTTTCCAAGACACAGATAATCCACCAAAAAAAACAGAACAAACTTAAACCTGTAGAATTATTTAAATCAAGTCATCATTTTGCACTAGAGACTTGTGACTTTTGTTTTGTCTGTTATTATTACCAATAAAGCTGATACGCTTGCAGGGTGACATCACCTCCTACTAAACTTAGACTTCTAGGTACCTGAAGAGATGCAAAAGCTCATTCTGTTCCAAGACCAACTCTACAGTCTAATTCAGGTATAAATTAAGGTATACAGCATTGCCTTCTTGATCTAGAGCAGCACATGTCTTAACTCTGTGCAAGCAAGGACATGTTCTGGATTACTGCAGACACTATACGTGGTACCTAACCATAGATAGTGACAGTTGAGGTGGCCTAAAATGGTAAAGACTTCCACCTGCATTTGACAGACAATAACACAAGATCTGTGGAAGATCTGTGTCCTTTTGAATATACTCCTGGAAACTAGGCAGGATTTCCTCCTAAGGCATCTGCACTGTCACTGGAAATCTGGTTTTAGAGAATGTAAACCTATCCCCTTAATTAAAATGGAAGGATAGGTGTGTATGTCACATATTGAGACATCTAAATGTAGGAGTGCTAGATTCAGACGGAATTCTATCCTTATAGGGAAGATGTGTTTGACCTACAAGCTAGACTCCCTAAGGTAAAATGGCTTCTGTTCTTTTCACTGCATATAAGGTAAGCCTAAAATGTAAATTAGGTATAAACATTCAAGACCATAACCATATATATATATATAAAATGCACTTTAACCTGCCGCAAGGATGAGTGACATCACCATAGATTGGGTAGATTTGATGCAGTACATGCAGAAGACCCAGTGGTCTTCCAAACTGGTATGGGGCTGGCAAAGTAAGTACTTGAAATGGCAGCAGGTAATTAAATTTAAGCACCTGACTCATTGCCATACATTTGAGAGATGTATCGTAGTGGCATGGGCTCCTCTTAAATCTAACACAGTCACTGTTTAAACAAGCCCCTCTGTTTCTGAGTAGTATGTTACCTAGAAATTTTCAGTGCTTTCCTGATTGCTTATCCCTTTTCTGGTCCGCATGGTCTGTGAACAGGAGGAATTGTCTCTTCCAAAAGGTAAGACTGAATGGCCAAGCAAGATCTTTATTTAAATCATCATTGAGAGGCACTATTTTCTTCATTTCTGAGGATCAAAGGTCAGTCCTGCTGGACTGTAGTTAATGTCACAAATATTCCCTGTGCCTCCCACCATTGAACAGGCAAATATTTCACCTACCAGTCAGTCCATCTATTGTGAGCCCAACAGGGAGTTCTGAACAGTGGTGAAAGTTTTGGATTCCTATTGAATCTGTAGACCAGGAAAAACATTCATGATCACACTAGACAACAGGAACCTACCAAGTGGATCCTGATACCCCACACAGATACATGATAGCATCCAAGAGATTCTGTTTCTTCAGCTCCACCAAGGTTCCTAACAGGGCTATCATGGCACGCAGGCCTCCACCTGATCCCAGAACAACAATATTGGGTACATTATTCTGGGGAATGGAAGACAAAAAACATATTTCTTTTTAGAGCAAAGGCTTAACAAAGAGGTAGGGTTAAAGGCTAGTGCAATTCTCACCCTGACTTCTTTTCTTGCTTTAGGACACATTCCATAATCTGTCTCCTTTCCCCTTTTTCTCTCTTTCCCTTACCTCTCAGTCACAGAATGGATTCTCCTTTTTATTGTCTTCCTGGTGCTGAAATTTTTCGTGGCTGTGTTTCTGTGCTGTAATTTCAAATTATAAATAAACTTTGAGCAGTACTCATTGGGTTTCTCTAGATGTCACCTCTATTCCCTTTTGTCATCAAAAATTTTTTTTTTTCTCACAAAAAAAGTAAGTGAGAATTATTACAGCCAGCCACAAGAATTTCTCAAGAAACATGCTGTACTGGATCTGGCTGGAACAGAGTCAACTTTCTTCACAGCAGCCCATATGGTGCTCTGGTTTGGATTTGTGGCTAAAAAGGTATTGGTAAGACCCGATGTTCTGACTTGCTGAACAATATCATCCCATAAATCAAGGCACTCTCTCTCTCTTTCCAGAGACCTCTTTCCACTCCACCCCAAATAAGTAGGTTAGGGGTTGGTAGAAGGTTGGGAGAGGACACTGTTGGGATAGAACAGCCAACCCAAACCGGCTAAAGGGATATTCTATACCATATAACATCATGTTCAGCAGTAATAGCTCAGGGCAAGGAAGAAGTGGGGATGGTTTTCGTTATGGCACAGTAACAGCTTCGTGTGCTGAGGCCCTGCTTGCCAGGAAGTGGCTAACTGTTCCCAAATGTTGGAAGCAGTGAAGAAATTCCCTTGTCTGTGCACACATCTTTGAAGTTCTTCCTTTCCCAGTTAAACTGTCTTTATTTTGATCCATGGCTCTTCTCATCCTTGTATTTCCTCCCTGTCCTGTGGAAAGGGGCAGTGAATAAGAAGCTCCGTGGGTGTTTGGCTGTCAGACAGAGTCAACCCACCATGCACACCATGAAGATAAAATGAGCATGGAGTTGAACAAAGATCTTTGCAGAGTTACATTGCATGTTTGTGCTCCCAGGATATGAAAAAGCAGAAGGGCTGGTGTCCCTGTGTCATTTTATGTGATGGTGTGCATTTGAGGGGGAAAGAGTTCAAGCATAGAGATAAATGTGTGCACAAGAATGCACAGAGATTAGAGAGATGTGTGTGTGCACACTTATTGGGATACAAACACATTCAGGTAGTTAACTGTGTGTGTCTTCCAAATGCTGCATATATATTCATATACACATATACATACAGATTTATAAAAATACAGAGATATGTAAACATATGAAAGGGCTAGTCAATTAATTTATTAGCTGATATATATGGGAATTGCAGCTGGGAATTCCACTGAAAATTCAGTGTCCTACTTCCTTTTTTGTCCTTGGAAATTCCTAGCCTGAATTCTTTCTTTTCCCAGAAGTGGATAGAAAGCCTGCTCTGGAAAACTTGTGATGACAGATGATGCTTCCTAGGGACTGACCTTACTTCAGATGAGTAAGATGTCTTTCACATCACTGGAGTGTTGCCCTTCTTTCCTTAATAAGACTGTCAGTGCTTACCTGGTCACAATGAATCCCAAAGTTTTTCAGACACGTCAATACTTTTTCTCTTCTCTTCTGAGTGGCTTTTATCTCACCTTCTGAGAGATTGTGAGACAGACGGACTTCACTATCCTGACATACAAAGTGAAACCTGAGTCAAGACTTAACAGCATTGTAAAGAAGATCAGGGAACTCATTTTTGTATAGCACCTCAGATACAGGATGAAAGAGACAATATTAATGAACCTAATAAACAAAGGGAAGAGGAAGGAGCATTGTAGTGGGTCTGTCTG
>VYZX01006405.1:23767-33991 GCA_013401335.1 Brachypteracias leptosomus
TCTGTAGTTACCCGGGTCCTCCTTCTTGCCCTTTTTGAAGACTGGAGTGACATTTGCTTTCCTCCAGTCCTCAGGCACCTCTCCCGTTTCCCAAGACTTGGCAAAGATGATGGAGAGTGGTCCAGCAATGACCTCAGCCAGCTCCCTCAGCAGCCGTGGGTGCATCCCATCTGGACCCATGGATTTATGGATGTCCAGATTGCTTAATTGCTCCCTAACCCAATCCTCATCAACCGAGGCAAACTTCTCCCTTGTCCTGGCTTCCTCTGGGGCCTCAGGAGCACGGGGCTCCTCAGGACAGGCTCCGGCTGAGTAGACAGAGACAAAGAAGGTATTCAGTAACTCTGCCTTCTCTGTATCTTCTGTCACCAGGGCACCCTCCCCGTTTATCAGTGGGCCTACATTGCCTCTGGTGTTAGTTTTATCTGCTATGTATGAAGTGAGTATCTCCTTGCTCTGTAGTTTTCTTGACATGCTAAATTGATCTACCTAAGTGGCTATTGCATCCTTATTTTTAGCAACCTGCCACTGCAGATCCACACAAAGGCCAATCTCTTTTTTGAGAAAAGAGTGCAAAGGACATCGCATTTCAAGGGATCTGTGTTTGCAAGTATTGCAGTGACTCTGCAGACAAGACTATGGTAATGAGGGATTCAACCAAGATGTTTCAGAAGACTAAAAAGACTGTCAGTCTAACATAGTTCCTTTTGAAACAGCTGCACCTTCTCCACAGCCTGGAGATCACAATGGCCTACCATGTAGGATTAGGTTACCCTGTGGGTAATCAGCTGGTCACTACCTTTTGCATGATTGGAGCATGCCCAAGCATTATATATGCAAATATTTGCAGATATAATATGCATATTTGCATTTCTATTATTAGTAGTACTTTGATGGTCTCTTTCTCTAAGCAATGTGTGTCTCAAATATTTATTCTGCTACAAGGCATTTTCTAAGTAGCAGAAGATCTTGGGTAGCTTGTTTTGTATGTCATGTTTTGTACACATGTATGTGGGTGTACACATACATGTATGTAGACACAGGCAAACTCATATGCCTGTTACAGTTGCAGTCTTGATCAACTGTAAGTCATAAATACAAAAGAAACAGAAATTAAACAAGATTGTGGAAGGAGAAGTGGAATGAATGGACTCTTCCATTTTTTCTTTGTCTCATATTCCTACTCCTCCTTGCTTTAGTAACTGCAGTTCCTTTCATGACCCATGTAAATCTTTGTTAAGATCCCTCCATGTTCCTTGCTCTGCTTTTTGGCTTGCCACCTGCTCCAGATTCACTTTGTTCCATGAATGACCAGAGTTAAAAGTGTATTCCCTAGTGAATGGCCTGCCCAGATGCCTCACGGAGTCACTGATAGCTGGATCTCACCATCAACATGTCTGTAGGGTGGCTGTGGTTTACACAGCCACCATGGTTTTCATGAAACATGTAGGAACTGAAGATGCATGAGGCCCCTGTGCTTTGATAACTCTGAATTAAGTGGGACAGAAGTTATTAGAAGAGGATTGACAGACAGACCCCACAACTTTAATTTTCTTTAGAACCAAGGTTTCCAGTCAAGTATCGGATCCTTCAGCCCCGCTACTGTAGATGGCATATCCTTGCTCACCGACTGGAAATGAGCAGATCCATTGAAGACTTGTTGCTACTCCTTATAATGTTTAGGGTACATTTAAAGGATGATGGCTCACAGTTTTAAATTATGTTAAAGCATATATTTAATTACACACTCTCTTTCCCCCAAATAGGTAGCTAAGAAATATCTTTAGAAAACAGTAATTAATTCTGAAAGTGAGAATTATGCTCTGCTGTACAGGTGGTTGTGAAATCTGTTCTTGTCAATATAAAAAGAAAATGTTGTAGCAGGTCAAACATATGTGAATAACAAAGTTTCTGCTATTCTGTTGTCCTCTGAACCATAAGAATTCTCATCACTGCTCTGCACTACAGTTCTTTAGATGTGGTAGAAGATACATTTTAGCTTTTACAGGAAAAATAAAGAACTACCTCCCAATAATCAACCTAAGCCTTATAGAGGAAGTACCAACGTACTGATGCCAACTCATTAAAAGTTCAGCATTAAGCCTGAACTATTTTGCTCTCTGCATCTGCCTTGCTTTTGAGATGTTAGAGAAAGTACAAAGTTTTCACTTAGCTGTGGTAAGGTTTTTTCCCTCCACCCTCTCTTTGCCAGACACTGAAATGAAAATAAGTATCTGTGCTTGGCACAAAGAAGCAGAAGATAGAGAAGAAAATTTTAATGGAAAGCACAACTCTTAAATCATTTTCATAGGTAGTCAAATTTCCTTCCTAAAGTTATTTCAAGCTGTATGAGAAAAAGGTTGGAGATGTAGTCAGAATGATTGCATGTGCTAACATTATATGATTTAAGAATATTTCCAAGTTTTACATTTTAAAATTGTGTTCTCCTAATCGAAAGGCTGTACAAGCATCTCTGCTGTCAGAATCAATCTGTAATTCATTACTTTTGTCCTCCAGTTTAATGGTCTTTTTAACTACACACACACATACACACACACATACGCATACACATACACATACACATACACATAGGATACAAATATAGGATACATACAAATTAAAATAGAAACCTTTAAAGACTGCTGTATCTGTCTTAGGATAGATTGATTGGAACTTTATTGCACACTATATAAAATTGTATTGGGCAATACATTAGAAGATTAGGGAAATTATAACCTGCTGGAAAACCTAACAGCATCTGAAGTAGCTTCTCTTGAAAAGCATTTGCAACCATGATCAGAGAACCACAAAAAAGATTTGCCTTTTCTTGTATTATGTAATATTAGCAAATTGGACCTTTGTTTTACACTCACATAGTCATTCACCTAAGTGAAATGTAAGTGCTGAATATGGTAAGTCAATCAGATGATGTCATTTTGTACTGAGTAATATAAAATGATCATGTGAGGTGTAAGAAACAATGAATTGGGGCCTGAACCCTTTTCTGTACAAAAGTTCTCTCTCTGACTATTTTAAACTTTTCAGCTATATATGTAACCTTGTCTTTTATTCCATTTTCACAGACCTACTTACCTAACAGTGGGTTCCATGAAATCCTAAAAGTTCATCCACATGTAAAGAACTCCATGACCGAGGCCTATATTTAAAAAGTAGGAGGGAAAAAAGGATCTTTGAAGATGACTCTGAAAGTGATAAGAGAACTCTGGGGAAATACATACAATGAAACACTCTATAATATACTGAAGAAAAAAAAAAGAGAGAAGCTAATAGTGCATGACTCATATGAACCCAGTTTATAACTCATAAATCAAAATCTGTATTAAAAGATCTTAAAACCGCATCAGTGTTTGAAGCAAAACTGGTGAGCAGCGTGATCCGACAGGCAGCCATTAGACAGCACCAGACAGCAGACCAGGACATCAGACAGTAACGCTTCTGTAAAATGCAGGAATTATTTTCAGCTTTTCTTGTTACTGGTATTTGTGAAATGAAATTGTTATTCTTGCTACAGTCATTTTGTTTCATAGACAGGTATGATGATAAGCATGAGATCACAGAGTGATGCTTGTATTTTAGTGTCTACCCAAGAAAGCACTGAGAAATTTAAGACATACGAGTTGCTATAGAGTGTAGTTAGAGTGGCTGCTTTTAGAAAATTTCCAGCTGTGATTTGTAAATAACACTTCTCTTTCCCTTCTTGCTCAGGGGTAATTATGGGCTATATAACAAATTTAATAAGGAATATTTTACCTTTTTTTTTTTTTTTTTTCATCTAGAGTGCTTGGCAAAGGAAAGCATCTTGCTTTAGATGTGAAAAACTTAAGGAATAATGAGATAAAGTCATTTATCCATGATTGCACAGCAATTCAGTGGCAAGAAACAGAACCAAACAGAGCTGGTTGTAACAAGATGTTTTCCTTCCTATGAGGAAGTCTGAGGTTTTGGAAAAACTTCTGCTGACCTGACAGAAGAAAGGTAA
The DNA here is from genome assembly GCA_013401335.1 of Brachypteracias leptosomus. Lineage (NCBI taxonomy): Eukaryota > Metazoa > Chordata > Aves > Coraciiformes > Brachypteraciidae > Brachypteracias > Brachypteracias leptosomus. Next base: position 27,768 of record VYZX01006405.1, read on the forward strand.
ACCCCCAACATTTTTGTAGGACACAAACTGCCCTTTCCTTTTCCTGCTCATCAGTAGAGCTCCCTCTCAGAAGATACTGAGTTTTTCGGCTAGCCATTTATCTTCTGGAAGACTTTTTGTCTCCTGCAAAGTAGAGTTGATAGGACACCTGTGGGCAGGCTGCCATAGTCTGAATTCTGTGTCTCTCTGTCTCTCTAACTAGGGAGAAAAAAGATGGTTCTTCTCTCTCTTCCCAGCCCGTCTTCAGTTCTGTGGTTCCCAGCCTTGAAGATTTTTGTCCATTATTTTGATTGTTTCCTGTGAGGAAATTATTCAGAAAGATCTTGCAACCAGCTTTAGAACTCTATTCATGTGGTTCCTAAAACAGCTCCTTATTCATAAGTTGATCTGAATAATATTTTTTTTGTTGAGCACCTGGCTTTGTACAAAGCCTGTCACATTTTTCTTCTTCTTCTGTTGCCTACTAGGCTCTAATTAATTTCTGTTTTCCCTAGTAAGCTAGGGTCGGAATCCTATTGTGATAGATACTATGCAATAACAGAAAAGACAGGATTCCTACCCGACAGAGATAATTTGTGCCCTATGGTTTTGCAACATTTAAATACGTATTTGTTCAATTTGTTTAATTACAGCAGCATTTGCTTAATAACATTTAGTAGATCTTGTGAGCAGTAAGGCAGGGCCATCCTTGCATCGGTGGTGTTCTTTTGCATGGACACAGGCGAACTATTTATGTGCACTTCTGTTCTGATACTGCTACAGAGCTCATTAAATCTCCTTTTTGCAAGGAAGGCCTGAGGGCTATTAATTACTCAGTTTTTCCATGTATAAAATGGGCAGAATGCTACTAATCTGTTGACAAGACTGCAGGAAGCTGTCCAACTGTGAAATGATACTGAAAATTTCATTTTCTCAGTGATACTGTCATCTCCTCACATTTTTTTTTCTAAATAAGTTAGGAAAGCACTTCTCATTACCATGGAGACTAATATTTTATTGCAAAGATTGTAATTGCAAGCAAGTTTCAAGGTTGCAAGTGGATTTTCCAGAAATCAGGTCAATTGATGAAGTACCTGCACTCAGTGTCGGCTGCTGCAGTGCACATCACTTTCATTCCAAGTCTTATTTACATTCCAAGCCCCAGGGCTCGGCTGCCAGCAAATCAATTGTGGAATTGTTGGGCTGTGATAGACTCTGCAACAGGATAATAAAGGAAAAATAACTTCACTGAAGGGTAAATTTGCTTGCATCTACCCCAGGGTACGTCAGAGTAGCAATGTGTGTGCAGGCAGTGACTGCAAAAGAGTTGATGCCAGACAGGGTCATATGTTGGCTTACACTCTTGCAATTATTCAGTTTGATTTACCGAGAAAGAAAAAGAAAGAAAAAAAAATTACTGCCTTTTTTCTCATCTATTTTTTTAAGACATTAAAAAATAAAAAAGGTTAATTAATGTCAAAAAAAAATCCCAAACCAACAAAAAGGAGAAGAAATGACTCCAGTCTGCAAGCTGTAAGTACAAATATTAACAATGCTCTCCAGTCCCACTCCCTGAGGCAAGTGTGTGGTGAGCTTTCAGCAAGTTCATCTCTTTGAACTTTCTGTACAAACCTTCAGGCAGAACCCAAAGACAAGGGATTTCTTGACTGGAAGGACATTCCCACTCTTGTTTCTTACTTTTGTAGTTACTTCCTTCCAGGCGAGTCAGAAACTTCAAGAAATTCTTCCACAGATTGAGTGGCCTGAATGCTAGGTAATGATCTAGCATAGTCCAGGTAATGGTTATTTTTCATAAAGATATCTGTGGCTTTAAAGAACCCTTGACAAGCCACATGCATTTGAAGCATTTACATGTTTTTTCAGTATCCACCTCAGGACCCAGTTATGAAAAGTGCCAAGTGCTCTTGTGTGTCTTGACTTCAGTGGCAGTAGTTGTAAAAAAGCATATCAACACTTTGATGAGGAAGATCAGCACCAGGCAGAACTGTAGCCCTAGCTAGTACCTACAGACATTCATGTTATATTCTAAAGCTTCCTTTTCCAAATGCAATTAGTTGAATCCATTTCTCAAGATATCAGCTGTCTCTGAGCGTGTTTGCTGTGTTTCACAGGATGAAGCCTTGGTGATGCCACCTACCTGACCTGAAATTCCAGAAGTCTGGTATGTCACAAGGATGAAGTCTGATACTCACTTGACTAAATTGTCTCTTGATACAACACTATAGAGAGATGTTGGAAAATATGCTTGTGTAGCTTTAATGAACAAACATTTCTGAAAGAGCAAATTAATCTAAAATGAGAAGTTTTCTCTTCCTACAAGACTGTCATGGTGCTTACTAACAACAGAAATAAATGCAGACAAAGAGCCTAATATAAGACTGCTAAACCTGTTTGATTCAAAATAATAAAACAAGGTTTTAGCTGTATTACTACTCTTAAATTCTGGATTTCATGAGAACTAATACTGGAACTCTATCTTCTGAAAATGTATTTTTAAGTATATTACTTTCTTTGTTTTATTACCGTAGTACTTTGGTTGAAATACTGGGCAGTAGCCAACAAATGGTACATTGAAACGTTTCTATTTAGCAAAATGAGAGAGAAAGTAAAAAGTAGAAGATAAGGAGAAAAAAAATTAGACCCAAGGCAATAATTATAGCAGGCAATAATTCCAATTATATTGTCCCAGAAACTTCTATAGCATTAATTTTTAAACATTTACTTTCATACAGTTGTGATCCTCTAAATATGTGGCAAAAGATTAATACCTATTGACTGCAATAATAACAGAATTTTTTTGTGCAACTCACTTGTGCTCATGCCATTGATTTTATAGTTTCTTCAGGAACCATTATTTTATGTTTAGGTTCACCAAGTCTCATTCTGCAATGGTGCCTCATAATCCGTATCAAAACCTTTGAGCAGTAAGGTAAAACTGGTTCATACATGATAGGATTTATTTTAAGCATTTGTCCATCTTGGAAATAAAAAAAAAAATCCAATGGCTTTGAGAAAAAAATTTCTAAAATAATTTTCAAAAGGTTTCTTCTGAACTGTAGATAGAAAAGGATTTGTTAAGATTTTATAGGGTCAAAACATATTGATATAGTTATACCAGTGGCTTCCCATGCTGTTGCACATGCATAGTTTTGGAAAAGGGATTTCAGCCTCTTGAGCAGTAAAGCTGCTGGCACCATTCATGTGTGGTACCTTCACACATCATTCCATCCGTCTTAAAGCTGAGAGACAGGCAATGAACTCTCCAGTTTCAGCTTGGTTTTTATCAGTGCAGCACTGCTTTCTGGTTTTGGTCTTGATTGTCTAATGAGGAAAGAAAAAGAAACATGTGGGGAAGGGAGGAGGTTTTCCCAATATGTAACTTTTCTCTTGCTCTAAGTTCCTGTGTGTGACTCCACTGACTACAAGTAGAGAAGAATGAGACTAAGCTTATTAGGCTACTGTGAATTCCCACCACAAAATCAAAACTCATTTCCTGACTCCCATGCAAATAACACACCTCTAGACCATCCACTTTTATTATCATCTTTGCTTTGGTCTGTTTTGCTCTTGAAGATACGGTGAGATCTTACATCAAGCCATTTGTCTAATTCCAAAGGTACATTTCTCACAGAAATTATCTTTTCTGCCATGTCTATGGCATTATGTCATTGGTAGTAATAATGTCACTCCTTCTTTTTCCTGTTTCCTTGCTATATTGAAATTATGGGATGGCTTATTTTGGAACAAGGTAGTGGCCCTCAGTCAAAATATGCTGATGCTAGATAAATTGCTCTCTGTGCACCCATTTCATGAAAGAGCCAGCTCTCACCTTTAACCTGATAGAAAACCAGGACTAAGAACTTGGGTGGACATGTTTCATTTGGCAAAGTTTATAATTAATTTTCATGCTAAAAATTTCAGTGAAGAGAGGACAATCTGGAGCAAGTTCAGTGTGCAAATCATTTGATTGTTGTTCTATTTATGAAAAAAAATTGGTGTTTTATAGAATTAGTAGAGGTTATCAAGACTTGATTGTTGTCTTCTTCCCTGAAACTAAAATTTTTTAAACTTTGGCTCAGATATTTGACTCCCTAATAAACAAACTACCATATAAAGTATACTTGAGTAGCTCTTATACCTATATCTCTTACAAGCATCAAACAATTAAACACATATGAATATAATTGTTACCAGCTATTTTCTGAATCTTTAAACATAGAAGCAACAGCAGCTATTTGAGGAGCTGCTTTCTGCATGTAAATCTAGATCCTGTAGGCAGATGTGTGCTCCATGTAGGCATTCTAGGCTCTTCCCAAGGATGTGTTACTGTCACTGCACATGATTTTGGTTCAAGGGAGATCTAGAGTGTCAGAATTGCCTGTTTTAGGTGTATACACCAGCTTCATCTTCATTGTTGATGATTCTCAGGTTTTGGAAGTAGGAGAGCTTGTTTTGCCTCCTCAAAACTGTAGTGATTATATATTATTGGGTTTTAAACATACAAAAGCCCGATCACTGTGAATTCATTTAGTATTGTTTGACGGTATGTGTTACTGGTTATAATTAAGTCATATCTTAGCAAAAAGAAGGTTCTCATAGGAGGTCCCCAAGGGCTGCTTAAGCCCTTGGTGTGTACTCGCTGGAGAAAGACTATCAAGGTCAATTGACATACTTGAGGAAATCCTTATTGCTATGAATAAGGAATAAGGAATTCATGCTCAAATTTGGGAGATTTAAGTAGTGTTTAAAAATACTATTTACATGCAGATTTACCATCATTCTTGTGTCTCCTGTAGTTAATTACCTCTCTGATTTGAGTGTGCCATACAGCAGAGTGACAATTCCCTTTTTCTTCCATAAGCTCACTGCTGCCAGGGTTGTATGAAAGCGCCTCTTGGATTTTATTTTTTAGGAATATATGAAAGAAAAAGCAACTGATCACAAAAACAATGTTCCTGTTTCTGAACTCAGCTTGTTCTTTTCTGCATTGTGTTTATTGTTCTGAGTTCAGCCCTGTGCTAGTTGAGCAAAATCCCAAATCAGCACAGATTATATACACAAAAATAAGACTGAGAAAAAAAACCCAGTTGTTTTATTGGTATAGAGCTGTATTAATGTATGGCAAGAACCAAGTAATCCCTACCTGTGCAGCTTTCATGAAGATGAAAAGAAGGGAAGAAGGCAGAGCTTATCAAAGGGGGACAGTACTTCAGGTGTATAACTTACAGCAGAATAAGGTACCAAACAGATAAAGTAGGTGATAGCAGATGAAGTATATGGAAATGTATGTATGCATGCAGACATATTTATACACAGACATGCACACACATTATATGTATTTTTATATATACACACATATATANTATACATATACATACACACACACATGCATATGCACACATGCACGTATGTTTCGTCTGTATGCAAAATATATTGTTATAAAGGTAAAAGGCAATGTTGAGGCAAGTCCTGCAGTGCATACATTCCTATGGGCTTGCTGTGGGCAGAAGTTTTCAAAAGGCAGCTTTGATAAGCTAAATACAGAGCAAAGTCTTGTCATATTTGACTTTTAGCAGTATACTTATGATGAAAACATGTAGCAGATATATACATTATTGAACCAGCTAGCAGTGAAGCTATTTTTGACAAGTATGTTTAAGTATGCCACATATGCAAAGTATTTTTGTGGTTTCTGCCAAAAGATAACCCAGTAATTTGTAGGGATAAACAAAATATCCAGCCACCCACTAGATGGTGGCAAGGAGCATAGTTAGGTAAAATTGTATTTATGGTAGTGTATGTATTATCTTTTTAACAGCAGAATCAGACTAATCTGCCACCAGACTCTCCCCCATAGAAAGACATTAGAGCTAATCCCACTGAATAGTAGAACAGTCTTCGTAGCAGTGGTCTAGGACAATAGACTTGCCCAGTTAACCATGCTGTGGAGAAGCAAGAAAAGGAATAGTTGGGGAGTGTGTGTGGGGGTGCTAAATGGTACAAACAGTGCTGCAGTTGAGATACCCCAGCACTGAAAATATTTCCCAGTGGTAGTTGAGTAACAGAGCTGCAGAAGTGCACTGGTATCTTCAGAAAAACGGAACATACACAGCAGCAAATACTTCTTGTTCCCATGACAGGAGAGTGATCCTGGTGAGTTAGAACACCAAAACAAGAGCTATGTGACAGCTGAAGTGCCTGCTTCTGTCTTCCCTCTCGCTCAC
>VYZX01006405.1:37833-56505 GCA_013401335.1 Brachypteracias leptosomus
AGTATATAGCATGGGGCTCAGCAAGTCATACTGCTAAATATTCTTAAAATTACAGAAGAGATTAAGCTGTAACCTCCTCTAAGTTTAGGTCTGATTTAGATCTAAAGCTCTGGATCACAATCATTTGTCCTAAAAAGGAGCTGTGTAGGAAGGATTTTCTCTCTGCAGTGGGAACACTGCAAAGGCATAACATTTCAAACAGCCATTCATTTCCAGACCAATGACCAAGTATGTCTACATGATGTGTTGAGGGTGAGTCAGCAGCTTGAGGGCAAACTATCAAGACTAAATTTGTGAGTCATGAAGACCAGTCCATCAGTGTGAACTCTGTGGAACACCTGCAGATCATTCAGAAGCCTACATTTGCTCTCATATTTGCTTCATCAGCATAGCTGGGAACAAAGCTCTTACATATACAGTCAATGAATGGGAGGCAGAACATACCATGTTCAGGAGTGTTGTTCTTACACTACATTATATACAAAATTGTTGTCTTGTTTAACCACCACACAAACTGGTTTTTTGACAGTTAGCTGCCTGACATTCCTTTCATACCTGTTCTCAAGCTCCAGAGAGTTTTCTAGTTATTGACAGGCTATGTAGAGTAAATGTCTTTTAAAATATATCTTGTCTTTGGCAAAAATTGCACCCTTTTTATGAGGTTCCTGCTTTAAAAAATTATCCTGATTGTCTCAGAATTTTCAATTTATCAAGGCAAGCAATGTCACTCTGGAAATGATGCTACCTTTTCAGATTGGTAGAATTGCAAAATCTTGCAGTGCACAAAATGTCCTTTTCCTTCCTTTTCCTCTCTTCTGAAACTGCTCCCGAAGATGTGGAGTAGAGTTTTGTATGGGATTTATATCACCCCTTACAAGACCATCAAATGACAGACAGCTGTAAATTTACATCACTTGAAGTGGGTTTCGCATAGCTGAACACACATAGTCCCTATCTACATCTGAGCTACTTTTCTGGGCTTCTTTATGGTCAACAGGAAGAAAAAGAGACATCCCTAGATCCCCCAGACCTATTTTAGAGATTTACATTAATAGAAGCTGAGTGGTAATATAACAGAGTCCATCTCTTTTGATAATAGAAACTATGTGTCAGTTCTCAGATGTGAGATCCTCGCAAAGAGAGTTCCAGAAGTTAGCCCCTGGCAAAATCCTCTCAGTGTAGCAGATTTTTAAGTTTTTACTTAAAATCTTAAATATATGATACAATAAGCATACAAAGAATAATGCAACATAGTACATTAAGAATTCATATCTTCAATAATATGAAACACATTAACAATAATTATGACAATAACAACTGAGGAAGAAAAACAAATGAAAATGAGAGAATAAAAACTTGAATTAAAAATGCACATTTTGCCCAACATATAATTATTAGATAGTTGACTTATTCTGGATGAATCTTACATAATTTGCCAATGTTTAAAGATAAAATTTTAAAGAGGGGCTTGGGAGAAGATGCAGATAGAAACCACATCATGAGCACTGATTCAATGATGAAGAAGTACTTCTGCAAAACATAATTCTTCTTTTATTGTTTTGACATTGACTTAAAATCAACATAATAAGTATAATAAGATATAAACACTAAATTATATTAGTCTGTGTAAGGTAGATGAGTGAATTTACTGGTAGTACAAAACTGTGTCACCTTTACACAAGCCCTTTTGTGAATGAGCTGGCTTCTCTGTTTTTGCTCATAGGAAGCTCTGATACATTTCCTGAGTGTGAATATTCCTACTACCAATGTTTTCTGATCATCTGATTTCCTGTATACATTTTTTATCCATGTATTGTTAAAGAGCTACTTACATTATTAATCCATAGTATTTCATAAACTAGGGTCTGGTATATAAATTAGGATTTATTGATGGGTCTACAGAAGCTTCCAGACATTACACTTCATACCTGCCATCTATTTCTATAACGCTTTTGAAGCAAACCACAGATCCAAAGCCTTGAGGGTCATTGGGGGTGGTTGAATGGTGAAAGAAATCCAAAAGAACTCCACATTATATCAAAATTTACAGTTCAGTCTCATCTCCCATTTTAACACCAGTTATATACATGATACTGAACATTATTTACTTTTCATCTCAAGTCAAAACCCCTGTGGATATTTTCAACTACCTTATTCTTGTACTCCCAACGCTAGTCCAAAATCCATTGGCTTCAGCAGGAGCTTTTCAGCTGACTTTCAAATGAGCTTTGGATCAGGTCCTCAGTAAATGTGGATCAAATACAGGGGAAAGCAGTTTCCTAAGACATTCTCTGTCAGGATTCTCTGTTTACCATTACATTCTATAATGATAGCCTCTTCAGCTTTTCTTTCAGAAATTGCTTCAGATCAGTTGAAAGACCTTTTTCTCTTACATTTAAAATATCTTTTGTGATCTAGCCTGCTGTTACCAGCCTCAAAATATGCTATTACATTATGCATGATTCTTGACTGCTCAGACTATGAAAAACCCACCCTACTATAGTCTGTTAATGCTTTTAATATTATGCTAAATGCTTGAAGTTTATTATTTCTGATAAATATGGCAATCTAGTGTTATTTACACATTCATGATATATGTTGTTAATAAGGACACCTATTTAGTAATAATAAACTCAATTTGAGATTAATTTACTAAGCATCAGAGAGATCATTTTCTAGGGCATCTGTTTGCAATGAGGCTTCACATTAAAGAGGAGTCGGGTAGTGGAGATTGCTTACTGCTCTGGGGTCATGTGTTACTGAGTAATTTTACGTTCTCCCCCTTTCATGTTTACAGATTTTGCTAACTGTTGTGATTCACTGAACAGAAAATGAATGTTTAACTGCATTTATTACCTTTACTAGTTATTTGATTTTTGATTCTAAAGACATGCAACTAAGGAGTTCTGTGTGAACAGTGTATCCTTTCAAAACATATTTAGTAATGAATCTCTTGTGTTCCAAACTTCTGGCATTGGTTGGGCTTAACTTTTAGAATATCTAGCACTTTACTAGAGAATTTAAACTGTAATTATAAAGACAGGAAGATCACTATTATATAGTACATTATTATGTATAAACATATGATAACAAATAAAAATTAATTTTTAATTTACCCAAGATGGAAGCATTGAGCAACATCAGGCCTACTAGTAAAACATCAATAGTGTGCAAGATAAAATTGTGATGGAAAGAATAATTTATAACATAAAGGTAAATGAAAATGGTACAGAACTCAATAAGTTTTGTCAAGGGAAGTTTATGATGGAATAACCAAATTCTTCTTTTGAATTACAGTTTTTCTAAAGCAGAGATGTATGAAAGGTCTAATTTGTTTGGTAATGAATAATGGGATTCATCCGACTAAATGCACATGTCTGTTCTGGGGGCATCTATTTCTAAACTAGTCACCTCATGCTTGTTTTGAGAAATGACAAAAAATAGTTCCTTTTAGGGTATGATTCATCCCATCCTAAAGTAAATGTCTAAAATAAGTCAGATGAATCACACCTACAAGTCCTTATTTCTCTCCATTGGCTGTAAAGTTAGCCAGGGGTGACTAGCTCAGCTGTAGATGACCACCCTGAAGATATCTGAAGTTGTGTGGGAATGATCCCACTGAGACTAATTTATGAGTAAAACATCTGAAATGATGCCCGTAGGAAAGTGCTCATTAATAAGATAGAGGGTTGAACTTTTAAGATAGTTAGGGAGCTGTCTAAAGTGAAGATGAAAATGAGCAAATGTTGAAAAAAAGATGTAATGGGTTGAAGGGAACTACTAGAAGCATTTTTCATGAATCAGCCTTGGAGAAGATCTTAGTATTTTCTGTAATGATTTTGGCATGAGAGATAGGATTGAGCTAATGATATCTGATATGGAACTGGGCTGCATTGTTGATACAGAAGAGAGCTGGGATGTTGATACAGAAAAGAACTAGGATGTCATGCAGGAAAAATTAGATAACCTTCAGAATGGAATAGTGGGGATGAGATGCAATTTAATAAAACAAAGTACAAATATTGCAGTAATAGAAAAATCTGAAAATATTGCCTAGGTGCCTAAAGTGTATTTTGAAAGAACATAGGTGTCTAATTTTAATAGAAAAATAATTAAAAAAATAAATATGTTCAATCATCTATGTGCCTAAAAAGCAATAGACCCTCTAGTTTTCTGTGCCTAAATTTTTCCTCTTCTGCATAGCTAAGAGTACTGCTACTGTGGCTGAACTGAACACTTGGGAATTATTGCCTCCCTGAGCTTCTTTGGGAGTCACAGTCTAAGGTCCCTGAAGACTGCAATCTTTTTAAGCATTTTCTAGTTATAAGTAACAAATTAACAGTTAGTATTGCCATATTTCAAAATCATCAGATAGAGGTAGAACAGACAAGCCTATTTTCTGGTGAATGACATTGTTGTTTGCATGCCAGAGAGGTATGCAGCCCAACCAATGCAGAACTTAGCCACCTGGTTATGAGAAAGGCACTCTTCATTCTCCAGGGGCAGCAAAGTATTCAGGAGGCAGTGAGGGCAAAAAAGTATGGTAGGAGTCTCTCACTTTTGAAATACAGGGATCTAGTAACTAGAAACTCAGTCCTGGTGAGAGTTCAGCCAACATCAGATGGTGAAATATTCTGTACTACTCCAACATGCCATCCCACTCGGTACATGGCATGTAATACAGAGTAATAAGTGCAGACGTCCTGGATCTCAGCTCCTTTGTAAAACTCATTCCTACTTCTCAGAAGAGATGAACCCTATTTTAATTTACAAATTGTTGACATAAAGCATCAGCTTCAAATTGATGAGCTAGAGCTCTGTGTTCCAAAAGTTAATTGGGGGGAAGTTAACCTTTTCTTTTTCCACATCAGGCTCTTTTTTCTTCAGCAGAACATTTTAGTGCCCTATTCTTTGCCACAATATTTCAGTGTCAGAACTCATTTTTCCAATCAGTCACCTGCAGGCAGTGGGGGCAATGATTTTGTTGTGTGATGATTTATGAGGGTGAACAAAGAATGACTTGTTATGTATGTCTTGTATTTCAGAAAATTCTGAAGCTGAATGTAACACAAGAAGTGAGCATATAGAAAATTATGGCTCTGGTGTTTAAAACAAAACAAAACAATCCTTCAACAAATTTAAAAACAAGTGAAACAAAACCAGCGCAGGGAGCATGATAATTTATGTGCCTTTCTGACTGATGATTCATACTCATCCCTACTGGGTATATATTTTGGAGAAGAATTTGTAATACCTCAAGCTATTTTCCTTCTTTTGCTCACTTCTCATCTGTATCACCAAACATCCCTACTGTGTGTTTTCGTTCTGAGGAGGAGGGGATTCTGTAGCTCTGTGTGAATTCCTTGGATGGGGGCCAGCTATCATTGCAAGAATAGGCATAGATTATATTTAATGTCATTTTCTTCTTCTTTTTAACTCCACACCACTCCTGACATTGTTACACCAGAGTTCAGAGAAGCTAGCCTCCTCTTGTGTTATGTTACAATAGAAGTCCAGTTAAATTTTGAGTTTTTTTCTCCACTGTCATTTGCCATTTTCTTTTCTTCTCACCACTCATCAGTTTTTCAGCAAGGCTTAGGTAAAAATTTTAACATACTTTGTAACTCCCATCAGGCCTTTTCAAATGCCAGCTATTCCCATGAATTCTGAAAATTTGAACTTTCCAGGAGAATGGACTGAAGAATTGGGGAAGGTCAGTGAAACATCATTTTTCATTTTACACTGCTACACTGACCACAACTGCTCTACTCTCACCTTTTCTGTGGGAGCTGCTCTTCCCACCCCTAAACTATAGACCTCAAGCTGATAGAGGGAGCTGAGCTTTCAGAAGGTGTGGACACAAGCTGCCTGCTGCTATCATCATTTGCAGGAGAAGTTAGGTTGCTCCTGGCTGTGGGCGGCAGATGTTTGTGGAGTAACTGTCAAATCAGTGTTTGGGGAAACAATACATGTGTTACTCAACACCAGAGTAACAGGGAAGCCAATAGGCTGCCCACTTCTTCACTCAACACAGTGATATACAATGATGTGGAAGATGAGACCGTGCAGTCCCAAAGTCCAGCAGAGATTAGAGACTTCAGAATGGTTTCCCAGACCTGTCAATTGTGCATCCTGTGCAAAAGCTGAATGGAAATTATTCCGAGCAAGTGTGGTGTATGTATAACGCATGGAAAAAAACCTTAAAATGTTAGGGTATATATATGAATTACCAGTTGTCCTCTGGTACAGGAGAGTGCCCTTTTCCCCTTCCCCTAGGCTGACTATATAACTTCTTACTCTGAGGAACACTTGACAATCACAACTGTATTTTTCCAGGTAGCCAGGAAATCGCTCTGGCTCTTTTCTTTTGTTCTCACGCAGCATGTTAGAATAGAAAGTTGTAACTTGTTTAAGATATTCTTCTATCAAAATGCTTTCAAAGTGTACTTGGAAGTAAAACATTCCATTTGCCTTTACTTTTTTAACACTATTATTAAACCTAAAACTAGAATAAAACCAAATCAGTTGGATTGTAATATTTAAAGTGCTAATAAAAGCTGGAAAATTCAGAAGCAGGATTTAATGCCCAGGGTGAGTACTGCAGAAGTTTCCAAGCAGCAGATAACCTTATGTAACAGCTCTGGGGATTTGCCTTGTCTCCTAAAGGAAAAAAGCCTTTTCAGTGAAAGTTGAATAAATAAAATTCAATAAAATTTGAGATCTCCAACATACTTCGTTAACACCAAAGAAGGTCTTCTAGCTTCAGAGTGATGCTAAAGGAAATTCACCATCCATGTTCTTTCTTCTTTCTCAGTACCTTAAATGACTTTTTATCCCTCCTTAATATAGCCTTGTGAGAGCGTTGGACATACATTTTTACTCAGCACTCAGTTTTGACTTCACTCAAAGGATTTTTCCTTGATTTTTGTAGCCTTGTCTTCCTAGCATTTGGCCAGTGGTAGTCATTACCAGGGCAATGGCAGCAAAATAAATGTCATCCTAGGGAAGCCCGTGTGCCTATTTGACAGACCACAGCCTTTCTGAAGCTGCCACAGAAACTTTCTTCTGAAATATGTGTCACGTTTCTTTCAGCTGTTGTCACTTTGAACTGTATCAGTGCCCCAGCAATTCCTCAGCAGTGTAAAAATGTCTGAATGCTCCTTAAGTAAATATTTTGTGCTCCATGCATGGTGAAATGAGAAAAATATGTTAAAACCAAAGAAACATGTGTTGTTTTCATTTTGAGATATTGAATCTAAGCGAGGAGGGAGGGGGTGTCTGCATTAATTCAGAAGAAAAATGTAATTTATTTTGCCCAATGTAAGCTGTATAAAAATCAATTCTTTGATCTGTCAGGATGTCCTGTGGGGCAGTGGCTCCATGGGTACTGAGGACTTGGAAGCTGAGATGGGGCTCCCCATGGGGCTGGCAGGTCAGGGGTTCCCCAACCAGGGCCCATCCCACCACCCCAGATCAAAAGTGGAGCAATTCCAGGGGGCTGCCATAATAAGTCAGGTGCAGGATCAAGCTGGGAAGCCAATTCACAGGTTAGGGTCCAGGTCTGGGCCTAGGGCCAGGCGAGGGCATGGCTATGATGCAGCAGGGGCTATAGCCCAGGCAGAGCCCAGACTCAGCTTAAAAGTAGCTGTCAGGGTGATGGTGTCAGCCCTGGATGAGATCTCCCTGCAGGAGTGTCTGACAGCCTCTTCCAGATGTCACTAGAAGGACAGGGGAAGCCTCTCACACTTCTGGGGAAATCAGCATGACCAGATGCCTGTACACTAAAATTCAAGTGGCATGGGGAACAAACAGGAGGAATTGTGTGCAGTCACAGGCCTATGACCTCATTTGCATTGTGGAGATGTGGTGGGATAACTCGTGACTGGATATGGTGGATGCAATGGATGGATGGAGGCTCTTTGGAAAGGAAAGGCCAGGATAGCAAGGAAGAGGAGATGTTACTTGTGTGAGAGAGCAGTAAGAATGCATGGACCTCTGTCTTGGAATGAATGGTGAGCCAGATAGGACGTTATGGGTCAGGATTAGTAGTCAGACCAACATGGGTGACATTGTAGTGGATATAGATATATATATATAGTGTAGTCTGTTATAGATCAGGAAGAAGATGTAGATGAGGCTTTCTTCAGACAACTGGAATAAGTGTCATGTTCACAAGCCTGGATCCTCATTGGAAGCTTTCAACACTCTGATATCAGCTGAGAGGGCAACACAACAGGGCGTAAGCAACCCAGAAGGTTTCTGGAATACGTTGATGAAAACTTCCTAACACAGATGATTATGGAGCTGACAAGAGGAGATACTCTGCTGGATCTGATATTCACAAACAAGGAAGAATTGTTTGGGGATGTGAAGACTGAGGGTTGCCTTAGCTACCTCACTTATGAGATGGTGGAGTTCCTGAGGTTCCTTCACTGGGTTTCCTCCAGGTTCCCGACAGCTGGAGGAAAGCAAATGTCACTCCTGTCTTCAGAAAGGGCAGGAAAGAGAATCTAAGGAACCGCAGACTTAATGGTGTCACCTCAATCCCTTGGAATATGTTGGGGCAATTAATCCTGGAAAACATTTCCTAACATATTAAGGACAAGAAGATGATTGGGAGTAGATAGCATGGACTTATGAAGGGGAAATCATATATCGTAAACCTGATAGCCTTCTATGATGAGTTGACTGGCTCAGTGGACATGGAGAGAGTAGTGCATGTTGTTTATCATGACTTCAACAGGGCTTTCAAACCTGTCTTCTGCAACACCCTTGTGTATATCTATCTATACAGATAGATAAATAAATAATAAAGTGCCCTGAAACCTGGCTTAAATACCAACCTCCAAGGGTTGCCATCAGCAGCACAGTGTCTGCCTCAAGGCCAGCAGTGTACCACCATTGATACTGGGGCCAAGACTGTTTAATATCTTCATTAATAACCTGGATGGTAGGACACAGAACAGCCTCAACAGACTTGCAGATAAAAATTTGGAGGATTGGTTATTAGACATGGTGGTTATGCTACCATTCAGAGGGACCTTAACAGACTGGAGAAATGGGCAAATGGTAATCTTATGGAGTTCAACAAAGGCAAATGCAAAGTTCTTTGCATAAAAGGACCTGGGGGTCCTCACAGATAATAGGCACTGACAGCAAAGAAAGCCAAAAGCCTCCTGGGTTATGCTAGGAAAAGCACTGCCAGCATATCAAAGGAGGTAATCCTTCCCCTATAGTCAGCATCTGGAGTGCTGGGTCCAGTTCTAGGCTTCTCAGTACAAGAGACATATGGACATATGGTGTTAGTCCAGCAAAAGGCTTCAAAGATTAGTGTGAAGTTGGAGCATCTGTCATGTGAGAAGAAACTGAAAGAACTGGGACTGTTCAGTCTGGAGAAGAGAAAGTTCAAGTGGGGTTATTATCAACATGTATAAGTACTTGAAGGGAGGGTGCAAAGAAGATGGACCCGGGTCTGTTCTGTGGTGTCCAGCGACAAGACAAAAGACAATGGACACAAATCGAAATACAAATTCCATTTAAATGTAAGAAAACATTAATTTTCTGTAAGGCTGATCAAACACAAAGACAGGTTGCCCAGGTAGGTTGTGGGTCCTCCATCCTTGCAGACATTCAAAACCTGAATGAACATGATGGAGGCTGTAAAGCTTCTACAAGTTGCCATGGATCATAACTTCTTATTCCACCAGTGCCATCTACTGTATACGAAAGCAAAACAAACACCTCAGGAAAAATGATAATTTGCAGAAGTACGGCTTTTTGCGTACTTACTAAATTATTGCATTTTGACTGGAGGAATTGCAAAGAACAGATGCTAACTGATATAGTGGCTCACACCCTACCGAGAGAATAATGTGTCAGTCCTTGCTCTACTTGCTAAAATATATTTAAATTTAAAATGGCCCTACATTGTTTCATTTCTCTGTGTTATAATGAACACTCATTTCACTGAATGATCCAATAGAAAAATTGGCTGTAGTTTTTACCCAAATTTCCTGAGGGCTTCAGAACAATAAACACTTTGGCTACACCTATTGGCATTTACTGCACAACAGGGATATATTCCTCCCATTCTGCTACATTGAGGAGGAAGAATATTATCACCTACATATTTCATTGTTACTTCCATTACAACTGCTCTCTTGTGATGCAATTCCGAAATGAGGCATTTTTCATTAATGTAGTTTACCATGGAAACTTATGCGAAATAATCTACTTCTGCTGTGTCTGTTGGTAGTAGAGAGGACTTTATTCTCAGATATCACTATGTTTCCTGGCACTATATTCTTCTGTCATGCTCTTGGCTGCAAATACGGCTAAAGCAATAGCAGTCATATATATGCAAGTACATGTATATCATACATATACATGTGTGGGTATATGTGCAAGTGTGCACATGCTCACAAACACATGTGTATGTAGAAGTATGTGGCCAGGGACAGGTTACGCTAGCTTGTTTCTCCAGCACTTCACTGTCCCCTCTTCATGATAGGAGGAGCTCATGGGGACCTTGGAATCACCCACTACCCAGTGGAAGGCTCAGCAGAGCTCCATCTCCCCAGCCTGGCATAACAGGGCTGAGGAGTACAGGTGGGGGCACTTCTCAGGCGAACAGTACTCTTGCAGGAAAATAGCAGTCTTAGTTTGACTGAAAGTGTGAAATGGAGATTTTCTGAAAAACAAAAATGCTTTGTTCTGATGTTTTCAAAGTGCTGTTTCAATTGTGTATTCCAAACCCATGATTCACTACTGCATTTAACAAAATTTATTTTGACTAATAGCAGTAATAACCTTACAAATATGCTAAAGAATAAAGGGAGAGAAAACATCTTGTTTGGATTCTGTGAAATTTTTTTTTGCTACCTTAGGTGCTTTTTTCACTTCTTCTGTCTCCAGTGAGGGAAATTAAAAAATAATGCTTGGAATTGTCTCAAAATGCTTTTCTTTGCTTTTTCAAAAAGCACACTGATCTGTTGAGCATTATTCTTGGGCTTTTAAAGTATCTGCATAAGGCTTAATTTTGAGTGAGTTTGACTTGGATCAGGCTTGACTAATATGGACCTAATGTAATGTAATCTATGCTGTGGTTTGCACATAGGGTAAATTAGATGCTTTAATCCTATTGAATATCATCAATTATATTTCATTTTAGGCAAGACCTTATGCTAACACATTTTTCTCCATCTACACTGGGGAAACAATGAAATTTAAAGCAATTCCTAACTAGTGAAGTTTGGGCTACCTGTTCACAGGGAGCTTAAACACGGAGTTAGTGTAGTTCTTTAATGACAAATCCGTCCTTCCTATGTAACAACTGATATCAGAAGACAGCTCAGTTTAAAGTAAAATAGATGTAAGACAGCACCAATGTTATATTTCACCAGCTAATGGGTAGCAGACAACATCTGAGTGAACTTTTTAGTCTGTCTTTGCTGGTTACAGATAAAGTTGTCCAATGAACAGTTGAACAACTGAAAAATGGAGTCTTAGTTCAGATTTACACCCTTCATCCCTTCCACAGGAAACATACCCATCTCTGCAAGTTCCTGTGCTTACCACCTGTAGGGTCCCTCATTTCCTTTTCAGTTCACACATCCACAGTCCTGTAAATTTCCTTAACATCTTCTTTGATGTTCCCTGCAGTACTTTACTATCACTAATAAAAGAAATATTTATGAGAATTATGACAAAATTACAATTTATGACGATAAAAAAGATCTTAAAAATATAAGCCATCTTTATTCTGATGCAGGAAAGGGCTTGAAATGGTACCTCAGAAAGGTGAGTGCTGCTTGTATCTCAGTGGCTGGCTGATGCTGAAATCTGCAAGTGACAACTTAAATGTAAATCTACTTAAATATGTAATTACTGACTTTTAACATTATATTAATCGGGAAACATGCTTCTTCTGTAACTCCTAGAAACTAGGAGCTTAGAGACAACTGATTACAGTGCTATTTATTTTGGTGTTTTATTCACCCAAATTGCAATTGCCAGGACTTAGAACATTCTCTCTCCCTCTCCACTTTCCACACAGAAATCATGATGTGGATCAGAGGTTCAGGCTTCCTAATGCTATGAACCCCTTGCCTATACGAGCTTGCCCAATTGGTTTAAAAGATACCAGTTTACTTGTCTCTTCACTTCTTGATTTTGAAGAAGAGGGGTTGTAATTAGTTTTAGTTGATGGAGTGGTTCCTCACAAAAAAAAAAAAAGAGTGGGTTTTTTTATTTCTTGGAACCTGTAACCTGCTATGCTTTCTTTTTGGTTTATTTTAGGTTTCTCGTGCCCTTGCAATGGCCTCTGAGGTGTTTATTCACAAATCTTGTGGGTGAGAATTCTTACTGTATAACTTGAAAGGCAGGAGTATTTTTGTGCCCTCTCCCTTACATTTCCGTAAGACTCAGCCCCCCGACAGAGGCTGAAGCCCATTCACGGCACATGTACAATGAGGTATTTCCTGCATAGCTATGCTTGTACCCTGCCATCTTTGGCCTCATGAAAGAAGGCTAATGCTGCAGTTAAAAGGGGAGTAGGAAAAGAGGAGAAATCTAAGCTATCAGATCCAGTCAATTAAAATGTATTGCTTCCTGTAGCTACAGGATGATGAAAAGAATTCATTTTTCACAAATCATTTTTTCTAATCTCCTTCTGTGGCCTACATCTTATGCACTCTTGTAATTTCTTTTAACCAAATTATAGTTTGAACATACAGCTTTGCACTGTTTCACATTTTTTTCCTTTTGACATGCAGCACAGGGTGCATTCTCTGGAAACAGAAGAAAATGGTTTCCTAATGCTGTTCCCAAGATTACTCATATTTACAAGGCAATTTATTAGAGACACTTATGTTCCCTATTCTAATCCATCCCACCTCTGAATGACAACGAATGTCCACATTGAATATACTTATTGATCAAAAAGATTATAAACAAATCTAAACAATGGGTTTATTAATATGTATTGCCAGGATGGAAATAATGAAATACATTTGATAAAGTAGATAGTGGTGACAAGCCTCATGTCTGTGTGCCCTGTCTTCTGCATAGGTGCCCTGACACAAGTTTAAGAATCAAAACTAAGGCTATAACATGCATCTAGTTTTTGTGGTTTTGACAAGATAGGCAGGGTCTTTGTTAATATTTTTCTCTTATAGAAAGGCCATAATTATTTCAGGCAGTAAAGGGTAAGCAAAACTTCAGGGTAAGAGACACATAGAGACCAACAGGGCAATTTGCTGCCTTTTTTCCAGACCAGTAAACAAGTTGAAACACAAACATTATGCATACCAATTTTTGTCAGGGAGCCAGTAAACATGACATATTGCAGTATTGTTTCATCCACTTACAGAAAAAAAGGCTCATAGGAGTAAAGGAAAGATCAAACAGATCATCCTGGCACTCTACCAAAACCAAAACCTTCCTTCTAGTGCCCATGCCCTGCTTTGGGGCAATCATTACTCAAGTTTTTGCTTAGATCCTGGTTCCTTCTAAAACCTTGGTCGCCTTTCAAATGGGCTATATGAAACATACTTTTTCCTATAAAAAGCATAAGCATATAGAAACTTGTTGATGAAAATTAGTGTCAGGATTTCCCAAGATTTCTATATGTAAATTTTCATTATAGATATGGCATTAAGGTGGTTAAAAAAAAAGCGAAGCAGCAACTCACACTGGCCACTTGTCTCTTATTTATCAGATTTCACAGGAGCCCATGAGCTAGAGTCTGTTTCTAATTTTCTTGCCTTGCATACATTTCCTCTAACTCCATTGGCCTATTAGCAAGAAAGAGCAGGAAGCTGGAAGCTGCAAAGCAAATTTGCTGTTTTCAAAGTCACAACCTCCAAGTGACTCCAGGGATAGTTCTGGTCAGGTGCGTGAGTGCACCTATAGGTCCTAACTGCCCTCGGCATCCTCACCTGAGACCCCACCTGTGCATCCTCCTTCCCATGTTCCAGGAGTCCCAATACAACTCAGCCCTGGGCAGACAGTGCTGCCCCGAGCTATGTTGTGAGTGTGCCTGCGCCCAGCCTTGTCTCCTGCCAATCCTGATGTGACACCCCAGCTGGACCCCAGTTCTGGATCATTGCTTGCCCTGTCTGTCCATGAACCCTGTTACTGGCCCCTGGTTCTGCTCTCCGTGCTGAGACCCTGTGGGATGGTGCCTGTTGGGGAAGGCATAGCAACCTGTGAGGGCTGCTCAGTTGCTGACTCAGCCCCCAACCTGTACTGCTGCTTCTTGACTGCCCTTCTCAGAAGAGTGGCTTTAGGACTAATCCTCTCATCCTTATTTATGGCATAATGTGTGGGCCCTTTGTCCAGGTCAGTGCTGCTGCCTCTACAAGCAAGAAAGACTATTATCTCAGTGAGCACTCCTGGGAAGACACCATACTGCTGGTCAATATATAATAGCTATATATTCAGAGCATTATGACCAACCAAGTGAGGTGCTTGCCATGCATTTCCTAAACACCTGGTGGTTGTTACTGATCTTGTAAGTTTGTGTCTGGGTCATCAATTGAACGTGCAACATCTAGGCTGGTTACAGAGATTTCTTCAAATCGGTACCTCGATTTTCACAGGAATATCTTTTCATTTCTCTAGTGATCAGAGCTCATGATCTTCTCCATTTCAAGTCAGGCTTTCAGGGTGTTTCTGTGAAGGTAACTATTATTAGCTTAATGCCGGTAGTTCTTTGATATAACTGAAGCATAACATGAATGAATTTTCTTGACTGTGCTGATTTCTTAGGAACTGTTTTTAGTAAGCATCACTTTTATTGTATAACATTCATCAAAAGGATCAAACAAGAGACAAGCAGCTCAGAGATTAATCGCTCTTTGTGAACTGTTCTGTGCACTTGGCTAAAACCATCTCAGCTCTCACCGAACCCAGGAGTTCTCTATGAAACAGCAGAACCCATAGGTTGAATGATGGTCCAGATTTTCAAGAGTCAGCATGATAGTAGTGGAGAAAGCAATGAATGTCATTCTCCAAGGGTTATTTCCTAGACTGAAAACAATCTTTTAGTTGCATTACCAAATTTACTTTATGTAGCTTTGTATGTATGGGAGGCATTACCTTCCAAACAAATAGTATTTTGTGGGTTATTATCACTTCAACCCCGTGAAGAGGTAGGCTGATTTTAAGAAAACAGCAGTTGCCTATAAAGTTTTACTTTCTTCTCTTGGATTTTCAGTGGTTTTTTGTTTAATCACTTGTAGTGCAAGAAAGTGTTTTTTTTTAATTCATTTTAACCACTTCAAGGGTTTGGGGTTTTTTTTGTGATAAGTGTACCAAGACAGTATAAAATATAAAAATGATAGCATCATGTAACCAATAAATGTACCTCTTATGTTCCCAAGTTATAAAATCAGAGTAGCTTATTTCAAAGGAGGGAAAAAAGGAAAGAGGAAGGGAGAGAGAGAAGGGGGGAGTGCTAAAGGGAGGGAAGGGGAAGGTTGTGATGTGTCACCTCCCTGCTACCTGGTGTTCCAATTTTCCATGTAGGTAGTCTGAACTCAGGGATGTGACATTGAGGCACTTACAGGAAGAGTGCCAGCTATCTTGTCTGCCTAATATGATCAAATAATGCTCTTACAAAGGGAGCTGAGGGGTGGAGGTTATCATTAGGCACATTTGGATAGACCGAATTTGTCCTGTGGGTCACATCCTGTGTGGCAGAGTATAGACAGGATTTAGTTTCTTTCATTGTAGCTGCTCCTATTTGTATAATACACTCACACCTGAATTCAAGCCCTTGCTCCAATTTATATTTAGAATATTGCTGAAGATGCTTAGGTCCATTATCCTCTTCAGCACCTCTTGTAACTAATTCGGATTGCTGTATCAAACTAGTTCTGTTTGTTTCTTGGTTTTAGGCAGCTTGCTCCCTTATTAGAGCTCTTCTGAAAAGTGCCTGGACACAGGCAGATTGCCTCAAAGACTGTCATGAGCTTGTGAAATGTGGGTGTTACAACATTTTACATTTCAGTGTTCCAGTCTCTTTGTAGGTTTATTTCCTAAGCCTATAGTCCTTAGTGCATAAGATTTTAATATAATAGATGCTGCTTTATGACAAACCTGGATAATGACATATCTTGGAAAAATACATATTACCCGTAATGAATGTTCTCATCTTTCATGATCATTAATTACTTGCTACATTCTCAAGAGTCTAACTAAGAAAATACGTAACTGACTGATAATGCAGTGGACAGCATAAAATTCATTACTGCTTAAGCATAACACATTGATCTCCAGGGGATTCTGTGAATACTGTATGTCTTCAACATGTTTTTCAAAGAGGCTACATAATGGCTTGGTGAGGCAATTAATTTACCATTTATGTTTCATTCCAGAACAGAATGTTTTCATATCACATTTTTGGAAATGGGAGTGAATAATTTAATCTTAGATCTATTGTTAGGATTTAATGGTCAAAACAAAAGCTTTACAGCCCCAGACACCTGTCTGTTTCTTTTAATGTTTTATATGTCTTAACAGGAATAAATCAGTATATATTATGAATAGATGGATGAATAAATTAAGAAAACATACTGTCTGTTCTTCTGTAGCTCATATTTATTGCAATTATTTATCTGATCTCCATAAAGAGCTGGTTACTGATGCTCAAAATATTAATTCTTCACAAAATGAAGCATTCAGCAAGTATCATAGCTCCAGGCAGGTTGTTTTTTTCACATCTGAATGCTAGGAAGATGCACATGATTTATTTTCTGTATGGGAACACATACCAGAGTCCAGTTTTAGGAATGCTCCTTAAACCTGTTATTTTAGCATATATTATATGGCACATTTTCTATCAAAATTTTGGCTTCTGCACCAAAACACTATTGTTATTATTCATTACATATCTAACATACTGGTGATTAATATATGTCTTTTCTATTCATATGACAGATTTTAATTGCCAGTAGTTAGCTGGTAAGGTATCTTAGCATGCTAAAGAAGTCCTAGGAGTGTAGTTCAATTACCAGGACTATAGAGCATATCAGAAATTACAAGGAGAGATAAGAATTTTATGGTTCTGGATCTCAATGTGACAGGTAATAAGGTTGTTACCAGGACAGTATCACCTCTCACAACAAGCCAAGTGTATTAGTATTGTTTAATCACCATAAAGGAGAAAGTTTTATTGTTCTTTTCTGTTGTGCTGCTCTGAGTGTGCAAGCTATTAATTTGCTGGTGTGAATACTCACATATCATCCAGTGTTCGCCCTTCTAAAAAATACACTGCACAACTGTGCAAGGGCATGGAATAACACACATTTATTTTTTTTTAGATTATGTGATAAAAGTGAAAATGCATATAATAATGTACAGAAGTCATTTCTTAGATTGTCATGAATATGCCTGGAAACAGGGGAAATCTAAGACAAAACCTTTTCAGGATACTGTTGGGACCAAAGTGATATTTCATTAGAAACTGCTTCAAACTTCTTCTTATCCATTAAGGAGACTTAAATTACATGGCATGAGCTACTAACCAGCTGCATTATAATTTTATGCAAGGTTTTTGATCGCTTGGAGAAGCAACACTCTACACCATATTTAGTTATTTGTGATTTTATGTTAAGCTTTGCAATCTGGTACTGTCATTGGTGTTGATGTATTAACAGTTTGAATATTTATGTTGACTCATACAGCTGCAATTTTTATATTTTTGGATATGACAAATAAAAGATGCTCCCATAAAACTGCATTAGCTGTGAGGTCATGATACTTTGTCCACTGCTGAAAATCTACCTCATACACTGACATTTGCTAGGTAACTTAAGAACTCTCCTTCTACTATATGTAATTTAATAGCTGGTATCAGATGACTTTCTCTAAGGGGAACAGAGGAACAGAATTAATGGCCTGTCTAATGAATAATTGGGATAAGCTTCACATATTTCATTAGAAATAAAAGGCTATTGAAACACTATAGTATCAAAATGGGGCCTGTCATCACCTGGGCACTGTACATAGATAGCGTGTAGCTAATCTGGTATCTAATCTGATAGCCTTCTATGATGGTGTAACTAGCTAGGTAGATAAAGGGAGAGCAGTGGATGTTGTCTATCTCGACTTCAGCAAGGCTTTTGACTCAGTCTCCTGTAACATCTTCATAGGAAAGCTCAGGAAGTGTGAGTTAGATGAATGGAATAGGAGATGGTTTGAGAACTGGCTGAACCGTAGAGCTAGGAGGGTTGTGATCAGTGGCAGAGTCCAGCTGGAGGCCTGTACTAGCGGTGCTCCCAGGGGTTCAGTACTGGGTCCAGTCTTGTTCAACAGCTTCATCAATGACCTGGATAAGGAACAGATTGTACCCTCAGCAAATCTGAGGATGATATGAAACTGGGAGGAGTGGCTGATACACTGTAATGCTGTTCTGCCATTCAGTGAGATCTGTACAGACTGGAGAGTCGGGTGCAGAGGAACCTCATGAAGTTCAACAAGGGCAAGTGTAAGGTCCTGCACCTGGGGAGGAATAACCCCATGCTCCCATACAGGTTGGGGGTTGACCTGCTGGAAAACAGCTCCACGGAGGACCTGGAAGTCCTGGTGGACAATAAGTTAACTGTGAGGCAGCAGTGTGCCCTTGTGGCCAAGAAGGTCAATACTCTCCTGGGATACATTAAGAAGAGT
>VYZX01006406.1:5504-29287 GCA_013401335.1 Brachypteracias leptosomus
GCCCAGCTCATCCTCCCCAATAAAAAGGGGATACTCCGGCTACACTCCAAAATCTTTGCAGAATCACTGAGAAGCTTGAGATGTGCTTCAATGGTGATATTAAGGACAGCAATAAATAAAAGACAAGAAATTTTCATAAGACTGCTAGTTCTCACTAGTACCACTGACTGGGAGGTGGATAAGTCTCCCTTCAGCAATATATTTACCAGCATAGGAATAATCCTGATTTCTTTCATTTCACTATCTAATTCTTGCCTTGGTCTTATGATAGAAAAAGAACATATCATCCATAAAAGAACTGTGTTATTTAAACCAGTACGTAACAGTCGAAATACCCATAGGTTTTGGGACTGATTGTTTTTCTTGAACCTGATTTCTGAACACATACAACACTCAAACTGCATTAAAACTGTTATTTTCATGACAGAAAATATTTCTGAGCTCATGTATTAATCTGGAACTTTTGTGTATCACAATGTCCCAAACACACAGCTGTCAAACAGATTATTTCTGTGATTGATATAAGATGTATGGATATGACGTCGAGAAAAGGCTGCATTGTGGGACAAATATCCCTGAGGTTTTGGTACTATAATTCCCAGAGAACTGGTATACATTTGAATTGCTTTATCTTGGCATAATGCAGAATTTCAGTAGAAGCCATATTAGCTGCCCTACTAGAAAACCACAAAAATTTCACAATACAACATTTGTAAATCACATAATTTAGGGGTTTTTAAATTACCTGTGTAAATAAATATACACATGAACACAAATACATATGGAAAGAGACATAAAATTATGTCTTAGCGATACTACAGCAGTTAATCATATCCCATGCAGTCTGTTAGGAGCAAAGGGCTTCTATAAAAAATAAAATGCATGGATATGTATGCCTTTTGGGAATTTTTGTATTTAAATATTTGTACATAGTAAGAAAATATTGAAGATATTTTAAAATAGGCATTACATTTGATGAGGGTCCTCTTTAAAAAGAAAGAAAAAAAAAACCACAACAAAATCTGTTGCACATCTGAAAAAATTTCCCATATAAAAAGTAGGCTATAATCACCTAGATTCTTCTTTAGAATGAGAAATGCACTTGTAACAATGTCAAATGATATTAGCTTTATATCATA
The DNA here is from genome assembly GCA_013401335.1 of Brachypteracias leptosomus. Taxonomy (NCBI): domain Eukaryota; kingdom Metazoa; phylum Chordata; class Aves; order Coraciiformes; family Brachypteraciidae; genus Brachypteracias; species Brachypteracias leptosomus. Next base: position 6,644 of record VYZX01006406.1, read on the forward strand.
TTCATGTCAGATTCCTGATGAAATAAAGGCTTATATTTTGCCATCAGTGCTGAGCAGCATCCTTCCTTACAATTTATTCTACTGAAATGAATAGTTATTTTGTTAGAAAATGTTGTAGGTTAACATAGTCTGGATCTATATGTTGAGTGGAAAGAAACAGTTTACCTTTCTATTGCTTTCTTCCCAACGTTATTATTAAACTTAGAGTACATTAAATATATATAAAGTGTATAACATTTTAGATTATGAAGATACTTGCTACTTTTCTCAACATTCACACATAATTTCACATTTTCTATGTCATTACAGCTTAAAATAGTACAAAGATACATGGCATTTATGGCTTAGAAAGACCTTTGGCCTTTGACCTTAAAAGATCTTTATGTGGAGGCCCATGGTGGATTGATTTTTGACAGTACAGTGACAAGGCCATACAAAAAAGGTATTCATATCGACCAAGTCAGTGGATATTTCAGGTCAAAAAGTCAGCAGTTGTCTTTTTCAGCTGACATCCTGATCTGAGAAATTTGGATTTAAGGTTTCCTTGACTCTCATATTTTGATTTCTTGCCATATATGACTGTGCCATTAGCTTCCTGGAATGCCTTTTGTTTCTTCCTTGAAAAATGCTAAATAAGTTCTCACTTTACCTTCTGACTGAATAAGAATACAAAAACAAGGGACAGCTGTGAGGCATCTGTGTGTCACACAAACACTGTTGGCACAGTTCCTGCATTCAAGAGATCAGCAAGAGTCTAGTAAATAAGCTTTCTTTGCTAAAGACCACTTTTGTCCATGATCATTGGAGCTGTGCCTTACTCATACATCCTCTGAATTCCTCTTTTCTTCAGTAATCACACATGCCTAGCATGATGGCTGATTCTATTCTACAGTCCTGGGCCATGTAATTATGTGAGTAATTGGCAGACAAGATGTTGTGAATACCTGAATCCCAGGTTAATTGAAACTAACACCTGCTTGAACTGTGCTGTTGTAATGGATGCAGTAATACAACAAGATCAGGTCCTATTGAGTTGCATAATCTTTTCAAGACAGGGGTTTTGATCTCCCTCCTTTGATTTGAGGGCTGTAGTAAACTCAAGTATTATGCCTTTGTTGAAGCTCATAAAAATCTGAGGCTAAAAAATTATGATCCTTCCAGTTAATCTGTATTGAGAAAAATCAGTGAGTACACATCTTTTGCATCCTTCAGTTAGAAAAGAAACTAAAGATATAGCTGTCAACACAACTGTCGTCAGTAGCAACATTACAGTTCACCCTAGAGTAACCCAAGTTGTTACGCAGGTAGTGCAAACTGCAAACTTTGGGTTCATGAGGCTCAGCATGGCCAAAATTCCTACTAGTATCATCAAACATCCCAATCGGGGCAAGTGTTATGGAATTACGCAGGAGAGGTTATTCTATTATTCTTGAGTTGAGGTTGATTTTCTGCTACCTTGTCCTTTGTACTGTCATAGCTCCCAGGCAATTTGGTTTTGGTGTTTCCTGTGTTACTTTCTCATTGACTGAATGGTGATAATGGGACATCCCTGCAGCATAGGCAGACAGACAAGCAGACCTTCTGTCAGAAAAGCAAAGGAGATCATAAGATAAAGACTTCCAAGTCATAGAAAGACCTTAAGAACAAGTATGCTTTACTTGATAAAACCTCTCAAGCAAATATAGCTTTTCTTGTTCTTTTACTGAAGCTATGGCAATCTTATTTCTTTTAAATCAAATCACACAGACTATTTTAAACATAGCTTTTATCTGATATAAATATACTCTTGCAAGTATTTCATTTCAAACTGATCTCTATTGCAAGAGAATATTGGATCAAAGAAGAAAATGGAATTAGTTTCACAATGGAACCTGATGTATTTAGGAACAAAATAACATTGTACAGTTGGTGATAAAAGCAGAAGATAGGACTTGATGATCCAGGAGGTCCTATTTTTCTAAGTTAAGCAAGACATGAAATTTCTGTGTTAGAATAAATGCTTGGTTTACTTATAATGGTGTAAACTGTATAAAGCTACTATACTCTTTGTAAAGGGAAAGCAAAGAGAAAAAATATTAAAAAGACAAAATCTAGCCAGAAGACTTGGGATTTTCAAAAGCCCATGGTCCTCAGATTACTTACACAAGTAATCTTATTACAGGCTTCTCTGGGAACTGCTTGACCACCTCAGTTGCCTCTGAAAATCACAATCAATTTATTTGTCTCAGGACTAATGGGGGGAAAAGAGATTTCAGGAATGAAAAGATTTTACTGTAATGACCTGAAGCAAATGAGAGAACAAAACGCCTACTTTAGAAGTCATGAGAAGCACAATCACAACAATTAAGGGCGAGTGAGGAGGAGGGAGTTGGGAAAGCGGAGTTCCCAAATTTCCGCAGTTACATAGGCCTCAGTTTAAATGTAATATGGCTGTAAAATAAAGGTAATTGGGCTGATATCTTTTCATAGACCTTTTGACATGAAAATCTGATAGTCTTTTAAACAGGAACAGGTAGCTAAATTAGGATATTGTATCTCTCCTGGGAATCATATAACTATAGAAGGGCTGTAATAAAAGTAACAAGAATATTTCATGATAGATCAGTGCAGCTTTTACAGTTGAATAGCAAGTCTGAACATGTTTATCAGCCCAATGTTTTCAAAATCTCTTTCAATAAAAGGCTGTGTCCTCTATATGTCTTACTGTATCATTTTTTTCACCTAACAGGGCCTGATTTTTTTTCAAGCTGAGCACTGTCTGAATAGCTTCCCTAATGTTTTTGTTTAGATCTGACTTATAGATCCCACCTTACTCCCACTGATCTTAGAAGGAAACTCTCTTAGCAGATATCCTGTGGGACGACAATATCTTTGTTTCCAGTATCTCAGAGTGTTACATCTATCCCATCAAAAGTTGTGAATAATTTTTATATCTGCTAATATATTCTTATTTGTGAGCACAAGGTCTAGTAAAGACATTCTCAGGATCTTTTTAAAGGTTTTTTCTGCTTTGATATTGCCAAATCAGAATGCTTACTCCAATGTTAAACTCGTGGATATGAAACATGACAAATAAATAGAAAATTAGATGAAAGCTGTGTATGAACGTAGGGTTAATCTGACTCAGCTGCCTCCCAGTAAAAATGACATTCTGTCCAGATAGGATTTCATTGAGAAATATTTATGGTGGATAAATGCTGTCTTATCAAGTGTGCCATCCTCTCACATCATCACCTTTCCTGTAGTAAAGACAGAAGTATGATCATCCTTTCCATCACACATCTTCTGACAGAAAACACAGGCAGCAGTGGAAATTAAATATTGTAGTATATATTTGGCTAAGATACTAACAACACGCTAAGGTAATTCTCTGAAAGACTGCAAATGCTGAGGTGACAGGCAGGGGGGCTGAGGCAGGGATGGGAGGAGAAAGATAGTGCACTGCTGGGAGAGAGCCATAGCTACATTTTAGTCAAATCTGACCTACTTTAATGAAATCAGGTCATCTGTGAGCTCTTCATTACCCCCAGACTAAACAGTACAAAACACAGCAGCCAATGTCTCTGTCTTTTCAGAGTATCGCTAATTCTCATTACAACATTGTTATGTATTCCTTAATATATATTGACTTAGTCATCTCGCTGGTAAACAGCACTGGGGAAGGAAGTAAAGTAAACATGATTACTGACTTAAAAAAAAAAAAAAAATAAAGAAAATTGCAGGGTAAATACAACCATACCTCCAGAATGTGTCCTCAAGGGAATACGGAAACAAAAGGAGGCACAACTGTCTCACAACATTAGCCATGACGGATGGAGCTCACCTATCACACCAGCAAACTCTTAACTGTTACCAGCCATGTTAGCAGACAAAGCGAGGGCTGGAGTCAAGTGGAAGCTGGTACTACTGTAGGCTTACACTTAAATTCTGCTCAGCATTCAGTCTTCTATAAAGTAGGAAGGTGACAGCCTCATAACAAAAAATATATATTGGTGAAACATTAATGTGATGCCCATATCTGAATTTCAGTTCATACAGAGACAGACTGTATATATGTATATATGTATGTATATATAGGTATGGATGTGTGCCCACATCTGTGTTTTATTGTGTACACGTGTATATCCACTTGTTCATCATACACCAATATGTCTACACTTGGCAATAATGTACATTGACATGTATGCACTACTTTTAGACCCAGAAATACATGTGTACCTCTATCTATCTATGCATATATATTCAAATATGCATATATGTATTTGTTTACATATATGTATAAAAGTATATTCAGCAACATATTAAACCTACATTATTCATGCATGTCTCTACAGTGAATAGGATATATGTGTGAAAGGGTACTCTGTACCAAAGAGAAACATTCTTTTCTTATTAAAGGATTTATGTTTTATTCCTATTGTTTACCACAGAAATGTAACCTTTATAATTCCTGTTTGACATTAGTTAGAAGAGTATTTCTGTTCATTTTGTTTTGGAGACCAAAGAATCCACTCACATGTCTACATAGGAGCATCTGGTGCCATGTGAGATCTGGCATCTGTTGCCATAAGGAATGATACCCAGCCTCCTGCTGCTACTCCAATAAGCCACAGCTCACCATAGGTCCGATGCAATACCTGCAGCATTATATATACATCTCTGACACCTTAGTTCATCTCAAAAGGCGCTATACACTAAAGCATGGGCAACTGCATTAAGGCCTTGCATTCCTTTACCTGTAGACATCTATCATTAAAACATTTTCATTACATCTTTGCATCTTGCAATTGGCAAATTGTCGATTTCAGAACTACTGTTTTCTTCCCCTACTATCTCATTACTCAAATTTCTCCTAAATCTGTGTCTGTCATCTAGTTGTGGGTGGATGAGTGTACTCCACCTGGCTCAATGCAGGGATCTAGAGTGTAGATGTACGTATGTGCCAATACTTTGGACAGAAGCATTTAGGTGAAATGAAGTCTTATAGAGATGACAACCTAGACAGTACAGCCCTGAAGCCATGCTAAACTTTCTATGGCAATGCAAACTTACAAAAATTTAGATGGCTCTTGCCACTTCCATCTTTATCCATTTGCTCCTGTTCCTATTCTATTCCCTGCTTTATGTCGGGAGAAATGATTTCCCAGCTATGCAGGGAACCAGTGGTTCAGATCCCGGCTGAGCAAGTGTCCTGCTGAAGCCGGTATTACATACAGAAATACGCCTCAGGTTCTGAACCTTCATGGCATATGGAGTCATATCTTTAAATCATTATATTTTTAGCTGGAACTAGGAGGAGGGGTAACTCTCAGGAGGCCAGTTGGCTGTGATAGACTCAATGCTTATTGACTATGATAAAATAAAGTAGCTATATTTTGATTTCTTGTGACATTTGGAGTTACTCCATTCTACCTTCTATTTTCTTACAGCCTCTGCTGCTACCCAATCTGCAAGAGAAGGAACAGCTAATACCCTATTCACTTTTAAAAGACAACACGTGACAGCAGCTAAAATACTGCAAAAATATATATCATCTACGAAATCTGAAAATTATTGAATAAGCATAACTAAGAACTGTGTCCAAACAAAGGTCTTCAGTGTCCTCTCTGAAAGAGCTGGTGATAGGAACTGCTGAGCCTCCTTTATAAGCTGGAATGATCTCTTCTCTCAAGGAGGCAGGGGGAGGGTAGACGAGGAGGAGAAGTTAGGGTAGGACAGTAAATACTATCTGTAAAACCCAGCTTTAATCAGCACACTTAATGGTGGGATTCTGTCAGACAAATATTGACAGCACACTGATGTTGCTAAGCCAGCAGTGCCCTGCTGAAGGGCTGGAATGTGTGAGCCGCACAAAAGCCTGCCCAGGGGACAGCATAGCACCACGGCAGCAGCCCCTCTCCTACTACCACGGGCATCAAAGGAGAGAACTTTCTTGCCAAAGTTGCTCCTTCCAGTGGGATAAGTCTATGCTCCGTTCTGGTTGTGGTTGCTGTTGTTTTTCCTGCGGAAGGAGCCAAAGAACAGGACTGAGATAGTGAGTTTCCCCTTGGAGGAAGCAAGGGCTGAGAGACATTCTCCTCTGCCTTGGGGACATGCCCAACACACTGTTAGTCCCTGCAGGAGCAGCTCACACCCTGGCCCTGCATGTGCTGCAGCTCCAGCAGAGACTGTCTGGATACACATTGTACCCAGACATATCCCACCTCAGTGTCACTTCATTTACAGGGGAATTTTACACCTGCGGCCTGTGACTCTAAACGTATATTGATGAGGTCATTAACAGAGTTTTATCTTGCTACAATTGAAAAGCTGTGAGAAAAAAAATGATGTGAGATAACCGTTGATGTCTGAATATCATATCTGAAACTCCACCTGGCATCTCAATATACACAATTATCTGCTTTGATTCACTGTGCCTGGAACCTGAGATATGCTTTCCACTGTGACTGACATAAAACACAGCTCAGAGTTAGGCTACTTGACTACTTTTCCATTAAAGGTTTTAGCCTCCAGGCATTTTCACAAAATAAATACTTTTATTTCCATTTTTATATTATTTGGAGTAAATTACTAATTGAGAAAACGAGGATTTCAGTACTCAGAAAAACCATTACTGCTTTTTCTGAAAAGTGTTTGGTTTATATTCCAGTATCATATTTACATCCAATCACAGCCTACTTTGGACCACAGAAAGGTTAATCCAACACTGAAAAGTGAATAGAAAGGCTCCCATCAATTTTCAATAGTTTGGCCCATTTCATACCAAAGGTCAGAATTGGTAGCTAGGTCTGATTTTCTTAAAAAAATTCAGGAAAATGTAATTGTGAAGCTTCACATCCTCAATCACAGTTCACCAGTCTATCCAGCACAGTTTTGAGTGTCTTCACAAAATGCAATTCAGGCCATGTAACGTTACTTGAAATTGCAGAAAGAAAAATGCAATAGTCTTCAGACGTATCCTCTGTCAAATTAATCATGGACTGTTGATTCAGAGATATCGAATGTCAGAGATCTTTTTTTTCAATTTACCATAACACAGGTATGTGCATGCATTTCTGTAAGAGCTAGTGATATTTTTTTTTCTCCTCTAGTATATTGTTAAGAATAGACAATGTTGTATATACAACTCTATTCACAGCAAAAGTCAAATAAACCAAAAGAACCACTTATGGCTAGGCAGATGTTCATAATCTTAATTTTATTATCTCCAAACAACAGTGTTTGATACATGAAAAGCAATAAATCAGGAAATGTCACGACACATGAAATGATAAAAAAGAAACATGGCAATAGTCTGGGAAAAAAACACTTCTGATTTAGATTATCTGTGGCTTTCCTGGCTTGTGCCTCAGAGTTGTTCAGACTGTGGTATGGCACAGGCTAGGTTTTAATAGCTATATTATGTTATTGAACACATCAGTGTGTTAGCTAGCAGGGAAGATGAGAGAGTAGTAAGGGTCTGGCAATTTTCTGAAGGCAAGAAGCAGTGGATATCATTTAATTTAAGAATGACCACACCAGCTAGAAAATCTAATTGTATAAAATCATAAAACCATATATACAGGTGCTTGGTACTGTCTTTTTCACTTTTTCATAAATTAGTTTACTGCTTTGACTGAGTGTAGGGAAATTATGCATTTGCTGAACTGAGCTAAGGCCGAAGAAGAGCCACATCATTTTTTTCTTAATGTGTCATTCAAATCCCCTCTGGGTCTTATCTGACGTATTTATAGCTTTATATACACGTACTTAAAAACTTTCATGGGATTTTGGTTTAACTGATTATATATGCTAACAACAATACTAAGTATGTGCGTGGAATTCACGTATACTCAGCATTTACAGCATGTAATTCTCAGAAGTAATTTGTAAATTTTTTCACACATCATCACTGTGGACTAGGTTTGCAATCCATCCAACAATTTCCATGAAATAACTTGTATGTACCTTCTACAGCCAACAAGAGAGAAGATCATAACATATCGTGGAACGATGCACCGGCTGATGTGATTTCCTCCAGGAGAACAGGGGCAAAGGAGGCAGAGAGGGGAGAAATACAAAACCCTGTGCAAGCACAGGCAGATCTTATTTACAGTGATAACTTTTGCCCAAGAAGACAAGTCTACCTGAGCTCTAGAAACAATGGAGAAAGCCTTGAGAGCTCCAGACATAGCTCAGAGCATGAACCATAGATGCTATTAATTGCTTCCAAAAGGTACTCTATACTGACCTTATGCTACAATGAGGAGCTGCCAATGTTTCACACTTTGCACAGAACTACCTTGAAATGAAACACTTCAATCTTGCTCAGCAAGCTGAAATATCTTCACCTGGATAGATCCGACCTCAAACCAAATAATTCATTTTGATTTTGCTGGCATAAAGATTTGATTTTCAGATGCAAGTTTTTGTTTTTCAGGTTGAAATGGCAACAAATAAAATGGGTATCTCTTCAATGAAAAAGTACATTTTTTCTTCTAAAAATTCTCTAGAATTTTTTCTGTCTGAATGTTTCTGATATATACACAGGAACAGTGTATACGTGCATTCACATATACATAAGACTATATCTGTTAGATGCATGCACATAATCTCATACTTATGTACTCTTTGGAAAGATACCAACAATCTGCTAGATGATAGGTCGGGATTCTTCATTTCAGCTAGCTGAAAAAGATGTTAAAATATGAGAAAGTTGGAAAAGAATCATAGAAACAAGTACAAAAAAGACCTCTTGCTTTCTTGGTATGTAAAGAAAATGCTAAATAAACAATTTGTGAACCCAGTAACGAAAGTCAACACTTAAATCTGTGTGAGTTCTCCCTATGTCTATTTATTTTTCCATCTCCAAATATTAAATGCAAACTTCAATACAAAGCCAAGAATTAGGTTCCATACATGGAAATGCCTTGGTGATTGTGAAAAATAATGCTGTGGTGTCTCTAGTTGGGAGGTTTGGAAGAAAGGGAACTGAAAAAAAACAAGGAAAAAAAAAGGGAAAAAAAAAAAAAAAGAAACTGTTCCACTTCATCTAGCAGTGCTGCAATACATCACTCCAATTAAATCCCAGCCAATAAGCAAAGGGACGTGTTAAGTAAAATTCATGAGCTTTGAATGCATGTGAATGAATATGCCAATCAGAATCAATGCCACCCATTCATCTGGTGTAACACCATGGTGATGACAATGAGCTTGAAACCAGCCTTTGTTGTCATCAGCTGTGCAGTAGTTGCCACAGCCCCAGCCTGGATCAAATGTGTGGGACATTTAAATCTTCAGCATGGCACCAACACACAGAACATCTTATTCATGCCAAAAAAGGAGCTATAATCAGCCTCCGAGTAAATAATTCAGGATCAGTTCCTTAAGGGGCACAAATTGCCATCTTTTAAAATCACCAAAAGGCTGTTCCTCTTCTTGCTTGACTTCACTGTATGGACACAAGCACAGCTTTTTGTAACTGCGTGCTATATTTGTCACTTCAGATAATCTGTTGTTATATTAATGTCTGTAGCTGAGACTCTTGTGGGCCTTAACTGATACTGCAATAGGAATATCTTTGCGGAGACCCTGCATCTCAGCCCTTTTGAGTGCTGCAGTGGCAGATGGCTAGCTCTCACTGCTTTTACAATAACCATTTCATTTGTGATGCTTGACCTGAATTCCATTCCTTGTTTAAAAGTGTGTCTCAGTTCTCAAATGGTATTTCACAGAATTGCCATTTCCATAGTGTTTCCACATGCTGTTCTCCAAATAACACATTCGTCCATAAAACAGGGTGAAAGAAAAGAATATGGAACTAAGTGTCGCAATTGAAAATGTTTAATCTAAGAATATGCATCCAAATACTGATGACAGCTCCATTTTTGTTGGATTTAAATTATACCACTGATATTTTCTTATGTGTCAGTTTATATCACTTACAGATCACATTGCATTTTTAGAGCTTTGTGCTATGAGTTACAGTTCTCTTTCTTCCATTGTGTTCCCAGTAGTTATAATATTGTAAATGTGAAATGCTATGCTAGAGAAACAGACCTGTGAGTGGTGACATACACTCAACTTCTTTGAATAAATTAAGCATGCATGCTTTCAGTAATAGATCCACCCATTAATCAGTGTGTTTAAAAAGATGTGACAACCACTATGTAGAACTGATATTCCACCAATTTACCAGCGGATATTATTTGCTGCTGAATACTTTCTCTGCACATTTCTCATGTTATTTCTCAGTTCCGGGGTAGGAAATTAATCTTAGAAGGAAGAACAAGTGATCTTAGACAACTTTATTTGGAAAGAGGTTCTTTCAGAGGTTTACACTGCAGCCAATTAAAATCTCAAGCAGAGGGAGCTGAAGACATCATTCAAGTACATGTTTGATTGAGAAATATTGAACATGATGTCTAGATTTACCAAGACAAACAAGCACTCTTTGGCCATTCCCTTTCATTCTCTGCAACTGAGCTCACAAGGAGGAAGTCAAACTTAATAGAGGGAATAAATGAGAGAACCTCTAGGAGAAATAATGCTCCAAAAATTATGCTGTCTGCCCGTTAACATTATCTACAACCCTGTATTGTGATCCATCTGTTAGTGACCTTATCTTTTCCTACTAGAATTCTTCAATGCATTTATTTAAAAAAACCCCAATATATCCTGCCTGAGCTTTTTGCCACACTTTAAAGTGATCCACAGCAGTTTGATGCAGGTTGATGCAACAGGTCCAAGTAAGAGACAACTGAGACACACAGAAAAAATACATTTCACCTTATAGCAAAATTTACATTTCTTTAGATTCAAAATGAATCACAGAATCATAAAATCACAGAATGGTAGGGGTTGGAAGGGACCTCTAGAGATCATCTAGTCCAACCCCCTTGCCAAAGCAGGTTCACTTAGTGCAGGTTACACAGGAACGTGTCCAGGCAGGTTTTGAAAGTGTCCAGAGAAAGAGACTCCACAACCTCTCTGGGCAGCCTGTTCCAGGGCTCTGTCACCCTTATGGTAAACAAGTTTTTCCTGATGTTGAGGTGGAACTTCCTGTGTTCCAGTTTGTGCCCATTGCCCCTCATCCTTTCACTGGGCACCACTGAAAAGAGTAAATAATGCCAGATTATTTCCAGCTGTAAATAAACCCATACTTTCTGGCACTGTGTAGTCATTAACAACTCAAATTTAAACAATGTTTCTCTGAACATACATACATTTAGTTCTTGAAAAGCGTGATAAGTAGTTCTTTTAATAATTTGTGACTGGAACATTGATTTGATCTATGATAACATGAAAGCATGAGAATATCATCTGTTGACACTTCAGTCCTTAGTTTTTTTGCCTGTGTTGATCTTCAAAGACCCAAAAACCCCTCCATTGTCCCAGTGAGTATAAGGTAAAAGGAGTCTCAGAACCATGAGTCTTCTTCTCTGGTTTATCCTCAAGCAGCCACTAAGTAAAATGAAAAGATGACAAAAAGTCCAGTGTTAACAAGAAGTAACAGACATATTTCTCCAGCTATTCTTCATGATATATATCAATACTATTACCACCAAGGCAAAACTAGTTCAGGATTGTTGAACTGGCCATATCATTCCCAGATAACAGTAGCACAATTGTCATGAAGCTATCAACTCAGAACACACTCCAGGTCACTTGGACTCCTGCATTGCTCTCCTCTCTGTATCACAGGTTGCCACAAGCTCCTTAGACTTGTCTATTTAATTCCACCAAATAAATCTCAAGGTTTTGCTTCTTATTGTCAAGACAGTAACTAAATGACTGTATGGGTCTACTGCTCTTCTACAGTAAAATGGTATATGAAAAGTTTTTTGTAATCTGGAAAGCTTTGTGGGAGCTGATCTTTTTATGCTATTCTGTCTGGATTTTGAAATAATGGACTTTGGCCTGAAAGGCAATTACTTTCTCTTATACTTAAGTGGACCAATGGGAAGCAAGTCATGGGCTTTGTTGCTTATTGTCTGCTGCTGTTGTTTAAATGTTCATCCGATGAACAAAGCAACTTCTTGTATTTAAAATTACATGGCTAATTAAAGAGATAATTAGATGGATTCTCTCTTTCTACAAACATAGACAAAAATTGCACATATTCATATAGAGGATTCTAACAGTTTTAAATGTCACTATTTTCACACTTAACCTCACTTCCTGACAGGTGGTCAAAGAAATTTCATTGCATTTAATAGAACAGGTTTCACACAAAACTTCATTAGAAGTTGCTTAATGTGTATGCAGAGGCAAATTAACAACAAAAAACCCAAACTCCAACAAAGCAAAAAGCCCACTGCTGACAGCCCTCAATAGCCATTCAAACTTGTCATACTTTTATCAATAATTTCTTCAGCAACTCCCAAATCAAAGGTGATATTATATCTTTTGTCCCATTCAGCCTTGGCCTGGCTTACAAGAAAAATATGTAGAAAACAGCTGGCCATTTGGTGTTTTCTGTATATTTTTGGGATACCTGTCTGCTGATATCAAAGAGAAAACCCAAACTCATCTGTTTCCTTGCTAATTAAACACAATTTTGATCATTAATGACTAAAGTTGGTATTTTAAAAAAATTCCTAAAGGAAATTTAGAGATTTATACTGAGTTTTCAAAGCTGAGCTTCTCTTGCTGCTTTGGGGATTTTGAAAAGGGGCTGAATCCAAAACTGCAATTGAAATGTGTTACATTTATGTTTACTATAGACTCTGTTTCAGCATTAGATTCAATGTGATAATATCTTATAAATGAAGAGCTACTGCTGGATTATTTCTTTTATGGGTAATTCAATCACAGAATGTGTTCACATTCCTGTGTTCCTGAAGACCAGAAATATACTTTATTAGAAGACTTAGATTTGCAACCTTGTAATCACAACAGCATGCATATACGAAGAAGTAGAAAATAAAATAACATTATTTTAAAAACATAACAAGTCACCAATTATTTCAAATTTAGGGGGCTGCTTATGGGCTAACTTGAGATATAAGCAAGTAAGTGCCAATTAATTAGCATCTGTGACAGTGTTCAGTACTATCTCTTTGATCTTTCAGGAGTAGCTGACAACAAAGCACACATACTCACAATGTTCTAGTTTCAGTCAAGTGATCAGCAAAACATGATCAGCTAATTTAAATAACAGAAGCTGGTAAAATACAGCTATCTTTTCCAGCATTAAGCAAAGATTTGAGTTCAGATGATAGCATCTGGCATTTATAGAACAAATAACTTGGAGCTATTTACTTCACATGGATAGCTTGAGTTAAACTTAAAAATGGATGAAGCCACAAGCCAGAGGCTAGAATAAATCCCACGATAACTCCCACGATCAACCATTTGTATTCTGGCTATCTAAACACAGATATAACATTGCTCTGTGAACAGTGTCATACAAACATCTGGGCAGAAAGACACACAGTGGATAGTTTACAAACAGAAGATGGATTTGTTTCAACAATATCAAAATTCAGAGGAAGCATAGAGAGAAAAAAAAAAGTGATGTGTATAGACCAGAATCTAGATTTCTATATATACAACTATCACACCTTTTTGAGCTGGAGTGTTGGGATTTTTTCTACACATGTGTATGTATTTTTGAGACTTATTAAAAGGAATAGCAATTGTCTGTGAAAATGGGAGATGTTTGAAATATAGTCAACTACATATACAGTGACATGATCAGTGTTCAATTTTTATTTTTTTTAATGCAATTTTGGAATGGCATCATTATATACACACATTAATAAAGACTTTTCTAATACTGTCATATTTTAACCTACAAAGATAAGGCACTGCCACGCTTGTACATTTTATTCTTTATTGCTCCAGGTATTTTGGCCTAGTATGATATGTGATTCTCTTCTAGGAGGCAAACTGTTGAGAGGAAGCAGAAATTTAACTATAGTGATGTTTTAATTCAGTGGAGAGCTTGCTCAAGTATGGAGTAAAATCCCACCTGTGATTGACAACTTAAGTTGTAGACATGCCTAAATGCTTTGTGGAGTCAAGACTCAGAGAAGACAACTGCAGAAGGACACTTTCATTTTCTCGGGTGATATGGATCAGATGAAGGAGAAGACCATGGTAGCACTGCTCCCTGCAGCTGGGTGCTGCAGTGGCAGTGGTGCTCAGCCTCTGCTGACTCCCAGACTGTTCTCTGGGTTTGTGTCTGTGCCAGTGACAGTTCAGCTGATTTGACAGCAGAGATTAGCAAGCCCTAGTGCTTGGGTCTGAGCACAGGCACTGTTTAATTTGTTAGTATAGACCTAGCTTGTGTGCATCCATATGAAAAGGTCTTGAAACTGGCAGGTATTTTTAGGATCCAAAAGTATTAAGACCCTTAAATCTAAATAATGTCTAATTATTTGTTTTTCTCCCTTCTTCCAAAGAACAAGCATGTCCTCGAGAATAATAATAAAAAAGCCTCAGGATGCTCTGAGATTTGTCTGTCTAGAGATATAGAAAGGTGTTTTGTTTTTCTGCTTAATTGTATGGGTCTTGGTGTTGGCTTTTTTCCCCCTTTTCTTCCTTTCATGATTCTCTCTAATATCGCAGAAACAAACACACTCCTCTTCTTAGACAGTAGTTTATAAGCCATGAGCTCTCTCCACAACCCTGATTTTGGGGTTAATACTCTGCATTAAACCCATGATTTGTCATATCCTTCCTCACTCCGAGTCTGAGAGCTCCAAGGACAGAAGACAGCTGCTTCTGGGGACAGCCACTCAATGTAATATGAGAGATGGCATCACTCCCAGGCGCTGCCTCCTCCCATTGTGGCTGTAGCCAGCCCTGAAAGCCCTCCCGTGATTGTGTGCAGCACACGTCATGAAAGGCATATGTACAGGAGAAATGTTGGGTGTATAAGGACTGTCCGTACAGTAAGCTGTTCATGTAGGAATCAGAAATAAGTGCAAACTCCTGGAAGAAACCTGGGAGGAGTTTCCCCCAGGCAGCTCTTATGAGGAGCCTCCAGGCTCTCCCCTTTCCCTCAGAAACAGCTAAGTCTAGATAAGGCTCTGACTGGGCCCTGCCTGAGCTACCCTGGCTCATTTGGTCCACTTGGCCCTGCCCAGCCATCCTGGGCCTGTCTGATCTCTTTCCCCGCCCCCCCGGGCCTGATCCTGACCCCACCCACCAGCCAATGACCCACTCGTTCGTGGCCCATCCCCTGCCCCAGGGAGGTGCCCAACACCCGTGTGCCTCCACAGGTGATTAGTCAGTAATTGGCAATGTTTTAGTAGATGCTCCAGAGCAAGCTTGGGTTGAAACTGCCTTGGCCTCCCTTCAGGAAATGTGTCTGTCTTCACTTCCCACTTGAGTTCAACCAAACTTTGACAAGATTTATTTCAAGAATGGTTCATTTCAAGAAAAATAATCTTTCTATATGCTCTCTTGCAGCCTGGGAAGTGAAGCCCAAAGATCATCTTTTCTACCTAGAGCATAAGAGTGACCATGCCACATCAAATCAAAAGTTCATCTTGCCCAGCTTCCCATTCCCATCAGTAGCCAACAACGATGTCACAAAAAGACATGACAGTATAAAATATGTCTTACTTCCTACAGCAAATCTTCCAATCATCAGTGGCTTACTGGCTCTTTGAGACTTGACATATCTGAAATGGTGAGGCTGCAGCTTGCAGGGAGGTTACAAAAATCACTTAATGTATTTAGCTTAGATGTGACTCAGGGATGAAGTGGATCTGTGGTACTTTTTTTGTGCAAACACAGTCCTCAATTTTATTAAGCTTCTCCAGTTAAAATCATACATTTTGTCACCTTTTTTGAGAATTTCTTATTTTGACTTATCTTAGCCCTGTTCCAAACTGATTCATATTAAAACATTGTAATCTTAGCCTAAGCAAAAGGAATTTAAATGGAGTATTTTCACATTGCATTAACCAAACTAGTTGAAAATTATAATTTAATTTAAATCGTTGTAGCATTGTAGATGTAGAAAAAGCAAACGTGTAACTGAAAGAACATGGCCTCAGGCACATGTTAAAATATCCAGTAGTAAGATGACTAGCCCAGCTCTCAGCCGTAACATGAATTAGTCTATCAGCTCTCATACTTAATCAAATCAAAACATCCATTATTTTTTCAGTCACAGAATATAATACACAGTCTCAAACTACTCATCAGCAATAGACCAAGGACTTGTTCTGAAAACATTGAGTCCACCCACTTAAAGAAATATGCAGAAGTTAAACACATCCTACCAGTGCGGGTCAATTTTTCCTTTCCTTAAAATAATGAATTTATTAGAGTAGAATAAAAATCAGAATCTGCCAGTAGGAAGATTGTAGCTTACTGCAGCAGTCCTGTACCGTATTTCAGTCTTCCCCATGAAAATTCTCTTATTTACTGTTAACACATGTAACAATTCATGTGAATACACCAACATAGTTGAAGCAACACAGACTAATTCCCACTTCAGACCTGCCACACCATTTAAGAGATGGCTTATGCTTTCATTCTAAAACTTGAAATGCCACACTGAAAAACTTAGCATTCTCATCATCACATTAACATTCAATTCAGCCTTTCCTGGCTCTTTTGCCATGCCTTAAGGTCATTTACAGCAGTAATAATAAAACTGCTAGACACTCAGCCAAGCCAATGTTCACCTAAATCTACACTGTGTTCTGTAGGACCACAAGCAGTACAGGTTTCCTTCCCTAGAAAAGGCCAAATCATTTGAAGATGCTGGTTTGATGCTCAGGAATCAGCATTAAAATTGTACTACTGTGTTTCTAGTGAAATACTTAAACTAATTATTTTAATTTTTCATTTATGATAAAATCACTCTTGTTCTTCCTGCCAGTTACTAAATATAAGTATGTAGGTGTTAAGCAGTTTAAATTTCTCAATCTTGAGGACGTTAGTTGAATGCAAATATTGCAAAATATTACTTTTAAAATTAATTTGAAGCTTAAGGGCATTATTTTTCAAAGAGTTCATGTATATTTTGTGTTTTATTTCTGTGAATATTCAAATGAATGGCTTGACAGGAAATTATATCAATAATTTAAAGAAATTCTATTTTTAAACACAAGAATTTGTTGGAAACTTAGGTTTAGGAGTTATGTTCACTCCATCATTCACATAAATATAGTTCCAAATACCAGACACTGAAAATTCATAACAAGCTTCTAGAAGCAGATCTGCTAAATGGAAATTGTTCCTAGAATTTTCAGTGTTAATTCTATCAAGCTCTCTTGTTAAAATCGTAAGCTTCTTTTTAAAGTTTGTGACTTGGGTAGCTTTGTTTTAAGTGTGTGTTTGTGTGTGTGGGGGGGTGTGGTTTTTCGTTTTTGTGTGTTTTGTTGTTGTTGTTGCTTTTCTGAGATATTCATGATTCTTCAAACAAGATGATTGCCTTTTTTTCCCTTGCCTGTGCTTATATAGCATTGGGATGATTTTTAATGACTTTTATAATAACTATAGCTCACCTGTTAATTAAGAAAGCACTTCTTAAAATATAACTCAGAAGAAATAATTAGGACCTCAGAACAAGTCTATGCTTCAATAAAAACAAAGGCAGGTCTCCTGATTCAAAACCAAGATACAAACTCAACTTTCCACTCAAGACTGGACACAAGTAAGGATCTGTTCCTGCCCCACAGCACTTAAAATGCAAACCAAGCCAGATAATGGAAGGGAGGGTGGGAAGAATGAAGAGAAGGGAAAGGAAGACAAGAGAAGAGAAGAGAAGAGAAGAGAAGAGAAGAGAAGAGAAGAGAAGAGAAGAGAAGAGAAGAGAAAAGAAAAGAGAAGAGAAGAATGGCATGCCCAATGTCACTTACTGAGGAACTAGGAAAAGACAGAACTGAACTAATACTTCAAAAAGTGTAATGTTTCTCACTAGATAGGGTTATGTGCAATACATATCTGAGTTCTTCTTTCCAGGTTCCTCTTATAGTCAGTGAAGGGCTGGTCATTACAGGTCAGTAGACATTGTAATTCAGTTCATCTGAGAGTACATGAATCTATCATGGGCTGTACTTACTGGATCCCATTGACACAAAGAAAATGCAAAGGTGATTAGCTGAGTGTATACTATTCTTCCAGAGACTGCAAGTTAAGTGAAATGAATCTTACTCAGTGTGGTGTTCATTTATCTTTTAATCCATGTTGTCTTACAAATACAGAAATCTGCAGTAGATGCACTTCAAGAGCAATGTGTGAACACGGCTGGAAATTTATCAGCTGGGAAATATGGACATTTCTGCATCACTACATGTGGGCAATGAATCTGTTATCTCTAGGCAACAAGATACATGTCCTGGGTATACCAGGCTTAATACCGATAGATAACAAAATAGGTGCAGCAGACAGTTAGCTAGGACTTCTGGAAACTTTAATGGAACTGGCAAGACAAACATTTTCTCTACAGGAAAAGATAATGCTATCAGAAGAATCTCAATAAATGATAGCTCCAAATGCAGCCAGTGAGGACGTGTTTCTGAGCAGAGTTTAAAAAGACAGCTGTTCCTCCAAACATACCTTCTGGCAAGGCTTGTCTCAGTGCTGCTGTCTCCGCTTAGTCTCTTCCCCAAAACTCCAGTGAGAAAAATGAGACACATTCAAGTCTTGTGAGTGTTTTGCTCAAGATTGACCAAGGTAGTTTTTAAAATAGGGAACATCAGACTCACCTTACAAAAGAAGCCCTGGCAATCTCAGTGGAAATGAGGGTTCCCATTTGTTTTTGCATGTTGTACTTCTTGAAAAGCTACTAGTCCAGCAGCTGAGGCTGAAGGTAAGCTAAGCAGCTGCTAACAGCTTTGCTGTACTCATGAAAAATCAACAGCTTCTCACATCAGTACTTGTGAGTCATACTCTTAATGCTCCATTTGCATTTGCTGTCACTGATACAGTATGAACATTACTTTCATATCACATTATTGCATTAATACAGCACTGGTCAAATATAGCTGTTCACACAGATACAGATATCTGTGCTATTTAGTACTATGGAGCATCCCCTAGTATGTTATATGATCCTACTTTGGCCTAAATGATACTCTTTTCATGGGACAGAACATGAAAAAGAAAGAAAAACCACTGTACATAACAAGGAACAGATAGAGCACATTCTGAGAAGCAGGATGGTTTAGTAGATAAGCTGGTTACATGAAAAAAGTGATTAAATAGTCTAGAGCCCTTTCATCTGAGAGAGAGCTAAACAAGGAACATAATGGAGGCCTGAAAGTCCAGAGTAATTGTAGGTCAGAGTCTTTCTGCTGTGTTGCTTTCAAAAGAAGAACTAGGCATCTCAACAACCAAGATGAAATATTTCTTAAAGTGGTTCATAAATAAGTGCGAGCCTCCTTTGAACAGGGTGTAATGGATGTTAAATAAATCACATTATGTTTTAAAGTAAAATTGGATGGAAAAAACATCTTTCAGGAATGATCACTACATACACACATAAAGAATCCCCACATCTTTTCCTTCAGAAGCTCCTGACTATCGAAGTGATAGAGGGTGGAAGAATATCCTGAGGCAATATTACTATCTGCTTATTTTGTTCCTTAAACATTTTTCAAGACAATTATTTTTGCTATCAGTGGAAGAAAGGGCTTTAGGCTGATCTAGAATGACCAATGCTTATGAAAGTACACTGCAGTAAGACACAACAGCTGTAAGTCCCAATTTCTGGCTCTCTTACACATCTCTTGTGTGATCTGGCAAAACTTTTAGCAGATCCATTCAGTGGCACAAATGGTATCTTTTTTTACATTGAAGTGTCTCACAATGTGTCTGGTTTGAGCTAGAAAAGAACTAATTCTGTTGCATGATTTTACTTTTCAGCCAAGTCTCTTTTAACTAACTGCATTTTCTGAAGTTAATGGCATATTTTTGCAGACAGTGTCTGCTTCTAGCAGTGATAACACTAGATGTTTAGAATTACTACCAAGGATAAGTGTGTGCAGAAAGTCTCTTGCTTATACATGCTTCTTTGCAGACCAAGGTCACTGCTAAATCTTGTGTTCCATGTTAGAGGTGCAGAAAGTAAAAGGCCACACCTGCAGGGAGGAATGGACAGGAGAGATGACCTTAAACTGACCAGTGAGGTATTCCATCCCATATGCATCATATTCAGAACAAAGCTGAGGGATCATGAGGGTCAAGTTGTCTTCTTCAATGGCTGGTGTCCATTCACTCTGTACATTCAATCCCAATCCCACATCCGGTTCCAGAATCCAGTTCCCGTCTGCCACCAAGTTCAATCTGGGGCTTCCTCAGTGCCTGCTCTACAGCACCAATGGTGACAGTGATGTAATTGTCATCAGAGAGGTTGGAATCAATATTGATTTTGTATATATTTCATTCTATTATTTATTTATTTATTTATTTAAGATGCTCTAGTTTTATTTTCCAATCCATAAGTCTGTCTCCCTTATTCCTTTTCTCTTCCCCTTTGGAAATGGAAAGGGGTTAATAGAGAGTGTCTGTCATTAATCCAGTGGCCAGCCCAGCCCTAACCCTTGACAGAATGAAACGTCTGGTTGCTATTTGTAGATCTGAAAATCAGTCACCATTGCCTCAGTTGTCAGTTTTGCAATAAAATACTTCCCTACCTCCCTGACACACTGGTGAACTACAGACCACAAAGCTCTCAGATACACTCAGGACTTCAGACCTCGGACAGAAAATCAAAAATCTTGCAAAGAGGCATCTTGTGTTCAGCTTCCTCCCATCCCATATTCAGTGTGCCTAACCCACAAAGGGCTAAGCTATTAGTGCTCTGAGTGACATTGAAATCCTTGTCATTTGTATAACATGAAGAGTAGAATTCTGTGTTCAGATGGCAATATCCTGGGATAGGAAGTCCTACTTTCACTCTGAACAGTATTCACAGGGTATGACTGGCAGAAGATAAAATGAGTGATTTCAGTAAGTTAACCTGATTCTGTGAGGAATTTGCTATATCAGATGTCGAGCATTTTGTTCCTGCTCAGGGCTAGTTTTGAAGGATATCCTTTAAACATTAAAGATATTCAATCTTCTAAGTGTCCAACTGCAAGTAGAGAAGCACCCAGTAAACAGTCCTTAGTTTTAAATGATAGGTAACCTAGCTTTCATCACAAGCGTAATTATTTATCCACCTCTTTGGCTACAAAAGCTCTTTGGCAACTCTTGATCTTTTTGTATGCTCTTAGTCTTCAGAAGATCTTAGTCTCTTGCCTCCCAGCATCTTCCTTGAATTATCTCTAATGAATGAATCAGCTTTGTATTTCTAAGTCAGGAAAGAGTAACTCTTCTTCAAAGGTTGTAGTTACAGCAACTACCTCCATTTCCCCTAGGCTCTGAGTGGATGGAAGAATGTTTTACACCTTTTAGCTCTATCAGGCATCAGTGCTATCAGATCTCACATTGACAACAACCAGTAAGAAAATGAGAGATGTGCTGAAGGCTTTGTAAATTGTTGGGGAAATGACTGTGAGTTAAACACATTTTGAG
Source organism: Brachypteracias leptosomus (assembly GCA_013401335.1). Classification (NCBI taxonomy): domain Eukaryota; kingdom Metazoa; phylum Chordata; class Aves; order Coraciiformes; family Brachypteraciidae; genus Brachypteracias; species Brachypteracias leptosomus. Next base: position 28,112 of record VYZX01006406.1, read on the forward strand.
ACACTACATGGTATGCAATCATGTAGCTTAAGAATTAGAATTAGAGTTGTTTATTTTGAAGTAACTGTGCAATACACAATGCCCACATGCTGTTCACAAAACCACTTGAGTAAATATACAGTCATTTTAGCATATTGTGTACTCTGCAGAAATGGCCATTCTTACTTACTACCTCAGCTGCAGTACACAGTGTTTTGCCTGCAAGAACCAAAGAAATAAGAACCTATGATGCTAATTATGCCAAGGGATACTAAGCCATTAAGCTATTTCTGGTAAACCTAGCCTATACTATTCAGTGTAATTATGTAAAACAGTGAAATGGTAATTAGTGACAAAGCTTGGTACATGTGAGCCTTACAACATGACTCACACATCTGGAGATAAGATTTCATTAGTCTGTAATTGACCATTGAAGCATGAAATTTTTGCAACACTTTCACCTTACCAAGATTATTCTTGCCATTTCACTCCAAAAAGTCAGTTCTGAAGCTATAATGCTATAATGTTATGTCAGAAAAGCTGTAGTAAGAGTTTTCATAGCAGTCAATCAGACCAAGCTTAAGGTTAAAATGTTAGATGCCTGCATTGAAATTTTTTTTTTTTATGCAGTTGTATGGAATCAGTGATGGGGACGTTCACCTTAAAAAGAAAAGTAAAACAAACAAACAATTGAAAACCAAACAGTATGAGAAAAGAAACAGTTCAACAAAAGAATAGTGAAAGAGAGGGAGAAAATACACAAAAGAAGGGGAGAGGGAGAAGAAAAGAAGGAAGGAGAGAAGGAAGGAAGGTTGGTTTTCATTCATTTCTATACCTGTATGGCATATCAGAAGACCAAAGTCCTGAACTAATTCATTATTGTCAAGCAATGAGTACTGCAATACCATGTCAATAATAAAATTGATCAATTTCACTTCACTCATGTTCAATGGGAAAAAAATCAAGACATTGCACTGCTTGTATATAACATTTTAGTACAGTGTATACGCTATAAACATATTTTAAATAAAATCACCAATAATTTCACAAATATTAATAAGAAATTTTTATCATAGTCATGTGCAAAGGGTGGTTATTTGTGTGCATTTAGTTGGGGAGGCAAGTAGTTGACACTAATGTATCTGTTCTCCTTATAGCTTTTAGACAGAAATTTTAGTCAGATAATAAAGCTGGATT
>VYZX01006414.1:0-27515 GCA_013401335.1 Brachypteracias leptosomus
GGCTGGCGGAGGACGATGAGGGAGAAGAGCCCGCTGACGTGGGGCGGCTGCTGCTGCGACTGCTGCTGTTGCTGCCGCCCCCCTCGCCAGCCGCTGCCGCCTTCTCCATGGGGCCCCGCGCCGGAGGCTGCCAGCCTGCTCCAGCCGCGGCTGCCGTCCGTGCCCGGCAAAGCCCTGACTCACGGGCGGCGCGGAGAGGGGCGGTGCCCGAGGGAGAAGGGGCCGGGCCGCGCTGGGCGAGGGAACGGCCGCACCGCCTCCTTGCCAGTCGCTGTGAACTGTTGGGTGGCGGTTGGGGCCCGCCGACGTGGCTCCGCGGGGGGCNNNTCCCCCCGCCGTCCCCTCGGCCGTGCCGGCCGAGCCCTGGGCACGGCGCTGCCGTGGCGGCCGCACACACGCACGGAGGGACGCACGAAGGGGGAAGGCGCAAGGCGCGACGCACACGCAGATGCCGTGTGACACGGAGAGGTGGCCCCAGGCGCCCAGCGCGGCCCACGCAGGAGAGGCTGCCTGCATGCACCTTGCCGGGACCTCGTGTGGGGCAGGAGAGAGGAGGGTCCCGCACGCAGGGCCCGGCAAACGCTGTCTCCATCCGTGACAAGCCTCACACGCACCCCACATGACGCGCATGTGGAGCAAGAAAACTGGTGGCTGGATGCAGGGCGAACGCACAGAAGTTCCACCAGTAAGGAGGATGCCCAGGCTATAAAGCATATGAGTGACACTCACAAAAGCTGTGCCCACCAGAGCAGAAAGCATAGCACCAGATTTCTTGGTACAGGCTGATACACATCACTGCCTGTTACAGCAGAGCATAGCACCAAGGAGACAACTGTCCATGATACAGTACACCAGCAGCACAGAGCAGTGCCCATGCACAATGAAATATCAAGAGGTAAGTGGTGTGCCCAGCACTCAGGAGCATGACAGTCCTGCCCAACACACAGCTTATACTGCTGCATGTAATGTATGCCAACATACCATATTGGTGATGTCATTCATCAAGATTTTGCAAAAAATATTATTGTAGGTTACATTATATCTCCTGAAAACAGGATGTAACCTGAAGATCACTGTAAAAAGCTAAGCAGATCCTTGTACAGTCAGCTTAGTACATATCCTCAGATCACTATGGCCACCCATGCCGCATTAGCCAAGTGCCTCAGTTTTGTCACAATATGTACCTTCACGGCATACCAGAGAATGTAGTTATTCTTGTTGTCATTTCATAATTGGAGACCTGAAATAAGAGGAGCTCAGGGAGTCTGTGACAAAATATGAACAGAGCTTAGCTCCTGTGCTTTAACGCTGTGAAAAGTTTTACAGTCGTTCATATTAGAGATTTTTTGACCGCACTATCATGTGCCTCCTGTGGTCTGCACATCACAAGATCCCCAGACCACCTGAATCCACATACATTTAGAGGTCTGCATTCCCCATGTAAATTGGCATAGAGAGAAGGGGTCCTACTTAGATTTTCCCAGTTTTCTCTCTGGAAAATCCTACCATATGTGTTGTGGTTAAGTAGCTGCAATGTTGGGCAACCTGATTCTAAATTCTGGGTGGTTAAAATTCTCATGTTGTAGCTGAATACTGAGGCACTGCAGCCTGGAAACTTGAATTTTAGTTTAGTATGTCATTGATGGAACTTTTAATGCACATCTTTTGCAGTACAAAGATTATGGACTCAGTTATTTTTTAAAACAAAATATTTTAGAGTAAGTACTTTTCCAAGTCAGAGCAATTACTTAAGAAGTTGATGTAAAATTCCCTGATCATTGTTTACTATGGAAAGAAACTCTATGACCCCAATCTGAATATCCTCATCCTTAGGCTCAACTCCACTACTTCTGATGACCACAGTTTTCGGAAGACATTGGAATGAACAAGACATGCTCCTTCACGCGGCTCAGACACTGCTTGCTGGAGATAACTTCTTAGGTTCTCCTTATAATCAGTTACAATGACAGCCCAGAACAGTGTGGAACAAAATGCTTTAATGAAATAGTGTCATCACATCAGTCATTGAAACACATTATATATATATTTCCACTTTATAGGTAATGAATGTAATTTTTTCTGCCTTCCACAGAATTTATTGGAAGAGAATTATGGCAAGAAGAGAAGTCACTGTACACAGGTATAGAGAAGACTCTCCATACCTTTCTATACAATAAACTCCAGTAACAACAATGCACTCATCAGGGACTTTCTGAAATGAAAGGAACAACAGCCTGTAAGTATATTTATGTCCTTGGGACAATTTCTCAAAATCTCCAAAACATTCTTCACTGCTGCTAAAAGGATTACTGTGATGTAGTAACATAGTAAGTCCTCCGACAGGTTATAAAATAGTTAATAGATAGGAAACAAAACACAGGAATGAATGACCACTTCTCAAATAGAGGGAAACCACTACTCTGAGCTGGGATCTATGTTACTCAGTATCTTCTTAAATCAGAATCCCTTCATTCACTCATAGTTAAAATTAGAATCAAGTGCAAAAAATAGCAGAATGATTTTACAGTAGTGACTAAATCACAGATAAAACAGCAACTGAAATTTCATGTTGCTCAGAAACAAAGGAAGGCACGTGGGGAGAAAACAGCTTTTGCTGTGATTATGATCTGATGAGGCTGTCAGCTATAACCTCTCAGGAAAGATAGCTTGGGGTCATTTTAAATAGTCCTCTGAAAACTCCATCTCAGTGTTCAAGGGTAATCAAACAAACAGCTGTGATGAGCTCATTAGGAAAACAGAAATAACAGCATGCTGCTATATAAATCCATAGAACAACCAGTGTCTATATATCTGTATTTATAATATTCCTTCAAAAAGAACAGAGTGAAAAGAGAAAGGGTGTAAACCCCAGCTCTTCTATGAGGAGACAGCTAACTGAACAAGGTGTTCCATTGGAAAAGAGACAAGCAGTGTATGAAACGATATTCAGGTTACTAGGAATGATTCTTCACTGTTTCTCATGAATCAAGAACTATGGGGTAGCTGGTTTAAAACAAGCACAATAAAATGCTTTTTCTTGTGATTTGTACTTGTAAAACTCATTGTTACGAGATGGTTTTAAATGCCAAAGGTCTAGAAAGATTTAAAAAGCAATTGTCTTTAAAGAACCTTCAAACAAGGTTCACCAAAGTGTTATGGTCATATTCAAAGTTCAGAAAGGCCCTAAACTTCTTGAAGACTTGACTTTATTGATTAAATAAACCTTTCTTGGGTCTTTCTCTAAGCATCTCCTAGTGGGAGGAATAAAGTACTGGACAAGATAGACCTAGGTGAACAATTCCATCCCCTGGGTTAACCAAAGGTCCTTTTGAGTCAAACACTGGCACACTATGCTGCTTTTAGATTGTATTTAAACAAAAGAATATGTATTTCTTCTCACTCCTTTTCCCTTCCCAGTATGTACATACTGTTACAATCTAACAGAACTGGCCAACCTTTCATAGTAATCTTGATATCAGTGAGCCTCTATCCTCATTTGAGTTATTAATGTTCTTCAAAAAAACTGAACCTGGTTTGTTTGGGGTTTTTTACTAGCTAACGGTCTGTCCCAGTAGAGCTAGACTACAGGGTAATAAACACTGACTTAGTCTGATGCAATATTGCATGATGTATGCTTTATTCCAAGTATTCTTGGATATTTAGATATTTATCAGCAGCAACCTGCCTAATGAAAGTTCTCACTGTTTTGAAGGTAACACTGCTGTCACATTACAGTCCTTTAGAATGTTACTTTCAGATGAAACTAAAATTTTATCTCTTTCATTAAGTAACCAAAAGAATCAAATTCATCATTTATCCCACCTTTTAGAAAGCAAAACTTCTGGTAAGGTAACAAATTCAGTACTGTTTGCCCTAATCTGGGAACAGAGACATTTCTCTATCCTTTGGTAAGCTGCACAGTTTTACCTTCCAGAACAAGGTCAGCTCATAATCCATTTGCCATTTTCTGTTTCCTGGTCATCTTGGTTTTAACACTTCCCTAGAAAATGGTTTTCTATAATTACTTTAAAATTTCTTTCCCCACCTTCTCCTGCCACCAAATTTCAACACATATTCTTACCATCATAATCAATGGAGAAATTTAACTATATGATCTACAGAAACTACTTCTGCCTAGTCCACATTCAAGCACTGGAGCTTGCTCAGTTTTACCATCTCCTCCTTCTTGCCCTACAGAGTCTTCCTGAGACATTGCTTCATTTCACATGAGCTTTGGAGAGCAAAGCCACTTGCTGCTGAACTGCAGACAATACTTAGTGCAAAAACATACCACTGTGCATCTGTATCACCACTGTCTATAGTCATCAGCACTGCAATGACTTGGACATGATCCCAGAAGTTCAATTCACGCCAAAGTCACACCTGCACCAAGCTTGCTCTCACTAATGCTTTCTCAATTGTCTACAGCAACTGCCAGAGAGTGAATACAGCAGGTGGAACAATGCACAGCAACAGCATGTCCTCCAGTCCTTCCTCAATCCAGTTCCATAGATTCCTGAAGCTGAAAGTCTAAAGGAAGCAGTGAGCCCTCTAATCTGGCCTTTTTCTTAACACAGTACAAGAATTGTAATACTATGTTCTATGTTGTATAATGGTTTCACTTAGATTTAACCAGCATGTCATCCATGAGCAAAACACTTCTGACCTGCAGATTTCAAGAACATAGAGAGGCTACCATTAACTTAGCAGTTTGCCAATTTTAGCATTAGCTTTGCTGAATCAGTACGCATCTTATCCTTCCCCCCGGTGCCTATAAACCTGCAACATACACTAAACGTGCTTCTTTGCCACACTTCATCCTGTTGTCAGTAGCTTCTCATCCAGATTTCTCATCCACCAGCAAAACCATCCTCCTAAATCTCATATAACTTAAACCTGGTGACAAGGAAACAATTAAGAGAGACATGGCATATCACGAAAGTACCCAAACTACCTTTGCTGCCAGAAACAATCAAGCCCAGGAAACAGAGACTTGCATGCAGGGTAATTTTTTCTACCGTGAGGCAACGCACATTCATTTGGACTGAGCTTTGTGCTACCACGGCTAGACTCTCATAGTTTGTTTTACTCAGCTACTGTGCACTGCTCATTTGCAGGTTAGACCAGTTGAAACAAAACTTGGTCAAAATGTCTGAAGCTCTGGAATATAAATTTTGGGATGGTTAGTTGGAGAGAATACTAGTTTATATTATACATATTATATATATATTTGCATTGGATGTCATTAAATGTGCACAAGGAAGTGATATGTACAACCACCATGACAGAAGGTATTTTCTGCATAGCTGGAATCAACCCTTTGAACTGCAACTGGAAACAAAGAGGAAGCCAGTGCATAAAGAATTTAAGTGAGCATAAGAAATTAAGTGAGCATCACTAACACTATGTATTGTGCATTTTAGCTAATGTTTGAACGGTTGCTACAGGTAGTCACAAGTATAGTTATTTAAAATAAGTTAATTCATACACTGAGGCCAGAAGAAAACACTATTATCTAGCGTAACTCTTTTTGGTTTGTTGTAGAATTACAGATAAGTGTCGTGATTGAAATATGTAGACAGGACAAAAGACAGAGTATGTTTGAAAGGCTTTCTGAAACTGCAGAATCTCATCTTAAAAGAAGCATAATTATTCACTCCCTTTTTCATGACAATGTTTAGAGGCTAGGCAGGTTATAGAGATTTCCTGGGTTTTTATGAGTAATATTAACACAAAATGCAAGAACCTTAGAGCAAATTATGATACCTGATCATATTTTAACTGCTTTTTACTATCAAAATAAATCTCTTGAAAATTCAATAAGCTACTGAAATATATTTGCCATTCAGATCTAAATTGTAGCTCTCTCCAATAAAACCAGGCAGTAAGTGTGTAAAAGGCAGTAAAATTTGGGATTTTTTTTACAGTTTGGGGATTTATAGTCTTGGGGGTTATACTTTGATTAAGTCTACAATGTATGATGTGTGCAGTTTTCCCAAGCTAGGGATGACATTTTGTTTGCCAGAGTTCACCACTGAGTGATTTCAATTTGCCTAATAACGGAGAAGTTATAATAGCTTGTGAAAAACACATGAACCAAAAATTTCTTACATATTACAATAAATAAGATTAGGTTTTTTTAAAAGCATAAAAAAAAGTGTGTTGCATAGTGCCTGATTTGTGCAAATTTGAGCTAATTCTTTTGTGGTTCGCAGATTTAATGATGATATAACATATAGGCAACATCATATTCAGCAGGACCTCGCAGCACAGAATGAACTATTATCTTCACCAATTCTGAAGAACGGTAGTAACTGAGGTTTATAAGAGCCTGACAAGGTCATTTATATAATCCTCTTCTTGTTGCTGGACAGAAAAAGCCAACCATATTTTTTTCTCCCTCTTCTCCAGTGAATTTGCTTGTAGTGCTTGCTCTATCATATCACACTTGGTCTTGATGGGAACATCTAGTGGAGATAACCTCAAATATGCAAAGAGCCGAGTTATGAATCCTTCTCTCTGCTTTGTAAAACTCAGCTGTCAGCTTTGATCTTTGACTTTTGGGAACCTATTCTGCAAAACTGAATGTGCATTCATACATGGCTTGATATGAGAGTACTTGCTATGATTTCAAAGGTAGAAACAAATGTTAAATTTTTAGAATAATCAAACTACAAGTTTAGGAAGCTGCCATTTTTCAGCTTAACTTTTTCTGACTTTCATCTTTTCCGTAGAGGATGCCTGGAATATCCTTAGATGCAGTTTCACAAATCCAGACATTCTAAATTCTGAGCTCTGCCAGCTTAAATCAATCATAAACTTCCCTCTACTATGGTGATACTGCGTTATAGCTTAAAAATAGGGCTAAGCTTTCAGAAAAGGAGATAGCATTAAAGTTATGAAACTTGGTAAAACAGATTACAGACAATATGAGGAAAAATCCAGGACTTTGCACACACAGATCTCTAATCTTACTATCCTATTGGGGAAAGACAGGGACAAATTCTGGGGGACCTTGAAATCTGATCAGGAGAGGTCAACCACTAACTGACAAGATGGGCACTGGATGTCAAAAAAACCCCTTCTCACCAATACCTGAAATTGTCAGAAATAAAAATGTAAACGAACCATTTAAGAAAGCTTTGAAGGGTCCCAGTAAGAACTTACCTCAGCCAAATTAGGCTTCACTTAATGTTATATCAAATTTTAATCCACGTAATTTTCAAAAAACTTTATGAAAATCAAACAGAAAGTATTTGAGTTTTTAGTATAAATATCAAATAGAACAGGAGAAGTCTTCAAAAGGTCATGCAACTCCTTATTTTTTTAGAGACTGCTTGAAGAAAATCATAATTTAAAAACTATAAACTCATACACAGCACGTGCTTCATAAACTGGAATAGGGAAAACACAGCCCATATACTAATTTAACCTGATCCCAGAGTCCTTCACATCAGAAATAAAAGCATATTGCTTTTAGGAGAGAAGGGCATAGAGTTCTATTGCTAATCTATTGGTGGGGAAAATGAGGCCTATAGGCAGAAGCAAAGACAAGAATCAGTCAGTATGAAAGACTTCTAGACTTTTTCTTTGCTAATGAGGACAGTTACACCACATCCAGAGCACCAGCAAGGTCTCTGGCAGTTGCTATTGCCTTATTTTGCTGGCAAGATCTGTTCTAACCAAGTTTAGATAACACTTCAATAGCATCACAAGCGGCTGCTCTACTTTAGAATTCCCAGTGGAAGTAAAGCTGCTCCAGTGTCAGCCTAAGAGTGTAATGGGGAGTTTGCCAAAAAAGGCTAGTTTGAGATGCAGTCTACAGAGGCTGCTCATAAACCACACTTGTCAAAATCCTGGCACTTAACTGCCAGGAAGTTTATATCTCAGGGAGACGTAGAAAACAAGTCTCCTGACACAACCACAGGATTTTCTCACTCTCGTAGATCCTCAGAAGGAAAATAGTTGATGCAGTGCACCAGAAACAAGCCAGAGGTCATCAATCACAGACAGATATAACCAAGCACTTCAGGCTAATTTGAATCTTAGAAAAATATTACAAAGGGAAACATATCTAAACAAGCCAACCCAAATCATCACACAAGAAAAGAGAAGAGTTTAAGGAAATAAAAAAAGCTTTCTCTGCATGAAAATAAACTGATGCCCTGATGCCATAGGTTTTAAGATTATTTTTCTTTAGTTTAGTAGTTTTGAAAGAAAATACCACTCCTATCTACACAAATTTTATGCATAATATGACACATTCCTTGCACTCAAGTAATTTTCTTTACAGAGAATAGGAACTGTGTTTATGTAGTAAGAGGTACTAATGGGCTTAATAATATGAGAAGAAATAAACAAAGCAATTTCTTTCCATTTTGTTTTTTCCTAACATTTTCCTAGTATAAAATTAGCGCAGTTCTCAAAAGTGGAAATTCTATGAAATTGTTAAAATGCAGGGGAGGTTCTCAGTCTTGAGTCTTGCTAAAAGAAAATTTAAAAAAAAAAAAGGAAAGCTAGAAAAATACTCTCGTATGAGCCTGTTTCTTAGGAAAATTCTCCATTTTAGTTCAAATTAAGGGAGCTAAGGTTACCAACTTCTTTTTCTTTGGCAAAGAGCAGTTTGCTTCAACCTGGACTAGGGAGGTATAAATAAACAGCAAGCAATATACAGTATCAATTTACAAAAAAAATCCATTTGTAATATAGAACCAAGGCAGTACAGTTTTCATTTACAATCTCTAGCACAATGTTTCTTCCATGGAGAATGAAGTTATTTTCTTCTCATTAATGGTGCTTTTAGCTATCTGGGAATACACACATGGAAGAACTGACCAGGAGGCATGTACCTTAATGTTTCACTGACTTCCCCTACATTCTCTATACTTTTAGTGGCACCCTTTGTGAAGAGCTGTACCTCTGAGAAATTTTTGCTAATTCAAGCCCAACTGGAATCAAAGCACTTAATGAGTTGATCTCTGCTATGCATCCTGTGTCCCAGAGTCTACTTAATGTGCATAACATCGGAAATAAAATCAAAATACATGTCCTAAAGGCTCCATCACAACTGTAACACTCTAGAAAAACATCAGACAATAGGAGGAAGTTCAAAAACTCTTAGACTGTGTACACAAAAGCAACAGGTATCATTAAAAGAAAAAATGACATTGAGAAGGTTGTCTTTTTATGGTGGCTGGTGCTGAAATACATGGTACGTTTATGAATCTTCTGTTAATATAGGCCAAAGGAGGCAGTGAAACTGCAGCATAGAAATGTAAGAAGTGCAGTAGCTGTGTCATAAAATGAAACAAAAATGTGGTTTTATATAGGGTACAAGATTACATTAGAATTATCTGTGGCTGAACGAAAACTGAAGAATCAAATTTGTTTTCTTCTGAAGGAAAAGAATATTGAAATCTAGGACACAACTAAAAAGCTTCAGAAAACACTTAAAAGACTGACAGAATTAAATCTGGGCACTTTAATATTTAGAGTTAGCTCAAGATCTACTCAGTTCAGAACAAGGCTCCTAGTAGATGGGTGGCAGTCTAATTCAGCAGGCATTGCAGTAGAAAGACAACTCAAGTATGAAGCTCATATCTGCAGGGTAATAAGGAATATGCATACAAAGCTCAAATCAAAGTCAAGCAAAGTAACACAAGAAGCCTTACATTCTCTGATAGGCAGTAAACTATAGGAAAAAATGTTACAAAACATGTAGAAAGAGAAGCAAAAAATCTAATACATCATGTCATTTTGCAAGGGTGTATCACCAGAGTGCACAACATCAAAAAGGAGATGATGAGAGCCTCATTAAGTCTGATTAATTTCTCAGAGGTGTGCCAGGAGATGAATGGACTGTCAGGTGGAAAACAAATGGGAAATATATTGCTTTATGCACCAGTGTCCAGCTTAAAACTAATGTATTGCCAGAATTGCAGAGTTTCTGATAAAACGCCATCAATAATAGAAAATAAGCAATAGGACCTACATCTCACACTGGTTAGCTATTCCCACAGACATATTAATTAGGCTATATCTCTATAAATTATAACCATGTCAAAAGAAAAAGAGCCCCAACTTTTGGATTAGAAGTAACTAATGTCCTTGGTCTTACTAAGGAGGCCACACTCGGAGGCAAATGGAAAGTAAAATAATTCAGGTTATTATGAAGACATCTTCCTAGAGAATATAGAATTCCCCACAGACCATAGAAAAGAGCTGGAGAAGTTCAAGTACTTCATATTTCATGTCCCCAGGAAGGTTCCCCTTGGCCTAATATAGCATGAGAAGAGAATCTGAATGCATTACTTTGGGAGTCACAGAGTAAACAGAAGACTCAAAAGAGCAAATGCATTTAAACATCATAGAAAAAACATTCCACTTAGACATGGATTCAAAAATGTTCCATCTCCTTAAAGGGAAAGAACACTCAGGGAACATGGTGGAAGCCAAGGATTTTTCTTCGCTGAATGCTTTCTCAAAATCTTTCAGATACATCTGCAATAGGCTATCCTGAAAAACTTGGTTTTCACTTTTCCCTTTGAGAAATAAAAAATCATATTTTTATTTAATAAAATATCCAACATTTAAAGGTGCAAGAAAGTGTCCAACTAATGTGGTAATTAAGGACTACAAAGTCAATTTTCCATTTCATTATAATTTGGACAGCTCACACACTTCAAAAGATTTCTAATTACATTATTGATGATGGATTCTGAATGGTCAAAGCATGCATGCATGCATTGTGCACATTTAGTGCCTTCAAGGCCAACACACTAAACAATTAAAACTTTCAGGTAAATACTCTTGCAAACTTGAAAGCTAAGCCATAAAATACATTACTAAGTTCACTGTAATTACAGCAGATTAATTGGTCATGCAATAGAGTTTATGGGTGCACAAAGAAAGACAATGCATCATCTCTACTAGAAGAGACTATGAAGATATGAATCTCTAAGAGAACTAATAACATTTCTTCTAAACGATACAGCAACTTTTGTAGCAGTTGAGAAAATAAATGCAAATGAGAAGAGGTTTCATTATCTACTGTGTTAATTTATTCTTCAATCAAATGCTTTTTACACCATCCTGGTATCCATTATTACACATTAGTTATAAACTAGAATATCAGAGCAGAAGAAACAAGTTTGCAGAGATGGGGATATCTATAAGGAGGATGGTCTCTTCATGCTAATAATTGTAAAGAATTTTCCCTTTTAACCAAATGAATACAAATTAGACTATCAAACAGTGCTAAAGCCTCTCCTTTACATAAAAATACAGCTACGTTTTTTGAGACATTAGTTTGTGGCATGCTGTTGACTCTCAGAGTGGATTTATGTAACTAAAACTACATTTATCCTTTGTGCATATTCAAAATCAAGACTTCTCTACAGAGAGATATCCACTGATATTTGCTGATATCTGGTGATATTTATTGATATCTATCTAGTGTAATTTGCTGGGGTTTATTGCTATCAGTAATGATCAAAACTCAACTCTTTTTCACCTTGTTTCTTAATCAACATGATTGCATTTTATAGGCCCATCATTTGTGGCTGCACAACCCTATCTACGGCAACCAAGTTGCATGAGCTTTGGGGATGAATACTTCAGGCTCTACCACATTATTTTAGGTGTGAATACCACATCAATACACATGAGCATTACAAACAATGAAGTTCATCTGTCCAAACTAAAATAAAATCAAAACTAGTGATGAAATTGTTAACATCACCATAGCCCATCATTATTTTTCTAAAAACTTCAAGGGATGGGTTTTTTTTCCTGTTGCATCTCCCACACCCAAGTACCCAACTGAGGCATCACTCAGGAATTTGGAAGTCAGAGCTCTTTTGGAAATGCCTCTGTTGGGCAGGGAGCTAAGCTAGCTGCTAAAATAAATTAAGCTATCCATAAACTACAGATTTTTAGTTTTGATATGAAGAATATCCCAGTCGTTCTTAAATATAATAAGTAGAGACTCAAGTTAGATCCAAAATAGGAGATTAATTAAAATAATTTACTAATTTTAAGAACTGCAATAAAAATTGACATGCTAACTGGCTGTAAATTTCATTTTGTGCTACATCTTGTTCAGAAACATTTGGTCATCTTGGTCATTTGCTCAGTCAGTTTGCATATAAACTCTGTAAACCAATAAAGTCCCCACATGTTTGAACTTCAGCTGCATAGGACAGGATTCATTCTTGGGAAACAGCAACTCCCTCTAGTGCCAAAGGAGCTTCTTTCTTCACAGCACACTAAATCTCCAGTCAAAGTCACTGTTTGCTAATTAATATTGTGTTCTTGTTATGAACTTGCATTCAGGGGTCTTTTCTTACCAGGCTTTCTTGTATCACACAAGTGCTAACAGGCATTAAAATTTAATGGAAGAAATCATTTCTGTGCTTGCAAATCAGGACAGTGTTGGACATTGGTGACTTTTTCTTTGAAACGAATGATGTCAAGCACACTGAAAAGCTTTCATTTACATACTAGCTGCCATCTTTGCAATCTGTTTCAGAACCCCCTGGCCTTTCATAATTTATGGCAAGTATATGATATCCAACCAAACAAAACCATTTAAATCAGTCACATTTACTCTGGATGCTAAATTTGTTTGAGATGTTGATACTCAGGAGGCTGATATGCATAGACTCTACTACAGAATAACAAAACAGAAAGTTGGAACACTCTCATGGGAGTTTTTATCCTCTGCAGATAAGATAAATAAACCCCTATGCCCTTGAGTTGCAAACTAGCTGTGGCAGATCAGTTCCACGGGGGACATTCCATGCCTGCTTGGTATGCTGATAACAGGGTTTATATGCTGCTAGTACTATTAGACTGCACATGCTGTACATAAAGGTTACTGAGATTGTCACACTTGATGCGGAGAGGCTTTGCACATATTAGGATTGCACAGCTTGCCTTTTTTCTGATGCACAGCAATGGAACAGCATGGATGTAAGTGGCAAAGGCAAAAAAACAGCCCACTGCTGGTAAGAAATAAGATTGCATCTCATCAGAGGCAACCAGAGGCAGCAGGAAAGCTGTCCTATCTCCATCACAGAGAGATGACTAGCCAGCAATGCTATAGACCTGCCCTCCATCTTGAAGATAAACTAAGCACTATGGGTGGAAAATAATAAGAAACGGGGTTTATAGAAATATCTCACTAGAAATTCTAAATACACTGCTCTAAAACTTAGATAATGATCCAATGTCCAAAAATATGATCTTCCAGCCTTTATAGGATCACTTATTATGACCAACTGTCTAGAAAAAGGATGAACACGGGAAACAACCAGCTGCTCTGCTGTCTTAAGGTCAGAAGTTGAGGTACAAGCTGCCTCTCCTGTAGTGTATGTGGTAGCCACTCACAAAACAGACAAGTACAGGGCAATGTACATGCCTTGTGCAGATCCATAGCAGCAAGGTATGTCTCTGTGTGTTGCAATCTGGCAGAGTTTTGTATAGTGCGCAAACTAAAATAGCACAAAGTCAGCATACAGAGAATTAGGATCTCTACAGTGTAGACAGAAGGGGTGAAGACAGTGGTGCCAAGATGACATGTCATTGCCCTAGCACAACTACAAAGTACAATTTGGCTTCCTTACTCCTGTAGCCTATACCTTTTTTTTTTTCTGGGATCGCTGGTACCCTGTGAGTCACACATAGTAGAAGTCCTGCAGATTTTATGGCTTTACATAACTGATGCCACACAACCTGGTCTTCATCAACAACCAGCTTGGCTTGGTACTCAGCTCAAAGGTTCACAAACATCCTTCCTGCTATAAAGAACCATCCATTATGAGAATGTCACCTGAGATTTAGCTAAATAACCAGCCTGACTGCCCAGATGGTAAGGTGATCCTCAAGCCTCCCAAGAATCTCCTAAGGCAGTATTTCTATGTCCATTATGCATTTTGTGGCTAATGAAACGTTGGCTGGAATAGTTGCTAGAGTTTTTACATTTTGCATGAAGAGTTAGTAAGCTGCTTTTTGCTAAATACCATATTCATTTTACTTGCCATGTAGAGTGTATTTTTAAGATACAACTGTTATAGATACAGATTAGTTTATCCTACCTGATTTTTAATATGATCTCACATAATAATAGAGTGATCTGCTTCAATTCTATATCAAGGGATTAAGAAGATGTTTTCACTTCCAGTCGTAAATAGTTTTGTAATCTGGAATAATTTGCCCTTTGTACACTTTCCATGCAGGAATGAGTCATGTATTAACTGCTACTTCTTATGGCTGTAGTCCCTAATTCTGCATAACTTTACCCAAATAAACCATCTCTGTGGCTGCTCAAGTGAGTGAAGTCAGACAGGAATACAAATAAATTGCCTTTCTGTGCACTTGATCTTTGTCCTGTTGTTAGTCTTACTCCTACTCTCAGTGACGCAGGATCGACACAAGTGCATCCATATAATTAAGAAAACTGTTATGCATTTGCTGTGCTAAAAGTGAATCTTATACTAGTCTGCATTATTATAGCTAGTGTAGAAAAATATTTCTAGCTTTAGCTGTCAGGAAACAGCAAGAACAAGCTGTTCTGCAAAAGAAGGTGAGCCAAGGGGACAAGCCAGGATGGCAAGCAGATGGGAGCAATGCTCTTCTTAACAAGAGTATAGTCTCACACTATCTGAGTAAGAAGACCAAAGCAGGTCCAGTGACAGTAATCACATTCAGCCAAAAGTCTACTGATGGCCGGACAACTCCACAGACATCTAGTAGGTCCAAGGTCAACCCAGGGAGACAAGTAAGGCAAGATCAAGGTTGGCAAGGTACGAGGCCAGGTGTCACATATGTGCAACATAGTTCAAGCAGGAACTGATAATAAGACCTGAGCTGAAATGCAGCTCCTGAGCCAATGGGTGGAGTATGCATGGATGGAAATGTGCATCCTGGTTCCATCTGAGGTTTCTACTGCTCTTTCTCATGACCTAGTGAAGTGCTAAGGCCTGAGCAATGGGCCCTGCATTAAAAGCTGACATATGGATGACTCTCACAACCAGACAGTGTGTTCTTAGGACAGAAACCAGCAGAGGATTTTTCTCTGCTGGGAAATTAGCTGATTAGCTGTGAGAACAGACACACAGCTATCCTGAGAAATGGGTGATTAAAACCAAAACAGATAGAGATACCTCCTTTTGAGTTCCTTCCCAAGCTTGGGACAACAAAATTACTTTCGATCTGGAAGTGTAGCTGTATGCTGGTTAAAATTCATTCTAGATGTAGTAAAAGTCACTGGGGTACAGTAGAGAAATACTGTAAGTGATCTATCCTGATTCCAAATCATTAGACAGAACATCAGATTCCATTATGGGTGAGAGAACTGTGCAGTCACTTAGCTGTGCTTCCCATCCTGTGAATGTCAGTTGCATCCATGAACTTCTTGACCAGCTAGAAATAGTTTTCAAGTCCAGACTTCTTTACTATCAGATACTTCATTGCAACAATGTGTTGGTGCCAAGTGCTCCTCCAGAGTTGCCCAGTGTCAGCATGGTGCTAGCACACAGCAGTTTACCTAACAATCCAAGAAACCAGCACTAGTAAACAGCAACACTAAGAAAATCCTGAGTATTGTTTGCTAACAGCTTGCAAGACCACTCAAAACTTACATTAAAATGTGGAGGCATGATGCCAATGAATGTGCAACATATCTGCAGTCATCTATGGCATTACAGTCATAAACAAAGAGGCACAAACTATTCCACTCCAGTTAAAGCAGAGTTTTCCTAATTGCAGAATTCCATAGGATAATGGTACATGCAAAGAGAGACCTGATATTCTCTTTCTTCCTAGCTGTTATGTCACATGGACACTAGCCAGTGCAGTTTGTCTAAAGATCCAGATTTTAATTTAATTGCACCTTTTTTTCTCCCCCTCAGTATTCCCCTTGCAAGCAATAGACTGCAGGAAAAAGTTTATCCATGATCCAAACCTTTTTTGACTAATAGCTTTGCCAAAATTTTTGCATAATTCCATTGAAATAAGGATAAACAGTAAAAAATTTCAATTCACTCCTCCTAAACCTCAATTATACTCTATATGTGCTTGATAAGAGCCCTGTGTAGCTATAGGAACACAGATCTATGGATTGGGGCTGCACAGAAATGGAAGGCTTATTTTAGAGTTTAATTAGAGGTTCACTTAAGAGATCCAGTCACTGCACTGTTTGGAAGGCAGAGCAACCATGCAAGCAAGAGTTATCCACAAAGCAGAAGAGTGGGACATAGCTGCACTAAGCACCAGAGTGGAGGCACGAGTTAGTCTCCAGCAGCTGTAGTGGTCACATCACTGGTACTGATCTATGTTTTGCAAATTGAACGTGTTATCAAAGCTGACTGTTAAACAGCAGGGAACTAGGCCTACATTCTTACACCATCACTATTCTCCTAGCTTCCAAAGAGAAAGGGCTGTGTTATTGTTTGCTTTGCAGAGGAAATCTTAGAAAGAAATCATTCCCTTCATGCCATCAAAATGGTTCAGTAATGTGCCATGAAGACTAGTTCAATTTGAAGAATGGAAGATAGAATAGAAAATAATGATTTGAGGCCATCTGCACTTCAACAAAAACAAACAAAAAATCCACATATCTAGAACAAAGTTTGCCTTTATTTTTCCATTTGTAAGGAATATCTTTTAATACTGTTTTTATATAGGACAGAATAATGACAAGCAATTCTTCTAAAAATAGTTCTCCACTGCCTAAAGATTGTAGGCAAGAAACACTTACCTGATGGACACTCGTATTTCCCAAAATCAGTTTTGCATATTACCTCGGCCCACATAATTCTGTCTCTGTTTTCTATTTAGACTTTGTATTCCAGAATACAAATCTAATATCAGTAAATTGCTTAGGCAGACATTTGGCTTCTTACGCTATGGGCTGAGACAGTAGTTCAAAAATACTTTAAGCTAGAAAAAGCAGATAAGCACAGTTAATTCTCCTGTTTGATTTTCTGCATGGACTGCATGAGGCCATTGCATAGCTGGCATAAGGGAACACGTGTTCCTGCCTCAACTGCTTTCATACAAAGCCCAGAATCTAAGGACCTCAACAAGTATAATTCAGGCAAACAGTTGTTTGACTTCATCTATTAGAATCTATAGCTTTGTGTCACTTCCCTTTGGCTGGTTGATGTGTAAGGTTCAGGAGAATGGAATAAGCATGTATCTGTGACTTCAGTTCCCTGGTTATACCTGGACTGTCATGGCTACACTATGAGGATGTGCTCTTTTATGATAGAGGCTGCTATTCTGTTTTCCATAAAATTACCTTTCAGATTGCTTTTGCTCCTAACCCATCTCATTAGCAATTTAAGGTAAAATGCCAGACTCTGAACTCAAGCTAGTTACATGCAAAAGTAATTTATTCTGACAATCTTGAGAAAAATATTAAAGTCTTCATCTGAGGTTGGTATGCCTGCTAGGATGGGAGGACAGTATCTTCAATCAGTATAGCTAGATTGCTTGAACGTACCTGTCTGGATCTGCAGATGAGGCATAAAAGAACTGTGAACCTGCTCTGGCAGGGGGGTTGGACTAGATGATCTCCAGAGGTCCCTTCCAACCCCTGACATTCTGTGATTCTGTAAAGGATTGGCCACTTCTTACTGTGAGCAGTTCTGGGTCCCACAATTTAAGAAGGATGTGAGGTCCTTGATGGCATCCAGAGGAAGGTAACAAAGCTGCTCAAAGGGCTGGAAAAAATGTCCTGTGAGGAGCAGTTAAGGACTTTGGGCTCTCTTCTCCATGGCATCCAGTGACGGGACACAAATAAATCCTTTAAAGCTGCACCAGGGGAAGTTTAGACTGGACAGCAGCAAGTATTTCTTTACTGAGAGGGCGGTCAAACACTGGAACAGGCTTTCTAGAAGGGTAGTCGATGCCCCAAGCCTGTCGGTGTATAAGGGGCATTTAGACAACGCCCTTCATAACATGCTTTAATTTGGTCAGTCCTGAATTAGTCAAGCAGTGGGATTAGCTGATCTTTAAGGTCCCTTACAACACAAACCATTCTATAATTCTCTTCTAATATGTGAAAGGCTTTATTTGGAATGGTACAGGTAGGCCGCCACAATGTACTTCTGCAATGCATGTGAGGATTCTTCAAGATGAGTATGTGTTTACATTGTACTTTGGCTGATGACAGAGTTTGTCTAAAGTTTAACTGTTTAACTAGACTGCAGTTTAGTTTATGGTAAAGATGTATGGCAAAGTTCAGGTTGCAGTCCGCCAGTGAGACAGTTCTGTGTAAAACACAGAAGTACACACACAGTCTTATAAAATCCTGCAGATGGGTGGACCATAGCCTTCTAGACTGTTGAAGAACTGTCGGCTTTATGAGAAAATCTATAGAAATTACAATTTGTCTGTATTTTTTATATTTCCCATTTAGCATAATAAAGACGTTTATGTTTTCTGTCCAGATCATCAAAATTCTTCTGAAGTGCTTACATTAAGGATATACTTTTTGCATCATTTTCTTGACTGTATTTCATTAAGCATTTAGATGCCAATCACTTGTTATTCAGTTTTATAGGACTGTCACTTTCCCAATCACTTAGAAGCTAAGCTGGGTATTATCAGCCCTCATTGGTGGATATTTAAGGCAAGTGTAAGCAAAACACTCCCTCAAAGGACTCGGGCAATAATGAGATAAGGGTTTTCTCCACAATAGGAAATGCTACCAGTGGAAATTAAGATACTAGTGCAAGCAGGATGGATTTAGACTTTTAGTTTTGGTTTTTCCCTTCTGTTTTGGTTTAATTTGATAGTAAACTGGCAGTGGGGTAAATGAAAATCACACTTTTATACAGAAACGAGGACACCAGGGACAGTTCACGCTGCTTCAGTTATGATGGCTCAAAAGGCAGCCACAGTGGTCCAACTTTTTCTCTCATGTAACCTCTAATAGAAGCAGCATTTCAGGAACAGCTAACACTGTCCAGCCCCTAGCAAGCTACATGGAAAACATACAAGAGAAGTTGTCTGCCACAGCTCCTTGTAATGAAATGCTCAAAAGGGTATATCAACTTGATACACAGTTTATTCTAATAAAGAGAGGGAGGCACCATCTTTGGTGTATTTGAGAGCTTCCAGGTTGTTATTAAACACAGCTAAAGGTGTCAGCAGAAATATAGCTTTGACAAAAAAAGTTTATCACAGATGACTCAAAACCAGTGTATGAAACAAGCAGTTCACCTCCATTTCCCCCCTCCCCCCCCCCCCCAAAACATTATTTTGGCTAAAGGCTGAGGAGAAAGGAATATTTGAAAAGACTTGTATTTCTCTCATTAAGATCCCTCTGTGCCTGGCCTGCTAAATAAACTTGATGTGTTGGTTCATCCACATTCGGGCACTTCACACATTTACTCCAAAGCTATTCAGTGCTGCCTGAGCACTAGGAGAGAGCAGAAGAGTTTTGTTATCATATATATGACTGAGGTGTATGGTATTAGTTGACTAGAAAACAGTGATAATAAGGATATGGCACAGTGCCTCTGGGACCGCCAGTTTTGGTGGAGGGCGAGGCCAAGGGCCCCTAGCCTTCTCTCCATGGCGGGAGCCCTGGGCCCCTGCAGGGAGCCGGTGCGCAGAGGACGGGGACGGTGTCGGGCCGAACTACACTTCCCGGCAGCCGCAGGGGCGGTTGGGGCTATCCGCTGACGGCGGAGGAGCGTGAGGCGGTGGCCTCACGGAGCCCATCGCCGCGGCCAGTGGCGGGGCCGGCTGGGGCAGGCATGGCCCTCTCCGCAGCGCCCCTCAAGGTCTGCATCGTGGGCTCGGGGAACTGGTGAGTGTGGCGGCGGCGGCCCCTGAAGGCTTGAGCTTCGGAAGTGGTCCCGGTCCGCTCTTCCTTGCGGCTGCGCCTGCCCGGGCCTTGCACCGCTTCCCGCGCAGCGCCGTCCTGCCCCGCAGCCGCGGGGTTCGGTCGGCTCCGCGCTGCCCTCAGTGGGGGCGGCCGTGGTGGCAGCCGCGCCCTAGCGGCCCCGGCGCCGGTGTCGAAGCGCTGTGTCGCTGGCGGCTGCGGGGCTCGGTCTGGAGGGTTACGGGTGTGCTTCTCCGGCCCTCGGACTCCCTCGGAGGCGTCGGTGCTGCCCTGGAGCAAACGGAGGGAGAGGCGGCAGGAGCGAGCACGCTGTTTTGGCGTGCGTGTAGGCTCCCGTTTGCTCTGCGAAGAAGCTATTTTAGGATATTTTTAACCTAGTATTTGTTGTGTGGTTTGTCCGATGTCAGGTGACATTAGAGATACTAAACATATCTTTTTTCATGAGGTCATTGTGAAGCAAGCGCTGCCTGTGGGGCTTCTCTCCAGAAACGTTGTTTGGGGTTCGTGTGTTAGCTGTTTTCCAAGGCAGCTCAAAGAAGACTTGTGAGATGCCAGATTATTTGAAATACCTTTTCTTTTTCAGATTCATTATGCTGAGGCACACTGAAGGCTTGAGATGAGGTTTTATTTGCTGCATCTATCACTAGCTTATAATTAGACTGAAATAAATTTACTGTTATGTCCACTACTGATTGCTCTAAAAGGAGCATCATGTTATTAATCCTTTGGCTTAATTCTTCAGTTTCTCTGCCCTTCCTGATCACTGTTTTTACCCTGGATCTCTATTTACAATGAACAAGTTAAGGACAATGTGCAATATAAATGTATCTTCATATGTTCTCACTTTAATTACTAATGCTAAGCATAAGTTATTTCTGTTAACATTCTGATTTTTAAGACTAAATCTAAATTCAAAGGTGTTTGATGTAGAGCAAGGTACTGCAGTTTATTAACAAAATTTAACAGCCTTTTGTTAAAGTGATCTTAGACTTGTTGCTCGCCCCCAACTCCCTCTGTCCAATTGGCAGTTCCTGGTATTTTTAACTATGCAAAACAGCACCAAAAGCCAAGTTGTGTTTTAGTTTGAGATGGCTTGTTGAGGGAATGGCTGACATTTCAGTGCAGTATCTCCTGTTTTCCTTGCACCAACTTGTAAGATGAATGGGGAGATACTGAGGAGATACTGTGCATTGCAGTATATGTCAGAAGGAAATGATGTAGTTAGACCTATCAATCTTGTAAGAGTATTGTGGCTGTTCTGCCATACTTGAAATATAGCAAAAAGTTTTACAGGAAGTTTGACTGCATTTATATTTGATTCACTGTAAAACAGACTTGCAGAAGCAAAAGGATTTGTAGTTATTGCCTACCAGCAATCACCATGTGCATATATATTTTATTTTCACCTCATTGGATCAGTTTAATAACAAGAAAAGCTTCTGCCTAATGGGGTGGATATTTGGGTGGCAAAATGCCTGTATCTGTGATGCTTAGAGGAAAAGATAATGCTGTTACTGGGCACCAGCTTTTTTTCTTTCTTTTGGGAATAAATGTTTTCAAATAACTGATAGCTTATTTCATATTTGATAGCAGTGTGGCAGTCTTTTTATTACTTTGGTTTCAGCTTTGCTGCTAAAAAAAAAAATTTTTTAAATTGCAAATGGTTCAGTATACAACAGCTCTCCTAGCCCACTTCCCTCCCACCCCCTAAATGTTTCTGAAAACAATAATGCTTGGAGAGGTAGGTGATTTCTTTCTCAGAGTCCAAGAGACAGACACCAAATCCTGACCACAAAGAGCACTGTGATTCAATAATATATGCAACCACAGAACTAAATAAGACTTAATTTGAATTGTGTAGCTGTGTGCATGTAAATGACTTTTTGAACTGGGGCCTGTGGTCCTAAAGTGAAAGCATGTAATGCTCAAAAGCAGGTAAATAGAAAGAAATTGAAGCTTGTATATATATCTTATAATTGATATTTTTGAGTTATATATTTTTAAAGCCTGGATAACTGGACTGTGTGACTGGTGTTGCCAGAATTGTAAGTGTGTAAGTAGTTGAACTGAATGAAGTTTGGCATCGTGAGCAGTTCAGAGACTGGGGGGTTTTGGATTTCTGTGAGATTGTTCTGTCCTACGAGTGCCGGTAACTGTATGGGTGTCTTTGACTTCTCGCAGACCTTTAACCTATATCTGGGCTTAAAAAACCACAAATGCTAAAGGAGCTTCGTATGACAGTGACCGTTTAGAAAGGTTGAACCAGTCACCTTGGATGATATAAACTACTTCTAGTTGGACTTGTTTGGTAAGTTTGCTAGGGAGAAGGTCACCTTAACAAAGAAGTTGACTTGGCAGGAGTTAATCAAACCTGATGGAAGCTCATGGAATGGGACAGATGGCTCAAAAGGCAGGAGCAGGAGTCAAGTTTTTTGCTAGCCTTGCCCATTTAGGGTTGCTCAGCTGATGGATAAGTGATTGTGTTAGGATCTTATAGAGGATAAAATAAGCTTTCTTGAATATGAAGAAAGTAGACCTCGGGAATATGCCTCAGAACCCCAGGATTCAAGGATAATGCCCAGACTCAGTTAAAACACTGAGAACACTTCCTCAGACAAGTCCTGTAGGCTGTTCTTCTGGGAGTACTTCCAGGGCAGGTTAACAAGGTGTGCATGGCTAGAATTTATCTGTTTTGTTAGAACTAGTTGTTAATTAATCTGATTTCCCAAACTACAGTTTCTGTTCAAGTTGGGCAGAGATGAGAAGTTACTGAAACAGAGGGGTTCATATGGCTAGGAAGTTGCTGTAGAAAAATGGCAGGTAAAACTTGTGGCTTAACAGAGGTGATTTTACAGGGACAAGTGATAGAGCTAGATTTAATGATATTATTTGCAGTTGTATGTTGTGACCTCTGCTGATGCTGATACAAGGGAAAGTTGAGGAGTTTCTTGGTTTTGAGTTTTACAAGTGATGAAGGGAAAGCAGACCAACTGTGATACACTGAACAGTGAGGGGCAGGAGTCTCACTCAGTGAGCGTCAGATACAGCTCTTCAGGAGTGTTAAATAAGTGTACGTGATTGTATTTGGGCATACCTTTGATACTCTTTGCAAGGGGAAAAAATTGCTATTTGGCATGCAACTATCTTATATTACTTGAATAGCATTAACCATCCCTCAGAGCATGTCAGGGTTAAGGTTTATGAGGGAATCTTTCAGTGTGGTTTTTCTTCTGTCACAGAGCTGCTGCAAGCATCAAGTCTTGCAACCTAGCTCACACTGAGATAGTTTTTGCTAGGAATAAATTGGCAAGAATTCTCATTCCTTTGCCATGCAATGTGTCAGGAATATACAAGATGATCCAGATATTTCAGTAAATTTTTTCAGAGTACACACTGAGGAGTATTAGGGTATAGAAGAGAATATAAGCTGGTGGTTGGATTAACGTGTGTGGGAAGCTGATATTACACCTTGTACAGAGCAAATCTGAGACTCAATGTCAGTTATTTGACCTTGCTTAATTTGGTCCTACAACAGTTACGTTGCAGCATAACAGGAAATGAGGAATCAGAGAATCTTCTTGAATTCAGGAACTAAGACTAGACAAATCTTTGCTGCTTCAATACTACATTCAAAGGCTGAAAAAAAAGGTAGCTAAGGCACTTAAGAGTTAAATAGTAATGAAATTAATGTCTTACTCAAGTAGTACATGCTACCAAACTTTATGCTGGCAAAGTGTTTGAAAATCTCAGTCAGACAGTTGCTGAATCAGTTATTTCTGTCTTTCCCTATCAACAATAAGCACACAGAATGTGTAGTGAAGTTCAAAACAGAAGACAGTGATTTGCTAAGATCCAGACTTTGTATATAAATCTGCAGCAGTAAATGTGCTTTTGTTCAGGGAACTCAAGGTGCTTTCTGAGGAACACATACCTGTTGTGTTGAATGTGATTCATACTGCTTGTGTGGATCTGAAATTCGGGGGTTGAACTGCTAAGTTGTCTACCATTGGAGTGAAAACCACTCTGTGCATGCAGACCTAGAATATGAGCTTGATATTTGTGGCTTCTGTATCACCTCCTTAACCCAGGGGAACCTGTAGTTTGTGAAGTTCTATGACAGAAATAAATTCCAGTCTTTTAAGATGTACAGTTTTATGGTTTAACTGAAGAAGTTCTACTTAGATTACTATATTTTTTTCTCTCACTACTTAGAAAATGATCTTATGCCTGTGATAGAACACATCTTTAATATGGCACAATAAAATGAGTTTATTACAAGCAATGCCCATACTAAATTTATGGGAGTGTGTGAGTATAACTAGATTTGAAAAGTTAGTGTTCTTGCCTCCTAATACACGCATACATGTGAGCCTCAGATTGGTGACTCTGTCTATTTTTATAGCATCTTTCTAAATATTTTTTTTGTCTGCTTAGTAGGTTATCAGTAATTATGAAGCTGCCTTCATGTCTCAGGAAAGGAAGTCAGGTTAACAGGTTTTATAAAATTGCATCTTTTTCTTCCTTATAGCATTCAGGCTAGGAATGGAAGAGAAGGTTGCATTTGTTCCTCTTTTTGTATGTCCTTCGATAATTCTGATTCATTTCATCATTGCTTAGAGATTTGAGTAGTAAAATTGATCACTGTCCTACAGGTTTCACTGGGTGCTGTTCTTGGGGAGAAGATGAGGCTAACAGTAATGGAATTGTCTGCCTGCAAATTCAGAGGATGCCATTACAACAGTTAAATTCTGGGAGGTGGCAGCATAACCATAAAGCTTTTAACTTCTGCAAGATATGAATGCTTCTTGGCTGTAAATGCATATCAGTATTGTACAGCAATTGGTGGGTCAGTCAGCTTAGCAAAGAAAGCTTCCTGTTTCTTAAAGATGAAAATGATCCGTTCTTAAGAATCGAGTATGTCACTTTTACCACTGCTTTGCAGATATAATCAATTTGATTCAATATTAATTTGATTAACTCTCACTGGATAGCCAATAAGCAGACAAAATAAGTAAGAATGTTTTCAGTAAATGCTTGAATTGAAAATACTCTAAATATATTTGAGAGAAAGCAGCAAGTGAGAATGACTGGTGGTTTTTTTACACTTGTTTTGCGATCAAAAATGCTATGTAGTAACTCGTCTGGTAACCTGTGAATTTCTCTTTATTGTGAAGACAATCTCTTTCTTGTAGAGCAAAATTATATTTTCTTTTTTTCAAATTTTTTTTTCTTTTTCCCACAGGGGTTCTGCGGTTGCAAAAATAATAGGCAGTAATGTAAAAAAATTGCAAAAGTTTGCCTCCACAGTGAAGATGTGGGTCTTTGAGGAGAATATTAATGGGAGAAAATTGACAGATATCATAAACAAAGAACATGAAAATGTAAAATACCTCCCTGGATACAAGCTGCCAGATAATGTGGTAAGGCTCAGAAGCTAAATTCTACTTATGGAGCAGAGGGAATTGTTCATGTTGTGAGTGGAGGTAGAAATTTGTTTTAACACCTTTAGGGTTTATAATGTTTCAAACTGCACGCTATTTTACTGATGAGATCAGAGATTTGAACAAGGAAAATTATGGAATTATGCAGGTAGGTAAATCTAATGCATTGTACTCTTTTGGTTTTTTATTTTGGTCTCACTATTGTCTTTATGTTAGTTTAGTTTCTGTATAGGGAAGCAAATGTGAAAACAGGGGCAATATTAACAGCTCTGACCATATCCATTTAAAAAAAAAATCAGCCTCAACTTTGGAAGGTAGCTGACTGGTCAGTGAGAATTGAAGGGATTTCAAGTACTCTGATACTCTAGTTCTCATCCTGTAACTCTAGCAAGAGCATTTCTTAAGCAAAGTGCAAGCTGTTTGCAGTTTATCTGGCTTTCAATTGTGTTTCAGCTGTATGCAGTCAGATCAGCATGTGAGATGTAGCATTGCCAGAGCAGTACATTAGGACTCCACATGTATTCCATGTTGGTGTAACATGATGGTAAGTGGGCAGGTGATCTTACCCCCAAAACTTTATAGGAAGAGACTGCAGCAGCTGACAATTCAGTAGAGATTTTGGTCAGGAAGAACATGAATTACCATGCATTGCAGTTTTCTCTTTAATAATAATGCTGAAATCCTATTTCCCTAGCCTTCAGCAAGTGTGGCGTTTCTGCTGTCCACTACCTGCTCATTCAGGTTTGTTCTTTTTATCAATAGGTCAATTTTATTGCTACATTTTAAACCTGAGTTATTTTAAGATGGTGATCAAATGTTAAGAAAAGTGGAGTCTGGCAAGTGAATTCAAAGTAGGTCCCTTCTTAAAGGGTAAACAAAATCTATGAGTACAGAGAAAGAGAATATAAACAAGTAGGTGTAAGGAACCTGGAGAAGACACTTAGTGTATAAGGCACTAAGTAAAGAAACTGCTCTTCTGCATGCAGTAATTTATCAAAACTTGAGATTATTTTGTCAAAGAGAAGGCAGCTTCTTATTTTGTATTTTCTTACTCAGAGTACCTGTCTGAATGTTCTGGAATATTTTGAATATTTGTGGCACTAACCATACTGGTGTCTGTGAAGATGCCCCTTTCAAGACACGAAATAGCTTGTTGGAAAGCTTAAATTCTTTTGCTTTTGTGGGAAGTTTGTTACTGCTTATTTTCAGTGATGAAGCACAGTAGTTTGTAGCATTCAGTGTAAGACCCAAATGTGCTTTTACTTATTAGATAACACTTAAGTCTAGTGTTAATTTTAGAGGTTATGTGGCCTTTCTCTCCCATAACTACACAGGTTGCTGTCCCAAATCTTAATGAAGCTGTACGGGATGCAGACTTGCTGGTTTTTGTCATTCCTCATCAGTTCATTCACAAAGTCTGCGATGAAATCACAGGACAAGTACCCAAGAAAGCGCTTGGTATAACTCTCATAAAGGTACAATAAGTACTATGCATTAGTAACTGAGAATGTGTCATGGCTTGATATTTTGATATGAAAAGTCTCTTTCCATTATTCACTGATTGTTCCATTAAACTTTCCTAGATGTAAGACTGGAATTTGCCTCGGTCATTAGTGGATTGTTATGTGGTGTTTTATTTTAGGCTAGAACCTGCAGGAAGACAAAAATGAGGCTGTTCACTAGACTTTTAAAAAAGAAAGAGGGAGTGAATATGTTTTGCGCCACCAGGCTTCCCAGTCTTTTATTTGTCATTCCCAAACGCATCATTAGATGAACAGAGCACAGGCATAATGCTTTGATTG
This sequence comes from Brachypteracias leptosomus, assembly GCA_013401335.1. Taxonomy (NCBI): domain Eukaryota; kingdom Metazoa; phylum Chordata; class Aves; order Coraciiformes; family Brachypteraciidae; genus Brachypteracias; species Brachypteracias leptosomus. The sequence continues at coordinate 27,102 of VYZX01006414.1, forward strand.
TTAACGCACATGCTGAGTAGATCATTTTAAGAACTGTTGAGAGAATCTCATGTGGCTGAGAGCATAGTGGCCTTGTTCATGTCAAATATTATGTTGTAGCAAGAGAGTGTTCAGCATGGCCCAAAAAGGCAGTTTGATCATAGGAAATAGCGGGCCGAGGTGCAGGAAGTGTTTAACTGAAGTGTTTGTAGTTTTGGTGGCAGGAGAATTTTTAAGTGCAGATGAGCTGCTTGATTTGTTTTGTTTTCTGCTGTGTGTTTAGCTGCAAAGAATAAGCTATTCCCACAAGGTTTGGAAGATTCTGATTTGTTGCTTTGTACTTACTTGAGAGTAGGCCATTTGCTCAACACATTCACTTGTTTACTGTAATTTCTGGAAAATGATACATTTGATACATTTCTGGATCTGCCCTTA
>VYZX01006415.1:0-44340 GCA_013401335.1 Brachypteracias leptosomus
GTGTCCTGGCAAAGATCTAACCATCTCCAAACCATACGTAACCAAGACATTCTATTTCATATAGAAATTTTGCATGTATAATCACATAACAAATTACATCTATGCTTAGTGATTATTAGCATGGCACACAAACATAAACAATAAAGCAAAACTCTGTCCCAGTAAGTTCCAAGACAGAATTTCTCCTCTATTTGTCATGATGAAACAGGATTTGTCTGTTGCATACAAGACAAAAATTGTATGATAGTACAAAATGTTCTCCATTAAGAAAGCAGGTTCCAAAACATACAAAGACTGATGACTGAGTTATGCTCTGGGTAGCTTTAGATTAGTCCTAGAATATTTTAGTCTTGTCTGGCAAAATGAGACATTTGCTTCTTTCATTATTTGGGCCACACTGTCTTTTTTCTTCAGCTGCTTAGAGGTAAAGGATGGTGGATATGGCTTGTTGGCAGCCGCTTTGCGCTGTTTTCCTACAGCATCCCAGAAGAGATTTAGGGAATATTATTATTTCAATGAAATAGGGCACTAATTTGAAAAAAAAAAAAATCTCTGATAGTAAAAGGCTTAAATATTTGTTTAAGATCAAGCATTTTGCTTAAGTGCTTTGCTGAATTAGTGTATGGAATAAGAAAAACAGTTTAACTTGTGTCAATCACCAAGTGCTGGGAGCCTGTGCAGTAAATTTCATGTCTTCATATACTTCCTACCTGTGAAACATGTATCACTGAAAGGGAAGTAATAAAAATGTATTGGTATGTGATTTCTAAGCAATGATTCCTAAAATTGTATATACAATGCTACCAGTACAGGAAATACTGTATGCCTATGCCTCAAGTTCTCTTTTCAAAGATCAGAATCAGATTTCTAACTGCTTTAATGCAATGACATTTATTCATTTACTGTATCTGTGGCGAGACATGAAAATATGAGACTCACTTGTTAGAACAAAGGACAAATATACAATACATTCAAAGCAATGTGGAAAAAATAAGCTACATATATGCCAAGAAAAAGAATATTGGGTGTAGAACTGATCTATATGCACATGAATAAAATACAGGTATCAGAACTCAAATCTACTTTTGTAAAATGCTCTGTATGAATGTTTGACATGGAATTAAAAATTCTAGTTGTGGGACTTGATTGCCCTCTATGCCTTGGCATACCAACCTAGGATATTGCTATGGAGAGTCATCCATTGGGAAAGGAAAATTATTTAATGGGCATGAGGGGGTTATATAGTAAATAACAGATTATGTAGATAGGGTTCTTAAAATGCTTTGTTCTGAGAAAAAATCCAAATATAGAAGTCAAAGTCAGGAGTACTTCCTGTACTGGTAGCATTGTATATACAATTTTAGGAATCATTGCTTAGAAATCACATACCAATACATTTTTATTACTTCCCTTTCAGTGATACATGTTTCACAAGTAGGAAGCATGTCAGACAGACACATGGGAAATTGTTCTGGGAGCTATATTGCATATGAAATGCAGAGATTCCTGTGGGATGTTACCTTCAATGGTGTTAATTTACTTCCATGACAATACATTACATTCAAAATTTCAACACGTTCTTACTGTTAAAATATGGTGCTGATGAGAGATGTTAATACTGGTCTACTGCATCCCCATCATTTCATGGTCAAAACTTGATGGAGGAAACAAAATTCTGTACAATAATCTCAAGCTCTGTAATATTTTTAAGTGAGTTCAACAGTGAAGCTTATGGCATTCAAATTCAGAAAAGAAAATGTTAAACTAATTGTCCTTCATAGTTACCTAAGATTTCCTTGATACAAATTATATTCTCTTTCATACACTTTTCAAAATAAGAATTATCAGTGTTCACTCCTTGTCTACTCCTGTTACCTTAGCAGCTGCAAATGTTGTGTTTAGTACTATTTGAATAATGTTTTCATTGAGTAGTCCAAGCAAACATACTACAGTGATAACAGGTTACATTTGTAAAAGATTTTTGGCATACATCATTCTTCTTTCTTCTCAGTTTGCAGATGTTCATGCTGCAAGGAAAATACAATTTATTAAATAATTTACCAAATATACATATAGATCTTCATGCAACAGTAAAAAATAGTTTCAGAGGAATACACTGATTCTAGTGTTATAATTCCATGAATAGTGTAAAATAATCGTCAACTTTTGCTTGGAAACTCTGAGAAACTATGTTCCTTCTAATTGCTGTATCATAGCACATTCGAATGTATTTATGCATTTTTCTGTCAGCCCACATTTTTAGCTACTCATCCCAGATTATTTTTTACCTTCAGACTGAACTTCCAATTCCTCAGCAGGTTTGCTGATGACACAAAACTGAGAGGGGTGGCTGACACACCAGAAGAATCAGTGAGATCTGGACAGGCTGGAGAGTTGAGTGGAAAGGAGCCTCATGAAGTTCAACAAAGGTGAGTGTAGAGTCCAGCACCTGGGGAGGAATAACCCCATGTATCAGTACAGGTTAGGGGCTGACCTGCTGGAAAGCAGCTCCATGGAAAAAGACCTTGGAGTCCTGGTGGACAATAGGATATCCATAAGCCAGCAATGTGTCCTTGTGGCCAAGAATGCCAATGGCATCCTGGGGTCCAACAAGAAGTGCGGCCAGCATGTCAAGGGAAGTTCTTCTCTTCCCCTCCTACTCTGCCCTGGTGAGTCCTTATCTGGAGTACTATGTCCCGTTCTGGGCTCCCCAGTTCAAGAAAGACAGGGAACTGCTAGAGAGAGCTCAGCAAAGGGCTACAAAGATGATTAGGGGACTAAAACATCTCTCTTATGAAGAAAGACTGAGGGATTTGGAGATTTTTAGCTTAGAGAAGACTGTGGAGGGATCTTATCAATGCTTATAAATACTTAAAGGGTGGGTGTCAGGAGGATGTGGCCAGACTTTTCAGTGGTGCCCAGTGACAGGACAAGAGGTAATGAACACAAACTTGAATACAGGAAGTTTCATCTAAACATGAGGAGAAGCTTCTTTACATTGAGGGTGGCAGAACACTGAAACAGACTGTTCAGAGAGGTAGTGGAGTCTCCATCTCTGGAAACATTCAAAACCTACCTGGATGCCATCCTGTGCAACCTCCTTTAGGTGAACCTGCTCTGGCAGAGGGGTTGTACTAGATGATCTCCACAGGTGCCCTCCAACCCCTAGCGTTCTATGACAGGATAGGATAGGATAGGATAGGATAGGATAGGATAGGATAGGATAGGATAGGATAGGAAACAGAAAAGAAGGGAAGAAAAGAAAGGAGAGGAGAGAGGACAAGACAGGATAGGAGAGTTCAGCTGGAAGGAATGATCATCTAGTCCAACTGCCTGACCACTTCAGGCCTGGGCAAAGGTAAAAGCATGTTGTTACAGGCATTGTCTAAATGCCTCTTAAACACTGACAGGCTTGGACCATTGACCGCCTTTCTAGGAAGCCTGTTCCAGTGTGGGACCACCCTCTTGGGAAAGAAATGCTTCTTAACATACAGTCTAAATCTCCCCTGGTGCAGCTTTGACCCATTCCCATTTGTCCTATCCCTGGAAACAAGGGAGAAGAGATCATCACCTCCCTTTCCAAAAAGGCAGCAGAATTCTTTTAAAGGTTATTTTCCTGCCTTATAGGCAGTGATGTAAGAAAAGCTAAGGGGTAAAGATGTATGGCAAAAGAGCTTTGTTCTGCTGTGATTGTTCTGCTGTGATTGTCTCTTGCAGTAGAAAAGAAGCACAGTTTATTTAAAATAACCAGGAATGATTTGTTATTGAAGATGACTCCACTGGTATATGCTGGTGTTCACACATCAATATATGCTTGGGACTGCCCTGATGGAAAGCAGCTTTGCAGGAAAGGATGTGGGGCTCCTGGTGGACACCAGCTTGAGCATGATCCAGCAACGTGCCCTTGACACAAAGAAGGCAAATGGTACCCTGGGCTACATTAGGAGGAGTGTTGCCAGCAGTTTGAGGGAAGAGATCCTTCCCCTCTACTCAGCAGTGGTGAGGTCACATCTAGACACTCTTGTGTGTGGCACACAGAACTGTGTCCAGTTCTGGGCTACCTGTACAAGAGAGACAAGAACATATGTCTTACAAAGATGATGGACTGGACCATCTTGCCTATAAGGAGAGGCTGAGAGAACTTGGTCTGTTCAGCCTGGAGAAGAGAAGGCTCATGGGGGACCTCATCAGTGTATATAAAAACCTGAAGGGAGAGGGCAAAAAGGACAGATCCAGGCTCTTTCCAGTGACAGGACAAGAGGCAGTGGGCACCAACTGAAACACAGAGGGTTCCCTCTGAACATTACAAAATACCTTCTCACTGTGAGGGTGACCAAGCACTGGCACAGGTTGCTCCAGGAGGTTGAGTGTCCATCCTTGGAGATATTCAAAAGCTGTCTGGACATGGTTCTGGGCAACTGCGTCTAGGTGACCCTGCTTGAGCAGGAGGTTTGAAAAAGGTGACCTCCATAAGTCCCTTCCGATCTTAGCCAGTCTGTGATTCTGTGACTGAACTTGTATCAGCTGGTTGACCTGTCGTTTGGCCATACTTTAGGATGTCATCATGTGTTACACACTGACAAGAATTTATAATCAGGGGAAGACTACAGTTCAAGTAATTCTTTGCAATTATGTATTCTTTATAGCATAATTGATACATATAATATATAAAACAATGCTCATCAAAACTGTAAGAGTACAAGATATATTTCCATTATATCAAATTTTACAAATTACAAGAATGCTAGTAGTGTTTGCACTGATCGTAAAAGGAGTTCACTGTGGGAAGGGAGGCAATGATACATAATCTGGAATTCTTTTAAATTTATAATAATCTAATGTGCAAGACAATGCATGGTAACTTGATTAAGGTAAAAAGTACTAAAAGAATGCTATTAAAAAGTAGCTATTATTTAGCCAACTCTCTTCAGAATTAAAGCTTATCTTCAAAACCAGAGCATTCTCACACAGTGTACACATACTCCCTTTTGAAAATTGATCATTATCATTGCTCTCTACAACTACCTAAAAGGAGGTAGTGAGGCTGGTGTTGGTTTCTTTTCCCAGGTAACTAATGACAGGACAAGAGGTAATGGCCTCAAATTGCACCAGGGGAGGTTTAGACTGGACATTAGGAAGAAGTTCTTTACTGAAAGGGTGGTCAGGCATTAAAACAGGCTGCCAAGGGAGGTGGTGGAGTCACCATCCCTGGAAGGGTTTAAAAAACAAGTAGATGTGGCACTTCAAGACATGGTCTAGGGATCAGGGAGATGTTGGGATGAAGGTTGGACTTGATGATCCTAGAGGTCTTTTCCAACCTAAATGATTTTATGATTAGCTTCATCTAATAACTAAAATACTGGGTAACCCTTTAACACTGCAAGAATTCCACTTTTATCTCTCAGGATTCCAACGACAGTCAAAATCAGGAAGGAGTTGTTTTTTGCTGAAGTGAGATTGCAGTAGGAAAATAAGATTATTTTATCTAATGAAATGCATTCCTCTTTCATAGTAAAAGTCAGAAATCTATGCAATTGGAGACAAATGTGTAATTCCCTCCCCTGAAAAGGGAGGAGGAAGTACTGTACCTTACGTTAATTTCACTGGGCTGTGGCATCTGACATTCTCTCTTCTTGGAGCCCTCAAGTTTATAGGAACACAATATAGGACATCCAACAGCAGCAGGTGATTGGTTCCTCAGGTTCTGTATCCTGTCATCTGTAACAGTAGGTAGTGTTGAGCTGCAGAAACACAGAACAAAGCCCATTCATACACAAAACTCCCACTGGATATCAATTCAGTTGTGAAATGCAGAACTTCTAAGGCAACTAGTCCAGATCCACATAAAATTTGATTGCCCTAGGGTTAGAAAGCAACATTGTAAAGGTTTTTACTGGTCATAAATTTACTTAGATTTTTAATAAAGCTCAGCCACACTATTTGGCTGTGCGACCTTGTGTAATTGTGAATTTTGCCATTATCATGCTGTATGAACTGACGTTTCCCTTTTTCATTTGATATAATTTTGCAGTTACTAATTTCAAATCAGTTATTAAATTGTCCTTAAAGACAAACATAAAATTAGAACTGTCATACTGGAACACATCCAATGCACTGTCTTCAGCACTGATATTATAGAAAGTGGAAAAGAGTATTTCCTTCAAAACTAGAGACTGTGAAGGAAAAGGTGTTCTATTCATTCCTCTTTTTGGTCAACTTTACCTAAAATTACCTCTGCTTTGTCTTAATTTTTGTAAATCACCAGTTTCTTTCAAGTCATAGCCAAGTTCTTAGTTTTACCATCTCTGTGTGGCAATGAGTTCCACACTCTTAATTATTTGTCATCTTATTTTAATTTATTTTGAATCTTTAAACATTTTTTATTTATCATTGTTTTCAATTACCTAATAGGAAAATGCGAATTTATTTTCTCCATACTATTCACTTGTTTATATACTTTTATCAGAGTATCTGTGTATGATTTCTGTAGAGATTTTGGGCATAGTCCTCTACAGTCCTACATTTTGTAAAGTCAATTCTGATTGTGTTCTGTGAATATAAAAAATTCCTAGACTAGAAAACCTGTTTTGGGCACATTTGTAATTACAGAAAAAGTATGCCAGCAACGCATTGTTGTAAAGCCACTGCTGTCTGACTCAGTCACAATTCTAGTAAAAAGTAGGTAACAGTTCGTAATATTTTTCCATTACTCCTCAAAATATTAACATTATTATAATGAAAACTGTAATTAATAAAATTCAGGTTTCCTGTGAAGAAATAGAAATGTGTATTTTGTAGGCTGTAGGCTGGAAATTGGTTGTTAATTGTTCGGCTTATTTCTACTGTTGTGTTTTTGAAATAAAAGGAAAAAATCGGAAGGCCAATTTTTTTCCCTCCTACGAAAAGGAAGGCCAATCTTCTTCATTACTGTGCCATAGGTGGGAAAGAAATACAACATGAATTCTTGATGTGAACACTCTGTAATGCAGGGCATTGCAATCCTTCACTGCTGTAAGAAGGAGGTTGAATTAAGTTGGAACTCCTTCCTGAGTCACATCACCATACTCTGGTCTACTGGCAACAACCGTACTGTCCCACTCAGGCTCTGTTGAGCTTTTTTGCCTCCATTTACAATTCTTTAATATCACATGGCAATGTCACTGCCTTTTGAGACAAGTTTTGGGAACCAGGACCACTGGAAATTAAACCAAAGGAGCAGGAAAGGGGAGCTCCACTTGGGCTTTGAATGTATTGCAGGGTAAGCACTCCTTTTTAAGATGGAGAGGTGAAGTTGGCTGGAGAAAACACCGATATGTTCATTCTGTCTAAGGAATTCCTTTGCCTCGATATAGCAATTATATATCTATATCTGATTCTGTCCCTTCAGGGGTCAGCGGCTCTCAGAAAGAAGGAAGTGGTATCAATCAGCTGAGAAAAGTCTCCTTCTTCTTCCTTTAACCCTGCCTGCAACTGCTGCCTGAAGCCTTCTTTAGCAACTCTCTGTGCTGAATTGTATTCTGAAGAGCAGAGTAACTGGCAGCACAATTTGCAGCTAGAAGCCTGGTTCAACTGCAGATTAAAACACACTACCTCCTGCAGATCTTGCAGTTTTGTGTATCATGGGCTTTTTATTGTTATTTCTAATGCAGTGGAGCTGTTGCACTGAGCACATGTATGAGGCAAAGAATCACTTATCTGGACACTCCTTAAGAATCTTGTGTGCAAGATGAAATTCCTACTTTTAAGTTTGACAACACATCTTAGCTGAAGGACTGGAACTGGAGGTAAGAATTATGTGTCCCAGCTGGGGAAGCTGCTTTTAAGAAATGATATTAAAAATTATTTCCTAGTTAAAGGATATGGTACATGCAATCATTAGACAAATAAAAACCATTAGCAATCCTGTACAAGTGGCAGATTCACCAAGATTCTCTTAAAAGCCATCAGCTGAAGAAAGAGATCTCAATGTGGTTTGGCATCTGCATTCCTTGTCACAGAAAAATGATGCAGGACTTATAAACAAATATAGTAAAATGAAGTGTGTGCTATATTCATGCCAATCACTACGAAATATAGGCTGTATCTTTTGCAATTTTGTATTTAACATTTGTAGCAATTAATGCATATGTTTGGCTAGCCATAATTTCATTGTAAATTAAATGATGGAAGATAAAGTGAAAAAATAGGTGATCACCTGTTTTGTTTCCCCCTTGTTTTAAAAAACAGCTCTCTTTCTTTTCTTTCTTATTTGCAGGTAGACCTTTCAGCTACATTTCGCTGTAGAGTTCATTTTTTACAAAGTGCACTTAAAACAGAAAATAAGGAAGAAATATAGAAGTTTTTTGATGATACTACTTACTCACTCTTGAGGGCTATACTTTCTTAAAGTAAGCATCAATGGAAAAGCATCAAGGAAAGCATCAACAGTTTCCTTCTTGTATATATATTGTGATACAATACGTGGCTATCTAAGATTTTCCATGTTTACCAGCGGACTTGCTGATTACTGTCATGAAATATTTCACCCAAAGTTTGGCTCTGATACCATTGAAGTAGGAGATATTTTAGTGTATACAGCATAAATGAAACCTTTAAAAACAAGTTTCCTAGAAAAACAGTTTGCTGCCTTCAGGAACATAAATATATTGATTAGAAGAAAGTTACAAAAAGCATCTCCAGTGAAACACAGAAGTGCAGGTTTTGTGCTACCACTTCAAAATCCAGAGGGTTTTTACATTCAGGTGGCAATATATCTCCAATGGTCTTATAATAACAGACTGGTTAACAGACACTAAAGATAGTGTGGTGATAGTGCAGAAAACTGAATATCAATGTCCCTCACCTCTTCCCAATATCAGGGGAGTCAGAAACTCAAAATTCCTCCTTCCTTTGCCAGCTTGCAGGGGTCTGGAGTCCTGCTCCTTGTCATACAAAATTCAGAGGAAGTCTCTGCCAGGGATCCTTGCAGAGCTCTGCTTTTATGAAAAAGAGACAGAATCAACCTGGCATTTTAAGATTTTAAGAGCCAGAAAACTCTTAAGGCTTCATTCATAAAGACACACCCCACCCCCCCATACCAGTGAGATTTTGTGACTGTAAACAGTTCTTTTCTGCCAGGCATTTTCAGGTAAATTGAAAACATTGGTAGCACACACATTAAAGTAAAAAAATTCAATTAATAATGAGGTCATAGTTTGAAGTTCTTTTTCAGTATTTATCCAGTGAAGATCCGACTTTGAAAAAAACTTTAGAATTTGTCCCATAGTATTTTAATATTTAGGTGATAAAGCAAGATACCCTATTTCTTATATGCTTATACACAATATTGTTTACAACACATAAATGCAGTAGCTTAGACTTAACAGTGTATTTTATGTGGAAAATCTTGCAGTGAAACCTGTCCATTTTTCTGATAAAAAAAAAAAAAGTTCACATTTTGACAAAGATTAAATCATCCTTCAGTGCTTTTCTGTGTGCTGCATTTGTGAATATGAATAGGTCATTGTCTTGAAAGTTACTGTTCATGCATGAAAAGTTCAACATATTCATGAGTTTATGTGGCATCTTGACGTTAAATAAGCGTTAAGAATGTATTGTGCTTGTATTGCTATGTCAGTATCTTCTGGATAGCGCTTAAGCACATTTCTGTTGCAATGTGGAGCATTCTCTACCTGCATCTTATCCTGTAATACTTTTGTGGCTATGTAGAAGCCAGCCTGTAATGCAGTCAATCTTTTAATTTTCATGAAAATTTAAATAATTTACAAGGAAGTGAAATACACTACAATAAAAAGTGTTAAAAGTCATAAAATGTTAAATTCCTTATTTCAAAAATCCCCTTCTGCACATTTCAGGTGGTAGCTACTGAATCTCTTCTTCATTCAAAACTTCAATTATATTCAACTAAGACAGTCCTTTAGGAGATAAGAAGGTGTGTCCTATTGAATTCAGGTGAATTTTGTTAGACAACTATGTTAAATGCCAAATTGATAGCTCTGGATATAACTAATATTTTCTAAATACTTGAGATTACATTTTTAGACTCTATGCACCTACAATCTGAGATAGCAAAAACAGAGGTTTTGAAAAGACTGAAAAATCCTTAAAGTAGTCTACAACTGGACTTGTTGCCTGTAAGAATCATACTATACTGAAACATCATGTAGCATAACCAGGCTGGAGAGTCCTAACAGATAATTTTGTTAGTGTAAGAAATAATTCCAGTATTACAAACAACTTGGGTGCTATAATAGATCTTTAAAAAGAGGCTGCTATTCCTCAATTTTGGCAGAGTTTGAGGCCTTCACAAACAGTTCCCAGACCATTGATGAGACTAAAAACAGAAATTAGCTGAAATTACTCAGCAAATTTAGCTAACTGGCCTTAACTTCCATCTGTACTTTGTAATGCATTGGAACATAACTTAACGGACACCTAGTGCCACCTTCCCTTCCAACACAACCAGCTTCCACTGACTTCAGTGCAAAATGAAAGGTGACAGCCTTTCTAATAACGGAAGTTGTAAACATTACTTATCAGTGTTTTTCTGTCCATTCAATTCCACAGGACGTTAACACACACAGAGGGTTGTGGTTCCAAATGCAAGAAGAAAATACAATGTTCAGGGGCAAATACTCACGGGCAAATACTGCCTATCTGGCTCTTTCAAACCACTGGGCCAAATTTGGCTTTTGGTGTAATTGTAATTGTAGGATCGCTTTCAATTTACACTGGAGTATTGGAGACAGGAGTTCGTCCCACTGAGGTTATTTTGTAGGCTGATGTATCAGCTCAGTGAGATTAGTAAACATAGCAGAATTTGGCTCATGAGGGAAAAACTATCAGGATTTATAGTCCAACTGAGAAATGGAGAAGTGCATAGGATGCCTAATTACACTACAAAAAAGGACGTTAAAAATCTTATCCTTTCTGGTTTTCTGTATTTTATGCGTAAAATACAATAAAAATCCCATGTTAAATGGATGTCACTAAAAAATTACTTTGCAAAGAAACATCCCACCCCTCCAAATACTGTGATACTTATGATATGGTGAGGGTGTGTCTAGCCACTATTTAGATTGTCTCTCAGCTCTCAGCAAAATGCATTCCATGAAATGCTGAACGATGGAATTTTAGTTACAACATAATTTTCTAGCTCTTTAAAAAAAGGTATATCATGGTATGTATTTCATAACTGCTGAAAAGCAGTAAACTGATGAATGGTCATATCCATCTGAGCCCAATCCTGGAAGGTATTAAGTATCCTTACTTTCTGTATTTCCATTGAGGCCAGTGGGAGTCTGGGGTTTGCTAAGCATTTTGTGGTCAAATAAGAGGAGAAAAGAAGATCTTTCACCACCTCTCAGACTAGGGCCAACAGCCAATAACATCAAACTGATCCTATGGTCATTAAACTAAGTCCAATACACGTCAGTATGAAACATGGTGCCAGTGGAAATTTGTGGTGCATTAGATGATTTGTGTCTGTTTCTCTAACACTAACTTTGGAGGTCTCTTGGATCAACAGCAAGACAAGAGTGTGAAAAAAAACTTGTTTTCCGCATCCCAGAGGAAAAGAATCATCTGTGTGAACTGCTGTTACAACAGTAAAAAAATTTCTGGAAGTATTTTATTTGCAAAATATTTATTCTATCCCTTCAAAGAAATGAGGATTATCTTAATTTTTATATCAGTTCTTAATTTAAAGCCAAAGAAAGATTGTCTGCTTTGGGAGAATAACAAATCTGACACTTTTCATCTGTCTAATAGACTGAAATTTTCCTTTTTCTTTTGGTGCCCTGAAGAAGCAAGATCACAATTGGACACATTTTCTGAGGACTGTAAATTCCTTACTGAGGACTGTAGGGCTGTAACTTCTTTACTTTAACTGGAATCTTCCACTGGACTGACACTTACAAGCCTCCTTCCACTTGCCAGTCACAAGGCCAACCAATGTTTCTCATTCAAGAGCTTTATATCAAGTAATCACCTTACTTAAACACTTAATTGTTCCATCTGAATGGCACAGTGCAAATGTGCTATTGGTTAAATTAATGGTCAACCTCCTTCTCCTTCCCATCCCATATCAAGAACATTCTCTTGATTTGACCCAAAGTAGAAAGAAACAAGTGTTTCCATAGGCTTTCAGCCTGACTTCTTCCTACAAAACTTAATTTCTTTGAGTGCCAAGCTCCTTTTGAAGTTTTTTTCTAAGGAATCATTAAGAGAAAAGTCACTAAAATGGTTGCTACTCTGGTAAATTTAGTATCAATTAGAGAAAACTGCAGGACATTCTAAAATGTCTCCAAAATATGCAAATATTATTATCATATGATTAAGGAAGTTATTTAAGGTAGAAGATGAATGTTCACCTGAAATCTGAGCCTACTTCCACAAAATTTAGTCTTCTGAGTCATCTCTGTTATTTGCACTGTTACTAATGTGAAAAAGGATTACTGCAGTCACTAGAGCTTGTGGAATCAGACCCTAAAGCTCCACTCACAATTTTACAATTAACATTCTTATTATTTGTTTACAAAACAATTTGTTAGCGCACCACACAGGTTGATGCTGTATGCCGGGCCCTCTGCTCCCTGTATCCGTTCAGGACTTGAGACCTTAAAAGCATGAACACAAAGGCAAAACTAAACAGAGACACAATTACTCTCCTGTGATCCAAACCCCCTAATTATGAAAATGGCTGTACCTTGTAAACCATGAACTTAAGAAAGTCAATAAATGCCTCACAGAATAACTGAGATCAAAGTAACCTGCTTCTGCAGAGATGCAACAAGGAACTAGTCCAATAACAAACTCATAGCAAGGGAACCTAGCACAAACGCAAAGGCAAGCTCTCAGGTAGCCAGATACCTATACACTTTTACATATGCAGACAGGAGTACTCTTGACGGTTTGCTCATTCAATGACTCTTAAAGCGAACACTTCAATATTTGCTTGAAGCCTTCTTTTTTTTGTAGGTTGTAACAACCTTTTTAAAGAACTCTTGGAAACTTCCTCTAAATATATTTCTTTCTAGGAAAAAAGAAGAAAAAAGCACATGCTACAAATACTACCATCAAGAGAGATGTTACCTGTCTAGCTGAACTGTGATATTCATGCTTGCATCTTTCTGTGACTGTTCCTGTACTAGACCTATATGTACTGGCATATCTTTTCATGGAAAGGAGCTAATTAATGGCAAGGAAGAAAAGTAGAATTCTCAATCATAGCTCAGATTCCCTCTCATTCTTCTGTCTTTAAATTAAATTTCCAGAAGTTGTATGGTGCAGAAGTATTTCATACTTAGTTTAAGAGTTACTAGGGTAGCACATCTACCTTTGCTAGCAGTGAGCTTCAACTAGCACAACTGCAGTGTAACTGCTCTGTTCATTTTCATTGTCACCATCATAGAATCATAGAATGGTTTATGTTGGAAGGGACCTTCCAAGACATTAACAGCTGCATTATTCAAAACCCTTAAGAAAGTTGGGATAATCTCGTAATGTATTTTAAGAATATATTCATTATGGAGAGATCTTAACAGTGACGTTCCACTTCTCATGATGAGCATGATTTGCAGAAGTTTGAGAAAATCTTTTCTTACCTGATCATTATTCTCGGCTGATGCAATCTGACTACCAAAGAAACAAATAACAGCAGCTGAAACAAAAATACCAGGTGGTATTAACTTACTTGATAATCCACCTTTATAAATTCTTTGAAAAATGAGGGTTTTAACCACCTACGTGTCATAATCTTTATGATATTTTAGCCACCCTGACCCATCTACTTATTTTAGACATGCCTTATTAGCATGAGGACTTCTGTCCCAAAATATCACTCTATAGTTATCAATAGTTATCAACCCCAAAAGTCCCTTGGGGCACAGTCCTAGAGGGCAAAGGGGTTCAGGAAGGCCAGACTTTTTTCAAGAAGGAACTCTTAAAGGCACAGGAGCCGGCTGTCCCCATGTGTCGTAAGACAAACTGGCAGAGAAAACTACCAGCCTGGCTGAACAGGGAGCTTTTGCTGGGACTTAGGAGAAAGCGGAGAGTCTGTCACCTTTGGAAGAAGGGGCAGTGTAGTGGGTCTGTCTGAGCTGATTTTCCCCATACAGCCCTCATGCTGCAGTACTGGGAGCCAAGGGATGTTAATAACACACCTGTGTTATGACTATCAGTGCTCACACAGCACCAACGGCTGGGGCGGGGGGGGGCAAGATCTGTGAGGGGATACAACCTGGACAGCCAACCCAAGCTGACCAATAGGATATTCCAGACCATATGATGTCAGCTCAACTATAAACGGAGAGGGCAGGAGGGAGACAGGAGCACATTCGTTGGGAAGACGTTTGTCTTCTGAGCAACCACTATGAGTTCTGGAGCCCTGCTTCCCGGGACAGGCCCGACACCACCTGCGGATGGGAAGTAGAGAATAACAGCTGTTTGCTTTTGCTTTGCACATGTGCAGCCTTGCTTTCTCTGCTATTCATTAAAACTGCTTTTTATCGTAACACACGGGTTTTTTTCCATCTTATTCTCTCCCTGCTTGCCCTGCTGACAGAGGTTGGGGGGAGTGATAGAAGGGCTTGGTGGGACTGTTGATCTGCTTGAGGGTGGGAAGGTTCTGCAGAGGGATTTGGACAGACTGGAGCGATGGGCTGAGGTCAACTGTATGAGGTTTAACAAGGCCAGGTGCTGGGTCCTGCACTTCAGTCACAACAACCCCATGCAGTGCTACAGGATTGGGAAAGAGTGTCTGGAGCTGCCTGGCAGAAAAGGACCTGGGGATGTTTGTTGACAGTCGCCTGAACATGAGCCAGCAGTGTGCCCAGGTGGCCAAGAAGGCCAACAGCACCCTGTGTGTGACCAGCAGGAGCAGGGAAGTGATTGTGCCCCTGTACTCAGCACTCGTGAGACTGCACCTTGAGTACTGTGTCCAGTTTGGGGAACCACAGTATAAGAAGGACCTTGAGGTGCTGGAGTGGGTACAGAGAAAGGCAGAGAGGCTGGTGAGAGGTCTGGAAAACATGCCTTATGATGAGCGCCTGAGGGAACGGGGGTTGACCAGTCTAGAAAAGAGGAGACTGAGCGGAGACCTTATTGCTCTCTACAACTACCTAAAAGGAGGTTGTAGTGAGGCTGGTGCTGGTCTCTTCTCCTAAATCACTAATGATAGGAAGAGAGGAAATGACCTCAAGTTGCATCAAGGAAGGTTTAGATTAGATATTAGGAAGAAATTCTTTACTGAGAGAGTGGTCAAGCACTGGAACAGGCTGCCTAGAGAGGTGGTAGAGTCACCATCCCTGGAGGGGTTTAAAAAATGAGTAGATGTATCACTTGAGGCTATGGTCTAGAGGTTAGGGAGATATTGGGATGAAGGTTGGACTTGATGATCCTAGAGGTCCTTTCCAACCATAATGATTCTATGATTTTATGATTCTAATATTTAACAGCAGGAACAGAGAGTCAAACGAATTATTGCTGGCTCCTAGCATTCCAATCTGTTACGATGCAGACAAGAGAAATGTTAGACATCATAATGTTTGTAACATCACTATCTAGTTAAGCCTGCTCCACCATAAGGCTCTTCCTAGTCCATATTGGTAAAACTATATAGCCAACAGGAGCAGGCTGTCCCCATGTGTCGTAAGACAAACTGGCAGAGAAAACNAGAAATGATAGAAGACTTGAAAGAAAATTCTAGTGTCAGTAGATCTGAGTGGAACCCACTGTCTGAGAGAGACAATCCTCTTTACGTTCTTTTTCCTATCGATGCTCATCAAATAGGTGGGGTAATTTCAAATAATTATACTATAAACTTGAGAGGGAGTAAGGAGTACAGAAGTAACCTCCTTGCACAATATGACCTCCCTTCTGACTTGAAGAGTTCATGGTCCCTAAAATAAGAGGTCATTCAGCCTCCCCAGGCTCATTGCCAGGCCTTTTTAGATCAGAGGCTGCTTGTGCTATTGACTGGTGCCAAATTATATTTGTAGTTTTTTCTGATATATTCAACTGTCTGCTAGGGACTGAGCTGAGACTACTAAACTAATTTCATGTAGGAGTTCAGGTTTAAGTCATTTTTAAACAACATTAACATATTTCATGTATTTTCTCTTCAGGAAAAAAAAGCCCTTGAGAGGCTAAAGCAGAATAGTTTCTATAACATAAGGTAATCTTAAATATGATAGATGTAGGATCTGCCTATGACTTGCCGTCAATTACAGAATTTATCCCATATCAGATGAAACAAGTTTAATAAACCACTTAAGTGTTATAAGGTATGCTTCCTACCAACATGAATTATGTATCTATCTGAAGCCAAATGTATGTGTTCTATCGTTCTGAATATTAAATACAAAAACTATGTTTAAATAATGTGAAGGGTCTGATTTAAAGCAACAAAAGCCAATAAATTCAAAGTTTATGCTGACACTCTATACTTAACTCACACAAATTGTTTCAAACAGGTATAATGGCATGAATTACACCGCTCTTACATTTATGTTTCTTCTTCCACATTTGAATTTCCTGAGTTTTGTTAGCCTAGGTCTCTCCATGAGTGTCTTTAAATGGAGTTCTAAAATGTAATTTATTAGCTTTGTTTTTATTTTTTAAGGCAAATGTATGTCTTATGGAAAATTTAAAAGTGCACATCTTTTTTGGACTGAGGATGGAATGGTTTCTCTATTTAATACACAATCAAAACATTTACAAATATTTATTATTTTAATAACTTCATATTATTTACACAAAAGTCCATAACGGGTCCCTCAGAGCTTTTCTGATCTTATGGATTATCAGAGAACTGGTCAGATATTTAGTATTCTCATTAAAAAGTAATTCTAATAAGCCATTCATAGAGTTTTAGCAATATGGATAATAGCAAAGTGAGGGTCTAGAGTGTTATGTTTCAAATTCTGAGCACGGTTTTAGCCTCTTTGCTGTTTCTATCATTTTGTATGGCATTACATAAACGTGAATAGGACTTTAAGAGCCCAAAATAAATTCCATCCTAGTGGGGTTTCACCAAAGCATTCCACGTTAAATATAATTGGGAAAAAAAAACGGTAGTAAACACAAAGGAAAGGTGTGATTTTTGTATCTACAGCAATGCTGCTAATCAAGGAGTACCTGTAAATTCTTGGTGAGAGGTGAGAATGAAGCAAGATGAAATTCAACAGTGTGATATCTCAGTACAGCAATTAAATGCAAATCTCAACATGCAGCACCTACAGTACAGTTTTAAAATGCCATCTGAGTTGTAAGTTCCTCCAGAGAGGAATATGAGTTATAATTAAGTTCAGAGCACAGAATGTATCTATTTTTTAAAAAAGAGAAAGTTTTGTAGTATAATGAAAAAAAAAACCCTCAGACTTGGAAAGCAAAAAAATCCTAAATTGTAAGTTTCAAAATTAATATCAGTATTTTGGGGAACTCACTATATCTTTTTCCCTTAAAAATTTCCCACCTGTAATACAAGAATACTTAATCCACTGGGAGAGTGTCAAACATGTACATGTTTGAAGTGCTGGGGCCTGGGCTGTGGGCCCCGAGTTGGAGTTGACCTGTGGATGAGTCACAACCCAGCAGTGTGTTTTGTTCCCCAAGTGGTTTCCAGCCCCAGAGACAGAACCTGGTCCACCTGTGTGAGGCCCTGCCTTCCCCAAGGTGATCATGGTTGGAATGGTGGGCAAGGCTGGAGCTACATTAACCAGGAACTGACCAGTTTGTGAAAAGCAACAAGGAGCTGATCAGTTGGAAGAGAGTTCCTGTTGGGGGCAGTTTACTGAGCTCTCTCTCAGTGGTGTGTTCCCCCTTGGCTGATTCAAGACAGAGAAGGGCAAACAGAAGAAGAAGAAGAATAAAAGATGAAGGTATGCTGAGGGGATGTTGCTGAGTTTGGTGTTGGCCTGAGGAAGAAGAGAGCTAGCAGCACAATGTTATCGTTGCTGTAGCACAGAAAAATACGTACTACGTGTATGCAAAATTCTACTATCATATACTTATCTATTTACATATACCTATGTAGGTTTGGTCAGTTTTTTTATTGTGGACAGCTTATCACATTTGTTTCTAACTTTCCCAGTGTTCTTCAGCTAGCTTAGCCTCTAAAGAGTTCACTCTGTGTGCATTTATTGAGTTAATTTGTATCATTATTGTGCTAGAGCTGCAAAGCTGTTAACAAAAGAAACCCCTTTAAATGACTTTGGCAGGTAACCTCTTTCATGTAAATGTTCAGAAAAAACCCCTAACCACTTCTTTTGTATTTAGGTATACATCAAATGTGATTTTCTTAGTGAACACTGTTCTTCTTCGCCTTAAGATGAAAGAATACAAAAGTGTTAGTAAATGTCGAAATGGCTCAACACACTTTTCCACATAGTTATTCTGAAGTTTGTACATTTGAAATATATATAACTATATTACTTCAGACTTTTGGAGATGTTTTACATATCACAAAAAAGTATAAAGGTACATATTTATCTACAACTGTTCTAACTCAAACCAGGACACTCATGAACACTAACTCTTCAGATTCTTATGATTCAAGATTCATTAGTAAGTGTCACGTTAGTATGTGTGATGTCAAAGGAAGTTGTAACCTAAGTGAGTTAGAGATCACATGACAGCAAACTGTCATAGAAAATATCAGACAAAATGAATAAATGAAACAAAATAACTTTATTTGTATGAAAATACAGTACAAAATTTATATCATACAGGAATTGGATAAGTCTCCTTCTCTGTCTCTCTCCTGCAGACATATTGACTTCCACAGGTTCAGTCTTCAAGTTCTGCTTCAGATTTAGTTGAGGATCATCATAGTCAACTGATGATTAAATTTGTATTACGTTAATGCTGTGGTATTTGTTGCTATAGAGGATAGAGGCTCTACTATTTAGATCATTGGCTTTGAATACAGATCCGTAAGCTAGTGCTAATGTTTCACCTGGAAAATACTGCCTTAGAAAATACTTTAAGTGAAAGCTCATCTGCTTTTTCCATTGGGAACTGGAGGATCTACCGAGATATCTACATAGCTAATGTAATTTCATAGTTGTATACTACTATATGTTTAGAAATCATGCATAAACATATGCACATAGAAAAAAAAGTCAATAGGTTAAGGTTTGGCAGCTTTGTTTATATGGTTATAAACCATACTTACATATGCATACATATGTAAGTTCTATACAGTTCAGAACTATAAAGGCCTGATGTATGTGTAAATAACTACACACACATCCCTGAAGACAGAGCCAGCCAAGCAAGGAGGAATACCTAATACAGAAGTGAACAGATACCAAATGCACCAAGTATCTAAACAACAAAACCTTCATAGTTTTACAGAAATAGAAAATATAGAGTGGGTAAATTACGGTGGTTATTGTAATTCTAATTAATTTGAGTAAATTGTATCTTAAGGATTTATTAATTTCCTTTTTAATTGTTAAAGAAAATTGAAAAGGGAGATGTTCTATACGTGGTCTTGAATGCCACATCTCATTCTTAAGAATCAGACAGGACAGGATAAATTCATTTGTTGCTGCAGGTGACTGACAATAGGGATTCATGTGTGATTTTAGCAAACAGTGATCAGAAACAGAGGAAAAAAGGAGCAATGAATCTTTCTCCTCTGTTTTATAATACAGGAAAAAAAAATAGTTCTTGGTTTTCTCCTGTTTTTAAAGACATTCTAAGTTTTGTGGGTCTTTGAAACCTATGGGTTTCAGTTGAACAATTAAAGGAGTTATTGCATCAATAGAATCATCATTTGAGAAGCAAGTGGAGGAAAGAAATTTCTCCTAATCTTAATAGTACCACCCATAAACTCATATGCCTACCTTTAAACAAGTAAGGCTTAGCAGCTATGGCTTTATAAAGCCTTCAGCTAGCAGCTTTTATTCTTAAAAGTTCTAGATAGAGCTGTGGTTACTCAACATTCCTGAAGCACACCTCACTTTATTTTACATGTGTAATTTCTTAACCTGATTTTCCTCTTTTGACCTTTTGTTTTTATAGGTGATGATTTGTATGTTATTTCTTAGCTTAGAATTTTTTTGTAATAGGAAATGGTTTTGTTGCTGCTGTTTTTACTCTAATAGTAACTAAAAAGCAGCTGAACAGATTTGTTCAGACAACCCAGGAAACTCATTCCTTGGCCAGATACCAAAAAAAGTCTACACTTTGACCTGGCTCAGAATTTCTTATGCCTGCATTTAGAATATTTTAAACAAAAACCATCCAGATATAAGTGGCAACAATTTAAAATGACAATACTTAGTTGTAAGAATTTGGGATTTTAAGTATTTATGTACAATTCATGAATTTATTTTTATATTAAATTGATTTGGTATTGAATCCTTCAGATTCACAGGAATCCAGACAACAGATGAGTGAAATATATAAGGGGACAATGAAAAGTGACTAGTCCAAATGCCTCTCAGCTGCAGAACAGTTTCTTAGACACTGTGCCTGAAGTTGTGAAGTCCAGCTTTACTCAAATTTTTTACGAGTTGGGGAAGAGGTACATGGGAGTAAAGGTGTACTAGGGATTCCCCAGAACGGGGAATCAAAGTTACTGAAAATCTATTAAAGTTATTAAAATTTTGGTACACGCATTTAGAAACAGAGAATTAGATAGGAAGGGACCCTGCTTAAAAGGGAACAAGACATAAGGGTACTTGACACAGAAGTCTAGAAATACCAGTATTTCCAAAAGAAGGCATGTTGGAGGAGTTCTGCTTAGCAGAAATGACATGAAAAGTTCCAGTGACATAGATATGAATCCTGTAAGTATCACGGCTGTTGAGAAAATGAAGGCTAGCAATATGAGTATCTGTTGTTTTATTTAGATCTGAATCTCTCTTTTGCTTTCTAAAGGGAGATAGTTCTTATAAAGCATTTTGATAGTCTTTGTCTGCTTATTCTCAGATGATCCTGCAGAGGTGAACTGTAAGTCAAAGAGAGAAGCTCTAGGAAATATGTTGTTTAAGCTACTGAGGTTCTTTATGAGGTATTCAGCGCTACTGTAGTGTTCAAGGCAGTTGGAAAGAGGATACACAAATCTAGAAAGTCTTCACAGTGAGGTACCATGCTTACAAAATGTACTGGTGAATTGAGAGGCTATCCAGATTTAGAAAAGTGTGAAAAAAATATTGACAGTTTGTATCTCCAAGCACAGAAATCTCAAAATAGAAATTTCAAGCTGCAAGGGTTTCTAGATAAGTGCTTGAAAATTATGTTTTAGCTGTCTTTGTTTAAATTATGTATCTCTTAAATACAAAGGAATATTCCTGAAATATTTTCCGTATCTGCCAAATTCATGTTAGTTTGTGTGTTATTTCATGCAAAATACTTGGTGTGTCTGTTTATTAAAATAATTTGCATATCAACATAAGTGCCACTTAATTTTTTTTTTTCCACTGATGAAAGGTGAGTTTTATATGCATTTATTGGAAGACTGCAGGGCCAACTACAGTGCACGAGTCTGTCCCCCAGACTTTCTCTTTGGAGTCTCTCTCTCAAGAAAACCATTTTGTTTTCTATCAGGAATCTTCAGTCAAGCATAGCCCTGTTCCGAACAGGTTTTCCCTGTTCCATAACTTGATACAGAACAGTGGAAATTTATACAGTTGTAGGTGTTGGCTGCCATTACACTTATTGGCCTGTCCCCATGTAAGTTTTATGCCCTGTCCCTTCTCAAGCTTCATCCAGCCTCCCTTTTCCCTCTGGACTCTCTTCTCCTCTCTACTAATTCTTAGTTCTGTTAACAGGATTAGCTTCTTCCCTTCAGTTTTTTTTGCTGCTTGAGAGGCAGATTGAGGAGAGAAAATACACCCTGGCCTCTTTCAGTGATGGAAATATTCCCCCCAATTCAGCTGAAAACATGATTTCAGTTGAACTGAGAGAATTATGGCATAGAATAGAATCACAGAATCACTTAGGTTGGAAAAGACCTTCAAGATCATCAAGTCCAACCACTAACCTAACTCTACCAAGTCCACTGCTAAACCATGTCCCTAAGCACCATATCTACATGACTTTTAAACATGTCCACAGATGATGATTTAACCACTTCTCTGGGCAGCCTGTTCCAGTGCCTGACAACTCTTTCTGAGAAACAATTTTTCCTAATATCCAACCTAAACCTCCCCTGGTGCTACCTGAGGCCATTTCTTCTTGTCCTATTGCTTTTTACTTGGGAAAAGAGACTGGCACCCACCTCTCTACAACCTCCTTTAAGGTAGTGTAGGTAGTAGTAAGGTCTTCCCTCAACCGCCTCTTCTTCAGACTAAATAGCCCCAGTATCCTCAGTTGCTCCTCATAAGACTTGTGCTCTAAGCCCTTCACCAGCTTTGTTGACCTTCTCTAGACACACTCCAGCACCTCAATGCCTTTCTTGTAGTGAGGGCCCCAAAACTGAACACAGTACTCATGGCGCAGTCTCATCAGTGCTAAGTACAGGGGGACAATCACTTCCCTACTCCTGCTGGCCATACTATTTCTGATACAAGCCAGGATGCTGGTGGCCTTCTTGGCCACCTGGGCACACTGCTGGCCCATATTTGGCCAACCGTCCACCAGTACCCCCAGGTCCTTTTCTGCTGGGCAGCTTTCCAGCCACTGCTCCCCAGCCCTGTAGTGTTGCATGAGGTTGTTGTGGCCCAGGTGCAGGACCCAGCACTTGGCCTTGATAAAGCTCATAGAATTGGCCTCAGCCCATTGACCTTGACTGTGAAGCGAGATTGTCAAGTAAGCTTGACTGTCAGCATAGCTTGACTGTCAAGCAAGATCTGTAATATTAAAGAGTCTGGTTTTCATCTTAATTTTTTAGGATACAGTTCCTCATGGGCATCATTAGGAAATGCATTTCTGACCACTTTCATGGTCTCTAATGTTTGTTGAGGATTCCTTCCACTGCATCTGTGTTTTCAGTCTTGGAACAATCAAAAGTAAAAAAAAAAAGAACTAATTTCTATATTCAGGTTTCAGCAGCAGAAACTCAATCAAAGTCTTCTGGGATTTCTTGTTTCGGCAACTGAGGTCTTACATGGTGTAGAGCATAGTAGGTACTGTTGTGTAAAAGGTTTTTGCTGGAGTGGATTGTGTGGCTGATGGTGTTAACTGAAAGAAGGGTTAACAACCACACTGTTGTGCAGTGAACCGGACAAGAAAAACTCTTTTAATTTCTGAAGCTACTGCAACTAGATACAGTTGGTACTGCATATTCATAAGACCAGATACAAAACAGAAAAAAAAAACAAGTATGCTACTGATGTCTGGGAATGCTGGTCTGTTACTCTTTTCTATACAGTAAACAGATATTTCATCTTTTTCTAAGCTCTCCTTGGATACTTCAATCTCCTTTTAATCAAGTGCTGCTTTAGCTCAGCTACTACAGCTGTGTAGCTTTTACTAAGCAATGTTCGTCTCTTTCCAGCTCCTCTTACTCATTTGATACATAGCAATAGAGAAGAGATATAGATTCAATTTCCATGACTAGGCCAATACACAGTAGAAACTTAAAATAGCATCCAATTAATTAAACAACAACAAAAACTCCCAAACAGTAAAGCAGAATTTACCAGAGTAAGAAATTCCTATGTTACAGTGAGATGCCATCTCATCCAATCCAGTGCTGTTGGCTTAAATACCATAAAAGTAGCTGTAAAATTCTCATGAGGAACACAGATTCTGCTTGTTCGCTGTGAATAGAAAGGTAGTCAAAAATAGTTCACTTAATAAGATTCTTCTAACAATCTGGATAGGGAAAAAAAAAAAAAATAAAACCGCTATTTGCCATATAGTCGTTGTCAAATTAAAGTTGAACTGGAGCAACCAGAGTGTCAGCAGTATCTTTCAGACAGCAGTGGGGACATGCCTATCTCCTGTTGTTTGCTTGAGATGGACTGGATCTGGAGTTGTATAACTTGTACAAAGGAACAGTAAAATAAGATCCAATCCAAAATCCAGTAAAGATAAGGGAATCTTTCCATTACCTCCATGGGCTGTAGATAATGGCACAAGTGACTTCTATTTATTCTGATATGGGGATGGAGTACAACCATTTGTAAGTGTAGTAGCAACAGTATCTATTGAAAAACACAAAATAAAATCTACTGTGAGAATAATCTCTGTGCTGTTTTAACGTGAGTATCTAAGATATTAGATGAATGGGGATTGTGTTTTAATACTTAGATCTGTACTATTTAAATTGTAAATTATTTTTAATTATATATACAGGGTTCTTACTATACATAGTAGACATCTGTGAATTATTTTCTCTGTTATAATAATTTATAGTCAAAGAAAGGAAAAGCTATAAATTACTGTTTTCCTTTTTATGCTTCAGTGTATTCATATTTTTGGATAATTTATATAATTGAGTTCTCAAAAAAGTATATGATTAAGTAAGTGCTGTTATCTGCATGACCAAGACGAAAATACAGATGTATAAATGTAGACATTAAAACTAAAGAAAAGTAAGACAAGCTGAAAAATTCCTTCCTGACCTCACCCTTCTGCAGATTTCACCAGTGGTATTATAAATGGCTATGAAAACACTGAGCCAGAAATTACAAAGTCATTTGGACACAAAAGGAGTGATCTGATCATTGTTACTTTTCTTTCTGAGAAGAATTAAATTGATTCTTACAAGAAGGTTGGGAATTTTCAGGACTAGGACATAATTTTCCACACCTTTTCTAGCTTGTAGATCTTTACTGCTTTAAGAAAGAATGATCACAACCCTTTATAATTTTGAGGTTTTAGCACTTTATAACCAATATGGTAAGGTCTGAATAATTACATAAAATACAAGATTGAGGAAAAAAATCCAACCTTTGATTGGAGCATCATTTTGATTTGGGAAGTGACTGTCATTTGAACATTACTCATATTCCCATTATGTTGTGACTCATGATGTACACTAGGCTAAAGAAAAGAAACAATACTGAACAAGTTCCTAAAAAAACCCCCCAAAACTATATAAAGTTTTTATTGTCTTGAATAGTCTTCTATGATCTTTTGACTCTTGAATGTGTATGTGTTTGTTGTTTACAATAGCACAAAACCATTCATTTCTTCTCACTATTAATTTTCAAGGAGATAATAATATTGGTACTACTACTACTGATAACAAGAGTATTAATACTATGTTATACACACATAGTCTTCCAAATCTGTAACTCAAATCTGCACTTTGGCCATATTTTTTTGGTCTTAAATGATAAAATTTCAGCATCTGTGGTGTATTGCAGTGTAGAGCCACTCAAACTAAATGTTTTGTCAATGCACAAGTGGTTCATACAGCTCTGTCCTGTTAGTTTGTTTTAGTTATCTGCACTAATTATCTATAGATCCTAATTGCTATTGATAAATACAGCTTGTTTTAGGGATAGCACAATAATTAAGAAATTGCTCAAGAATATTGTTGCATGAACCTTGATATTATTAAACTCTCGTGTTCTTGTAAGAGCCTCATTATTTTGGCTGCTTATTCTTTCTGGAAAGCAGAGTATTTATGGAATCTGCTAATAACAACAACAACAAAAATCTATTATACCTGAAAGACCATTGTGATCTTTAAAGGTGTTGGCTAACAATGAGTCAGCTTTGGAGGTGTCAGTTTTATAGACATTTATGAAATGGCAATCAAAAGTTTTAATTAAGCTTTAGTTGTTTAATAGTATGTTATTTTCAGGCTTTCCATTTGGAATGTCCAGTACTCCATTGTCTCTCTTGCTTTTTGCAGTGTTTGGAATGTTGTATGAAATCATATTAAATATATTCAAATCTTACATCTGCTAAGTTACTAGACTTCTCTTTATTTCTTACTATTGCATGACTTTCAGTTGTCTTTTAAAACGTCAGCTTATTTTCTTCAGAAAAAAAAACTGGTGGTGTTTCTATGAAAATTTTAGATGTCATGATGATTCGGTAATAATGATATTGAGTAAAATTTGCTACTTTTTATATTTTTAGTTGAATAGGAAGGAAAATCTTGTTACATGACAGACTGCAAAACAACTTATCAGTTTTTATATTATGCTATGCTGCATACTAGTGCTATCTAGGCTGGAACACCAGTTTGAAGGTGGCCCTGAGATTCACTCTGTGGCTTTGATGCTTAATACTTCACATCTACTACAGATTTAAGGTTCAGATTGTACAGGCATGTTCAGACCAATTTTACAGTGCATATAATGTTTGTCCTACTTGGAATGCAATGTAACAGGTACAGATCTTTGCAACACCAGGAAAAAAAAAAAATTAGTTCTGAGAGATTTCAAAAGTAAATAGACAGTATTGCATTTGCTTTGCTTGGAGTAACAGGGACTGATAAGCAGAAGTAGTATTAAGGGCTGGGATAAAGTGACAACTCACAAGTTTCTAAATAAAATTATATGGTTCCAAGGAACAGAAACATACAACCAAAGTTTTGTTAGTCATACAGAAAAACAGTGCGAATGCAGTGGGCCTACTGTTCAGTAGAGCTGAAAATCATACTTAATATTATCTAGACATGGGCCCAAGATTAAAATACTATACTATCATTATGGATAATGCAGGTACTGGAAGCAAAGGCAATATTCCTACTCTGATGGAAGAAAGTGGCAGACAACTACTGTTCTAGTCCTAGAAACAGTAAGTTAGGTAGGGGGGAAAAAACCCCAATGAACAAATGAATAGCATGCATGCATAACAACCAGCTGTAATTTTGGTTCTGTAAGCTGTAATTTATATGACAATTCCTTATCAATGCAACTGATAGCACTTAAATGAATATGATTATTTAAAAAGAGCACATTAATGATTGATATTATTTTACCTTCTATTACATGTTTATAATGTTTTTTTACTATCCTGAAAGCTGATGAGCATGGGTAGATTCAGAATTTCCATTTAAGTGAGTCGAGGGCTGCATATATATCTGAAGCTTTGTGTGAAGTTACTTTGATTTTACTTTGATTACTAGAAAATAACTTAAATAAGTAACAGCACTTCTGTAAGCAGCACTCCACTGTATATAATCCTACATAAGTATATAATCTGTACAGAGGGAATTTTCACCCAAACAAACTTTAAAACAGTATTTGTACAGAGTTATTATTCAATAGGAAAAGAAATCCATTAAAGCAATGAAAAGAAAAAGCAAATCATATTCTCTCAATAGCTGGACCAGATAGGATGCCATTTATTGATTTAGTCTGGGATACCAGAATACTAAATCTTCTGCTGTATCCAGGCACAGTATATCTGTCGGGACTCTCATAGTGATTTATTTTTTATGTTTAAAAAATAAGAATCCTATTTGAGGGCAGGGAACTGTCTTCATGTAGCTATGTTTTGTTTAGCTACTGGGAGAAATTACTGGATTTGCTGAAATTTCCTTGCATAAGTATTGTATTTTAGATTTAACTTTTTTTTCCATTGGTGTCCTCCAGCCATTGAACATTGTTATTTTAGCCTCTCCAGCATGACTTGATGGCTTGCCCAAACACAGGCCTTCAAATTTCTCCTACTATTTCAGAGATTATTTTCTATGTATATTTACTATCTTGTGAAATATTTTCAAATGGAAAGGTCAAGCCTCTCACTAAACAATGGTGGGACAGGGAAAAAGGACAATAATGGAGAATGTTTGCTTGCTGAAGTCAGTCAGGGAAGCACAAATGCAACCTTGGTCCCATATCTGTAATATAAAGTAATATATTTCCCCTACGATGAATGTTGTAAGAATAATACAACAGCTTTTTGTGATGCATGAGGTCAGTACCGACCCCTAATAAGTACTGTACAATTGTCTGAGTACTTGTAGTGGGCTGAATGACCCTCATGGGTCATTCAGGAGAGGAAACCCCTTAAGTTTCCTCTGCCTATTCCTGATAGGTTTCAGACTGAAGTGGGTCTCCTTGACTTGGCAGACTTATGCCTTATTAGCATCAACACAAATGTTCAAAGTGGTGCCTGAGCAATGTATAGCTGAGGTATTAGCACCAAGTTTCCAAAATTTGCCTTAAAAAAAATCAATGTATTTTGCAGGATGCTGCAACACACTGCAAAATACAAGATAATAATCCCATTAGCACTGTATATGATAGATTCTTCAGATATGCCAGAGTATGGGGCATATACATGAATATTCCCCATTTATAGTATAGAAAAACAGAATTATGCATATAGATAATAAGAATTCATAGAGTACAAGTTATATTCTTGAGTATTTCTGGAGGATATACAACTATTATAATATAGCCCATAAAGCTACATTCTAAGAAGTTACTGTCTTCTGTTGCTTACTCCGCTCCTTGTCTAAAAGCTTCTATTTAAGATTTCTCCACTTGTAGGGGGCTAGAGATGACTAAGATTATATCTGAAACTGCTGCCGGATTATTCACAATCTGTTTGTCAAAGAAATAACTTCTAAATTAACTTGGTTCACTGGTACCTTGAATTCTCAGAAATGACACTTCTGTGAAGATAAAAGACTGAACACAAAAAAGGATTTTCTAGATCACTAAATACTGCCAGAAAGCACACGCAGAAGATCAGAGCAACTCAGGGATTGGATCACCTTGAGCATTCTTCTAAACCAGAGTATGTGGTCAGAAGCCATATGGTTGAGATGCAGGATTGGTCTGGGAAAACAGATGACAATCTGATGCTTAATAGGAACACAGAGCCATGCCTGAGAATAATGAAAAAGCAGAGTTAGCTTGCAAGATGAGACTACACATATTGTTCTATTTGTAGGTAAACTTCGAGTAAACTGGAGGCAAACCAACACATGATCTAATGTTACTGGTGCCTCAGCAACACACTTCCTTTATAATTTTCACAGCCTCAATATCACAGAATCACAGAAGGGTAAGGGTTGGAAGGGACCTCTGGAAGTCATCTAGTTCAAACTCTCTGCCAAAGCAGGTTCCCCTAGAGCAGGCTGCACAAGGACACATCCAGGCAGGTTTTGAAATTCTTCAGAGGAGAATTCAAGTTCCATGACCTCCCTGGGCAGCCTGTTTCAGTGCTCCATCACTCTCACAGTAAAGAAGTTTTTCCTTATGTTTAGGTGGAACTTCCAGTGTTCTAGTTTGTGCCTGTTGCTACTCATCCTATCACTTGGCACCACTGAAAAGAGACTGGCCCCACCCACTTGACACTCACCCTTCAGATATTTATAAGCATTGATAAGATCCCTTCTGAGCCTTTTCTTCTCCAGGCTAAACAGCCCCAGGAATCTCAGCCTTTCCTCATAAGAGAGATGTTTCAGTTATTTAATTATCCTTGTAGCCCTCTGTTGGACTGTCTCCAGTAGTTCCATGTCTCTCTTGCACTGCGGAACCCAGAACCGCACACAGTACTCCAGATTTGGTCTCTCGAGGGCACAGTAGGGGTGGAAGAGAACCTCCCTTGACCTGCTGGTTACACTCTTTTTAATGCACCCCAGGATACCATTGGCCTTCTTGGCCACAAAAACACACTGCTGGTTCATGGTTAAATTGTCTGCCAGGAATCCCAGGTCCTTCTCTGCAGAGCTGCTTTCCAGCAGGTCAACCCCTAACCTGTACTGGTGCATTGGGTTATTCCTTCCCAGGTGCAGGACTCTACACTTGCCCTTGTTGAACTTCATTAGGTTCCTTTCTGCTCAACTCTCTAGTCTCGCTGAACGGCAACACAGCCTTCTGGTGTGTCAGCCACTGCTCTGAGTTTATATCATATTGTTGTCAGAGTTCAGACAACCAAAGTAGTGAAAAATATTAGTATCAGATTTTTACTATTTGTTTTTAGTCTTCACTGGCATATTTTTACCATTTTTTGGGTAGTGAAACCAACTTAGCTTTTTTTTTTTGCTGCTGTTTACAAGAGATATCTAGTGTTACTTATCCTAAATGTGCAAAAAACACTGATCAGAATGGAAATAGTGATTTCTAAGAGCTATTTTAATTTGATTTTCAGGTTTTAGATCACATTTGGGTCATATTTCTATATTGCTATGCAGGGTAGAAGTGCTAAAAGCAGAAAAGAAGCAACCCAGAAATTCTCATGTAATCAAAGGACTCCAGAAGGGGTTTAAGGAAAATAACAAGAAGCTTGCAGTAAAATTGTGAGAGCTGAAAATAATTAAATTTCATTTTCTGGGGAAAATAAAAGGTATAAAAATTAAACTGTAGAAAGATTTTTTTTTGTGAATTTGAAACTCAATATGATCTGACAACTGCCTTGTCCACTCTATAAATGAGTAAGCATGAAAAGTTCTCTTCTGAACCCTCACTATCTGACTTCAGAACTTAATTAACTTCCTTTACATGCTTAAATCAATTCTTTTCTTGTGCATATTACTAGGATACAACTTATAGGGAAATTAACAGAAAGAGTCAAACACATTTATTGAAATTCAGTATTAAAAATCTTAGTTTTTGCAAGACTATTTTTTTTTCTGAATTTATTCCAGGTACTTTTACTTGCAGTTTGCATTATATTGATAACAATTCTGTTTATTGGAAAATGCAGATATTTATGTAGTATTTATTCTTAAATATTTTCTGTCTGTAAAGGAAGCATTTCTGTTGAGCAAAATGAGTGTCTAAAAACTTAAATCAACCGACACAGAGTCTCACTTTGTTACTCTTAAGTCAACCACAGTAGGAAAGGAAAGTTCAAAGTTACAACTTTGCAGTGCTGCCAAAATACACGAGCCCTATCTCACTGGATTGAGTCAGTTGAGTCCCACTGTGATGATGGAGTTCAGGCTGCAAGAAGAGTTCATGTTGGGCTGACTCTGCAGTACCACCCTAGAATGCAATGTGCAGTATCAGTTTTGTATTCCCTTGGGCTGAGAATTTATAGCAAACACTGCTTTTGGGAACATTGCTAGCAACTGAAATACTGCAGCACAAAGGCCTCCCAGTAACTCTTAGCTACTGCCACAGTGCGTGCAGATAATAAAAATAGAATCTTGCCTGTTCATCTGAAGTAGTTTGACTGTAAATAACTGTAACTTAAATCTGATGGTCAACTGAGACAAATAGAAAGACACCAAGCTTAGAATTTTCAAGTAAAAAAATCCAACAATAATAATTAATGCAAATGAGATGTTATACTGAGATGTCAAAACCCCTTCAACTTAGAGTTGGAGCAAATATATTTTCTTCTGAAAAAGGTAGTGCCTGTAAAATGATACATAACAGTAACATAAGTACATCGATAAAACTAGATAAAGTGTTTTAATTGCTGCAAATGTTTTTTTGCTAAACTACCAGTGCTTATACTTTGTTCCAGTTTGTTTGTTTTCCTAAGATCTTTTCTCTTTTTTTTTTTTTTTACAGACAGTATGAATTGTTAAACAAAGACTTGAAAATCATAGGCCTTGGCTCTGTTCTGAGCAAAAACATTCCTGGGTTCTGATTTATGCCCTATTTAATAATTGTAGCTTTATCAAGGCTACTGCTGTGCACTCTGCTGTGACTTAACCTGACTACACCTTAACCTCTCCACTATGTAAAAGAAGGTAAGTTGTACTTATATAAATTTTGCAGCTTGCCTGACATATTCACACTGGAACTTCCATTCAAAATTCTCTTATTATTTCTGAATGATAGAAGCTTAAAATGTAGCATTTTAAAAATTAAAGCTGAAATTCTTATTTAATTAATTTCAGCACTTATTATTTTAATCTGTCCATAGTCAGAAAATTAGCGTGTTCCAGCGCATAGGTCACCACTGTGCAATACCAAAACATACAAACTGTTGCAAAACCCATTTCTGACATTAAAAATGGGTAGATTGTGAGGCACTTGCATATGTTTGTGGATCTCATGTTGTATACATGTGCATGGATGCAATGGGCTGGTAAGAGGATGTGTAGGTGTATGTTCTCAGCTGCCATCCCTAGAGGTAGGGAGAGTCTCATCTGTGTCCTCTGCATACTCTATAAAGTTTGGGTGGTCGTGGACAGTGTGGCCCCTCCCAACAACCACTCCTTGGGTTAAGAAGGGTATCAAGTCTTAGTCATGGAGCCTGGGTGGCCACATGCTCTTCACACCCCCTTTCAGGATGATGGAACTCAGCTCTGCATTTTCCATGAAACTGTTCCATAATCAGGTGACTCTCCCAGTTAGTCTATGACACAGGCTACACACCACATGCAAGGTCAAAGTTCAGCTCCTTCCTGGGGTTTAATTTCACTAAGAAACAAATTAACAATGAAAAAGTCAACTCCCAAGGCTCAGATAAACCCATTTCCTCATCTTACTGCAACACAAACCCAATCTTCTGCCAGGACAGCCAAACTCTGGAATCTGCTTCCTCCTCTTAATTACCTCCAGCTGTTGGTCTCTCCCTCTAGGCCTCATGTTGCTGGCAGGTGCTATGGGGTGGGGCAAACTTCATTCCCACATCCAGGACACTGTTAACTACCTCCTTCCTCTCTCCTTTGTTCCACTGATGTGCCCTAACTTATATTAGTGGCTTGCATTTTTTAGTGCCTTGAAGGGTGCAGTGCCACAGTCTGTGACCTCATTTAAAAGACAATGAAAAACCACAGCCTTTCTGATTGCAAAGGTAAGTGGAAGAGTGACTCCCAAGACAATGCTAGAGTCCGGCAATACGATGTAGCAACCGTGGGGAATGTAACATATTCATTGGTGTTTACATATCCAACCTGTACACACAGCATGTAGTAAAGTATGCAGCAAATCAAAGCAAACTTCCACTGGCCATATCCTAGCCATTTCGATAAATTTGAGGAGACTATTTGGTTCTATCTCTTGTCTTTTCAGGGGCAGATCACACCTCTGCTACCTTCTGCTCCGCTCATAAGATGGCACTTCCTTTTCATTGAGTGAGAAGTGAGTCGCTCTAGCAGAGGAACTCCAGGTCCCTAAGCCAGTGAATCAAGGCTCCCATGCTGATCTTTTCCAGCTCTGATTTTTTAACTGTAAAAATTCAATGGAATGTGTTGCAGTGGTAGGAATAAGGTCTGAAGTACTATCTTTTTTTAAGATCCAGTTGGAAAAATTGGGTAGCTTTGGTCAAATACTTTTTTTCACCAGTATGTTCCATCTAAATCATAGAATCATAGAATATTTTAGGCTGGAAGGGACCTCTAGAGGTCATCTGGTCCAACCTCCTTACACAAGTAGGGACATCTCTACCTAGGTCAGGCTGCTCAGAGCCCCATCAAGCCTGACCTTGAATGACTTCAGGGATGGGGCCTCCACCACCTCTCTGGGCAGCCCATTCCACTGATCTTTCACCCTCATATTAAAGAACTTTTTTCTAATATCCAGCCTAAATCTATCCTTTCCTAGCTTACAACCATTACTCCTGGTCCTAGCATTACAAACCCTTTTGAATAGACTTTACCCCGTCTTTATGTAGGCCCCCTTCAGTTCCCTCGGAGCCTTCTCTTCTCCAGGCTGAAGAGCCCCAACTCTCTCAGCCTGTCTTCATAGGAGAGATACTCCATTCCTCTGATCATTTTGGTAGCCCTCCTCTGGACATGCTCCAATACGTCTACATCCTTCTTGTGCTGGGGGCTCCAGAACTGGACGCAGTACTCCAGGTGAGGTCTTACCAAGGCAGAGTAAAGGGGCAGAATCATCTCTCTCCATCTGCTGGCCACAGTTCTTTTGATGCAGCCCAGGATGTGATTGGCCTTCTGGGGTGCGAGTGCACATTGGTGGCTCATATCCAGTTTTTCATCCACCAGCACCCGCAAGTCCCTTTCCACAGGACTGCTCTCCAGTATATCCTCTCCCAGCCTATACTGATAATACTGGTTACTCAGGTGCAGGACCCTGCACTTGGCTTTGTTGAACCTCATAAGGTTCATCTGGGCCCACCTCTCCAGCCTATCCAGGTCCCTCTGGATGGCATCCTATCCCTCTGGCATATCAACTGCATGCCCCTGCTTCGTATCATCCGCAAATTTGCTGAGAGTGCGCTCAATGCCACTGTCAATGTCATTAATGAAGGTATTAAACAACACTGGTCCCAGCACAGACCCCTGAAGGACACCACTCGTCACCTTCCTCCATCTAGACATGGAGCTGTTGACCATCACTCTCTGGATGCAATGGTCTTCCTGTTCTCTTGCTTACAACATGTGATCTAATACCAGATACTACTTCTCCCCACAGACCTTGCCACTTTTATATCCTAAAACTGTTTTTTCTAGAACTATAATCATGTCATCATTTACAGCTCTTACAAAAGTGAAAAGAACATCCCCTGCAGACCTGATTGCATAGATAAGCTGGCTTATAGCTAGTCTGTTAAAAAAAAACCAAACCACAAAACCCCAAACCATCATAAAACCTCCAGAAACCTTGACTGGAAGAGATCACGTTTTGAATTCATTGTCTAAACAAGAGTTAACATATTTCTAGGATTATATGTTTCTGAGAAACATATAAATTACTAAAATATTGAGGACATTGCCAAAACCTGCTAGAAATAATTTTAGCAATTTGGACTTCTTTTGCTCTCTGTAGCGGGAAAACATCTTCTAGAAAGTATCTGTTTGATGATGCTGTTTCCTACCAAACTACTGGTGATGAACAAGAATAGGCAACACAAAAATCCTAGGAGATATGCAAATTCACTAGTAGAAAATGTTAACACTTCTAATTAAAATCAGAATAGTAATGACATCTTCTTTTTAAAAGAAAATGAGAATACTCTATTATGTACTTATATTTCTTGATTTCTAATAATGCAGTATTGGGGGTTGCCACGATAGATAGAATAATGCGTCTATATCCGCTCCTTATCTAAATGTGAAATAAAAAACAGGAAAAAGAAATTATGTGATCAGGAGTAACTGCAACATATTTGTGATATGAATGTTTCTTTGAAAGATGTAGAATTTCCCAGCTGCAAAAAAAAACCAAGCAAAAAACCCATTTATGTTTCCTGCCACTGAAGCAATTTAGAGAGAACTTTTGTGTAATTTTGACAAGACATTTTAAGTGACAAAAGCCATAGCAACTAGATTTCAGTTGTGTACTATATTTTTAATAGACCGCTTGAAATTGGAAAAGCCACAAAAAATTGTATGCTTACTCAACAATTCTGTATTAGGAAAATTTCTTGTGTTGACCCAATTCACTTTTTGAAAAAAGTGAAATCCAAAGGGAAATATTTAGGCTTGGAATAATTCTGCCTGAATCTTACACATTCAATAGCTGTAAACGCAGGTGTTCCAAAACACAAAGATTTAGGAGAAAGATAATGTAAAAAATTCTCCAAGAGAAGGCAACATCTCCCAATTCATCAAAACTTGCCAATTGCTTGTTTTAGCTTTTCTAAAATATTCGCAGAATTATTAATGAATGCTGTTTGGGTCAGTAATTAGAAACCTTATATAGAGAACCAACTTATGAAATGGCAGGAAAACAAATATGAAGATGATTAAACCATATACAAAAATATTACGTCCAGAAAATAAGTTTGTGGCTCTGGGAAGATGTTGCTTGTGTGCTTATTCTGGTAACATGTTGTGTCTTCCCTAACAGCAAATGCACAATTTTCTCTTTTAAATTGTAAAGTTACAGGGATTATGGCCTTTTGTTTTGTGTTGTGTCAAGCTGTGAACCTAGCCCCTGTAATAACTGAATCTTTTCGGCTAAACTTTGAATGACCTTGTACTTGGAAAGTGTTTTTAAATCCCATTTAGTCATTATCGTTGTTTAGCAGTTAATTCAAGTATATTGTTTTTTAAGTAAGGTTAGTTTCTTGTTGTCCGTATCTAATAGGGAACAAATGGTCAAGAGGGCAACGATAAAAATATCAGGAAACAGAAGAAAAGCAAAAAAGGTAGTTACTAAAAGGTGGGAATGAGGGAAAAATGAAGGCTACATAGTGTCTGGATAATTTAAGGGAAAAAAGAATTATACAACCATCAAAGCAAAGAAAAAGGTAAAAATGTAAAATTTTTAGAATTATGACTGGATGGTCATTATGGTTAAATGAACAAATAATAATCAAAGAATAAATAATTGGAAGTATAAGATCATGAATATGAAATGATACAAGGAGAAATGAACAATAATAAAAATTATGAAGTATGTTCTAAGGTGAGACACGATACTGATCAGGTAATTTTTGAATTTCATTACATTTCCATATAACTGGACAAAGAATAATCAAAAGTGGTTTCTCACCTTTAAATTTACATTTGTAATTCCACAGATAATAATTGTAGTCATAATAAAAATACTTTTATATAAAATTTGGAAAGAAAAACAGGTATTTTGGCTTTGAGTAGCTAGTCACTTTCTTCTTCTGAGAAGGGGCTCTAGAACTCAAGGGGCTGGAAAAAACAACTTTCACAGGCATAGCTGTCACCAAGGATGCTGGGATTTTTCTGTCAGGACCACAGGTGGAAGGATTGAGCATTTAAATGTATAATTCATATGATACTTAAACCTCCTTCTCTGCATGCACACATAGGAAGAATTTTATTTCTTGTCATAGTGCTACATTCAGGGCAACTTTCCCAAGATCTGTGCAGAAGTTACAATGGAGGTGAAAAGAAAACATACTTCTGTATAAAAACGTGTGATATTCCTACAGCAATATACTGACATTGGTGAAATACAATTCAATTGGTGCTTATTTCCAGGGCAAAAAATACCCCGACCTCGCATTTCCACTTCTTTCTTCACTTGTTTTGGAAAAATCCTAGCCTTGAGTGTTTTGCTTCCCATGCAGACTACAGGAAACAGGCAAAGAATCACTTTGGCAACACCGTTTAACCCTTTATTTCAAAATCAAGTACTCTGCATAAGCTGATCTTAAATCCAATACAGTTATGTAGCAGCAACAGCCCACATATTTAATGTACTGCAACAGATCTTCCACGCCCTTCTTAGATTTCAGTTGTAGGCTCTCAAATTCACCTCTGGAAGTAATGAATCTGAGTAATCTTCCCGTGTGAGACAGTTTGGGTGCTTCTGCACCCTAAAGCGCTACCAAGACCTACTTCAAAATCCGGTTTCTGACTCTCGTCCCGCAAATGCTAGAACCTAATTCATAGAAAAGAAAAATCTAAAAAGCGCGCTACGTCTTGCTAAACTAAAACATGCCGGAGCCTCGGCACCCCAGAGCAGCGCACCAACAAATACTTGCACCGCTCACACGCAGATCTCTAACGGAGTACCACCAGGCGAGATGTGAGACAACTTCCCACACAGAAACCGGCAAACACCTGCGCCCAGCACCCTGGCGAGACAGCAGCCGTTCCCGTACCGGGAGGAAAGAAGGCGGCTGGGCTCGCACCCTCGGCAGCCTGCCCTCCCAAGGCGCTGGTCCCCGTCAGCCAGGAACACGCCACCCACCCCAGCCCCAGGGCCGCTGAGAAGCAGGGGCGAGCCCCCCGCGGCCGTCACAGCCAGCAGCTCGCGCAACAGCAGCCGCCAAGCACGGCGCACGCGCGGCCCTGCCTCTCGGGGCGGGCAAATTCAAACTTGCCTCTCGCCCCTTCTCGTTGTTGAGGTGGCGGTTGCGCTGACGTCATTGCACCGCGTCCTCCGGCTCTGCGGTTTCCGGCGCTCGGTGAGTGCCGCTGAGAGGGGAAAGTTTCCCTCTGCGCGGCTGGCGGCACCGCTTCCTTTCCCTCTCCCTCAGGAGCGGGCGGTGGGGCCCTCCCGCACCCTCTCCGCCGAGCACGGACCCTTCTCTCTTCTCGCCGCCCCTGCGGAGGGGGCGGGAGGCTCTGAAGACGACGCCGGCGATGGCTTCGGGGAGCGCGGCGGCGCCGCATGTGGTAGAGCTGGAGGAAGAGCTGCGGAGCCTGGCAGAGGAGCTGAGGAGCTGCCAGGTACCTCACGGCGGGGCCGTCCCCTCTGGGCGAGGGGTGAGGGGCAGCCCGGAATGGCGCGGCTGGGGTCGGGCGGGCACGTCCCGTACTCTGGAGAGGCCTCTCCCGCCCGCAGCTCGGAAGCACCGCGTCCCGCGCGGGGCCGCCGGTTCGTGCCCTGGATTCGCTGGACCCGGAGGGCAAGGGATGGAGCAGGACCCCGAGAGCCTGCCCTGTGTGAGGCAGGAGGCTTGGGTGGCTGCCGCGGCGGGTCCCCGATCGGGGGGAGTCGCCTCAGCATCCATCAGGCCGTTGGCGGGCGCCCCACGGTGCCGAGGGGATGAGGGCCCACCTGTTGTGTGGCGTGCCCGAGCCCTGCCCGTCGGCACCGCAGCTGCAGTGGCAGCGGGAACCCCTGCGCGCCAGCATGCACCTCCGCAGGGTGAATTAAACCAACCCCGAGCTCTGACAGGCTTAAAAGCAACTGCTTGGCTTGAAAGCTCTTTCTTTTTCTATGTTTGTTTTTTTTTTTTTCCTTTCCCTTCCCCTCCATAAGAAGCCACCGTTTATTTGCTTGATTTGTGATGACAAGAGTACTGAGGTGCTGCCTTGTGCACCTCCTAGAAAATGAATAAACAAAGGGGTTTTTTTTTGAAATGTAGGTCTTGGAGGAACCTTTAGAGGTGATTTAGTCTCTCCCCCTACCTTGCAGTGGGGTTAAGTATACCCAAGCCATTCCCAGAAGGGAGGGCTTTGAGAATAATTATAGTTATACTTTCAAAAGTTACCTCAGACTATCTTCCTGTGATCTCTCTTCAACAGGTATGCTTCCTGCATTTTTTCAATTGGTCCTGCATTGCTTATGTTTAGGTACATTTCATGAAATTAATAACATGCTCATAATATGAGGTCTTGCCCTAGAATCTATGCCAATTCTCTGCAAAACAAGTGGATTACACCTAAAGGATATGGTAGAGAGGAAAGTGACATCTAATGCTGTGTTTGCTTCTTGGTAGCCAAACCAGTATTCTTCTTGTGGGACATGGTCTGGTTGAATCCACAAAGGTCTGACCTGATGTAGTCTTACCTGTGAACAGAAAATTGCATCTGCATTAGAGTTAGTAGTGATTGGTTCTTCAAGCAGCGTTGGTACACCTGGCAACTGGCATATTGGATTTCTGCTGTGGCTAGAATCCAGACTTCCTGCAAAAACTTATTGCCTGGGAAAATTATGAGGAGAAGGAGCTGTTAATAAAAATCCTGTTGAGAAACACTGAACAATGAATGGTTTGGGGATATGTTAAATGTCTTGTGGGAGAAGTTTAAAAAACTCTTTATGATGATAACTTAGTTACCTTTTTCTTCTCTTTATTCAGATATGCAGTATCAGGCAAAATTTGGTGGAGTTGGAAGGAATGCCCTGTGCTCTGCTCATTTTCTAGTTGAACATAAATTATGTATTACTAAAACCTAGTAGCATAAAATATTTTTTGAGAGCATTATAAATAATGGAAACTTTGAAGTAAACATTACAAATCTGAATTCCTAATCACTTTGATAATGTAACTTGATGTACACAAATTGTAGTTAAGTATCTGATTTCCCCTTTAGATTCATTCAGTTACGTGTGCATTTCTACATATTCCTTGATGAACTCATTCAAATAACTTTAAAGTCAGCAACCAGAAAATGCTTCAAAATATATTTCTTTTAGGTCTTGTGCATGTTATCTTGCCATTCTTGTATCTTTGTCTCGTATCAGACCAGAGGGTTTTCTGGGAGGGAAGCAAGTGAAAAAGAATATGAAAGTGGTTCCTGTATTTGAAAACAGAACTCAGTCAGTGTTCTACAGTAATCTCTCCAGTTTTGGGTAGAATCCAGTACTTACCATCCTTCTAACAACAGGGATGCATGTTTATTTCTGGTTATAAATAAAATAAAAATTAATTATTTTGTTCTTAAATTGTCACCTACCATTTGTAGGTCTTGTTGATCAGAATCGTGAAAATGTTTACATTGGAAGTGACCTCCTGAGAGCATCTATTCCACCCCTCTGTACAGCAGGTTACCCAGGATGGTGTCCATTCAGGTTCTGTGTATTTCTATAGCTGGAGATTGCAACCTCTCAGGGCAAACTGTGCCAGTGTTTGAAGTCTCTCACAGTAAAAGTGTTTCAGCTTCTATTAAGATTTTCCTGGTCTTATGTTCTATTCTGTTGGGTAGTCTCTTTTGAAGACTACTTTAGCAGTCATTTTGGATAGCAATGTTATATAAATGTCTTTCAAACGGATGTTAACTTCTAATCCAGCAAGTGGATAAAATTGCCTAAGTTTTTTTTCTTCTTGGTATGACATTCATGGACATAAACCACACTTCCAAAATAGACTTTCCAAATGAAAATCTAGTTTGATGGTTCCACAGTGTAGCAGAATGAAAGGATTAGCTGTAAGTATTTGTTTAGTTGTTAGCCTTTTGGATATTTTATTTTCCAAAGATAAAAATCCCATTTATCAAATGATTGAGGCTGAAAGTTTTAATTGGTTCTAGGGAATACTGCACAAGGTTATAGAAATAGAGATGTGTGTATCCAACAGTTATCTAGCAACTGAATAAAATATGCCAAGTTTCTTTTCTACTTCTCCACTCCTCCTTGAACTATTATATTCACTGTCATATAACCTGCACTTCCAAAACAAAGTCTTTTCCCTGGGAACTGGAGTCCATTGGCTAAATATATGGATTCCTTCTCTGGCTAAAGAAGCTCCTGAGTCTTACCAGAAGTATTTTATATGCCTGCTTTGTTCTAAGCACAGGTATTCCAGGCATCCACTTTCAGCTGTTGTCTGTTTTCTGCAACAGGATCTTGGAGTAGCTGGCCCTTTTTGTCATTTGGGTTGGTGGCCTTAATGTTCAAACTGGGATTCTTCTTTTTCACTTTTATTTTGTATTCTCAGGTGACACTTCCTACCAAGCAAAGGTGCCTGCAGAGCCAAATATGATAGTTTGAGAATTTCCTTTTTTTAAAATCCATTCTTTTCTGAAGCTGAAGTTCTGCTTGAGTCTTGACCTTGGGAGCTTAGGCTTGCAGTATTTGGTATTTTCATTAGTATGCCTAAAAACACTTAGAGTTTGAATCATAATAAGTGAGATCTTGTAGGAGGACCTGTTAAAAGCACAACTATTTTGTTGCAGTCACTCTGATGTTGCGACGGAATTTGCAAAAATGAGAAAGCCAAATGAACAAAATAGTCCAAAGCTCCCAAATAGTCTGCTGAGGAGACTTGTATAAGGCTAAGAAGTAAAAGTAAATCTAAAGTATGTTTGCCTTTGTGTTATGCTGTTTCGGGGGAAATTTTTGTTGTTTTCGCAGTGGAGCATTCTATAATTATTTTTATAATCACTTAATATACGACTTTTAACTTAAGTGCTCCTCCTCTTCTAATTTGAGAATTATTTGGGTAATTTTCCTGAAAACATGGATTATTTTTCTTGTTTCCTTTGGTACCTTGTTTTCATTTCTGTGACTGGTTCAACAGTGTTGGGAGGCAGTAGAAGGGCAAAGGTCAAACAGTAAGTTAGGACACATCTAGACTCTGTTGCTTGCTTTAGATGCTGCATTCTTTTTTAGAGTTTTATCCTACTGCCTACCACCTTAATGTTGTAAGACCCTTCCATGGAAGATTTTCAACACCTACGTACTTATTATTCCCAGGGTTTTGGGATCTGCTTGGTGTTTTGATCTGGTGTGTGTTTTAGCTCTGTCTTGTTTTCTCCTGTGATTCTGTATTTGTTTGGGACAGATGGAGGAGCTGGTTTTGCAAGCATAGTTGCATGATTTAAGTTTCCTTTTTTTAAAAAAAAAAAGTAATTTTGTAAAAGGAATGATTTGCCCTATCTCTGTAGGCTTATTCTGTGAGTGAGGTTTCTGGGCCAAGAGTATTTTTCTTTAGCTTTATTGTGCTTTCTTTTTAATTTTGTATCTTTCTTTAAACCACCTGGTGATGCTTTAAGAATTGATTATAGCATATTCTGTTTGCAATCATGTCTTGTATGTGGTGGGTTCTTTTTTTAAAATTCTTTTTTGAGATGTTTAGTTTGGTGCAAAATAATGTGTATTCCTAAAGCAGAAGATAATGTATTTGGCATACCAGCTCTCTTAATTGCAGAACTACAGACACTTTTGTGCTCCCTATTCTATAACTAAAAAGATGGGAAAGCTTCTTAAGTTTATCACCACAGGATATTTTAAATAAAATCCTTGCTTTGAACAAGACAGTGTGAGTTGAGACTGGGTTTACCACATCCAGTTGAGTGTATTATGTTGCTGGAATTACAGAGTTGGACGTCTCCATTAGTCAAAAAGTTAGGAACTAACAATCAGTATAATCTGTCTGTAAGTGTTATGCTACAGCAGATTTTCTAGTAGAATATCCACAGATTCTGTCAAAAGGCGATAAATACAAATGGGAAAGAAAGAGGTCATCTTGTAGTTGCTGTTACTGTTGCTCCTGTTCATTGTCAGGGACTGGGGAGAAGTCTGTAAAAATTGACTTTGTGTATCCATAATTGGTTTTGGATAGAGTAAGAAGGAAGGTCAGCTGTTATTTTATAGAAAGTGGAGTGACAGGGTC
The DNA here is from genome assembly GCA_013401335.1 of Brachypteracias leptosomus. Lineage (NCBI taxonomy): Eukaryota > Metazoa > Chordata > Aves > Coraciiformes > Brachypteraciidae > Brachypteracias > Brachypteracias leptosomus. The sequence goes on from VYZX01006415.1 coordinate 42,445, forward strand.
TTCAGCTGCTGCTAGCTGTGTTTCACATTTTATGTTTCCTGCTTATTTTGAAAAGCTGTGCGTAGAAGGGATGTAAAATGTGCTGTTTGGTATCACTAGCATTGATAAGAGCTAGGATTGCTATAGCAAACTTTTCTTATGACAAATATTTGATTACCTGGAAAATCTGGTCATTCTGGACCAATCTAATATATAGGACAGCCAATGAAAATAATGTAGCCATGATAACATTGATCTATAAGTAGTTTTATGCCCTTCCTCCCCCCACTTTATTTACAAGTAAATACGGAAAGATATATCAAATAACAAAATGAAACATTGTATTATGTCATGATACATGAGTAACTATTTGAGATGCATGTTGATTGTACATATTAGAAATGCTTTTAAATCAGTAACTGAGAATTGAAACTAATATTAAATTTAAAAAGTCATAATTCTTCCTTAGCGATGGTTTTGTGTCGACTTTAATTCTGATTCTTCTGACCTTGTTACCGAAATGTTTGTGAACGAGCAGTATGAGAATTTGAGTGTGATCGTATTTCTTCTGCATGAATTGTTGATATCTATACTGTTCTTTCAAAATGGGGCAAAGTATTTTAATGCTCCCATTCATTAAATAATAATTTCTTTTATTAGTGATTAAGCCAAGACCACATATTTATTGGTGCTAAGGGATGCCTTGTGCCAAGCTGTTTAGTGCTTTGGGTGGTTTTTTTTTGTTATTTTACTCTTATATTTTGCCACAAGTATTCTAAATAACACAAGTCTGGTTAGTACAGGTGTTGCTAATAAAGGCCTTACTCTGTGTATTATAGATAGAAGTGGTGGTGTTCCTTTTTTTTTTTTTACTTTTGACAAATTTAAGCTAACTAGAATGAATTTTTGCATGCCTGGTCTTTCCTTCTCAAGAATACTTTTTTTGAATATTTGAGTAGAACTAAGAGTTTGTTGTTTTTTTTTTTTTAAAAAAAAAGAGTATTATTGCACTTTTGTTGCCTATTCACAGTATGTCTGTGTGTGAGTATTTCGAATTGTCCTCAGCATGTGAGTGGGAATCTGTAATTTGCTGTAGAGATCATAAAGTCATGGAATGGTTTGGGTTGGAAGGGATCTTTACAGATTGTCTAGTCTACTACCCTGCCACACACAGGGATGTCGTTCAGCCATCAGGTTGCTCAAAGCCCCATCCAACCTGACTTTGAATGCTTCCACTGACGGGTCATCCACAACCTTGCTCCAGTGCCCCATCGCCCTTGTCCTAAAAAATGTCTTCAGTATGTCCAGTCTAAATCTACCTTCTTTTAGTTTAAAATAATGATCCCTTGTCCTGTTGCTACAGGCCGTGGTAAAAAGTCTGTCTTTTTTATAAGCCCCTTTTAGGTATTGAAAGGCTACAGTCTTTGAGTCAGGTCCCTTGGGAGCTTTCTCCAGGCTGAAAAACCTAACTCAACTTTCTTCACCAGAGAGGAACTTCATGAGGTTCCTATGGGCACACTCCTCAAGCTTGTCTAGGTCCTTCTGGATGATAGCCCTTCCCACTGGTGTAGAAACTGCACCAGTTTGGTGTCATCTGCAAACTTACTGAGGGTACATTCCCTCTGTCCCACTGTCTGTGTTATTATGAAAGTATTAAACAGTATTGGTCCCAGCTGGGACCCTGGAGGGACACACTCACTACTGATTTCCATTTGAATGTTCATTGAACTATTAACTGTAACTCTGGGGCCAAGTCATCCAGCCAATTCCTTATCCAACAGTCCACTAAACCCGTATCTCTCCAATGAAGTAGCAAGAATGTTGTGGGGAACTGTATCAAAGGCTTTAAGATGCTGTGGTGGGTTTACCCTGGCTGGGTGCCCGGTGCCCACCCCTAGTCCCTCTATCACTCCCCCC
>VYZX01006415.1:44365-55899 GCA_013401335.1 Brachypteracias leptosomus
TCATAACAAGGGTGTGTGTTATCAACACTCTCTGGGTCCTAGTCCTGCAGCATGAGGGCTGTATGGGGAAAATCAGCTCAGACAGACCCACTACAGAAGCCTAGGTGGATGACATCTGTAGCTCTTCACTTGTCTACTGATGCAGTCACTCCATTTTATATGGCGATTAGATTAGTCAGGCACAACTTACCCTTGGTGAAGCCATGCTGTCTGTCTCTGTAATCACCTTCTTGTCATTCATATGCCTTGGCATAGCTTCCAGGAGGATCTTTTCCATGATTTTACTGGAAACTGTGGTGATGCTGAGTGGTGAGTAGTTCAAAGAATGCTCCTTTTTACCTTTTTTTAAAAAAGGGTGTGATATTCCTTATCCTCCAGTCTCCGGGGCTTTGTCTGACTGCCATGATACAGACATGAGTGAAAAGGCATCTTGTGCTGGAACGTGTCCAGAGAAGGGCCATGAGGATGATCAGAGGACTGGAGCACCTCTCCTACGAGGATAGACTGAGAGAGTTGGGGTTGTTCAGTCTGGAGAAGAGAAGGCTCCAAGGGGACCTTATTGTGGCCTTCCAGTATCTTAAGGGGGCCTACAAGAAAGCTGGCGAGGGACTTTTTAGGATGTTGGGTAGTGGTAGGACTAGGGGGAATGGGTCAAAACTAGAGGTGGGTAGATTCAGATTAGACGTTAGGAAGAAGTTCTTCACCATGAGGGTGGTGAGACACTGGAACAGGTTACCCAGAGAGGTGGTGGAAGCCCCATCCCTGGAAACTTTTAAGGCGAGGCTGGATGGGGCTCTGAGTAACCTGATCTAGTGGGAGGTGTCCCTGCCGATGGCGGGGGGGTTGGAACTAGATGATCTTTGAGGTCCCTTCCAACCCTGATGATTCTGTGATTCTATTAAGAGAACAACAAAACATTTCTGTTTCTCAATAAATGAAGTTGTGTTTTACATGCAGAGAAGTAGACTCTTGCTTGTAATTTTTCCAACTACATTGAAGTTATCTCTAGAACATGCTGAGATGTCTGTTTACCATGTAGTTAGAGATTCAGCCTGGAGGAGAATGGCTGTAGCAGGTCTGGCTTTCTCATCAAACTGTATTTTGGTTCAGGAGGTGATATGATATTCTGAGAGAATGACTTCAGATAATCTTGTTCTTCTTTTAGTGTACAGTGTTTCAACTATTTCAGGTACTATTTGGTTCATGACTTACAAGTATGTAAATATTCTCTTGTTTATCCACCTTTTTACATGATTTTGAAAGTACTAAAAAGTCATTTCAGGCAGAGTTGACATGATGGACCCAAATTCTACTTGATCTATCTGATAACTTCTCTCTATCATTTAATGCATATTTATGCCTGTCCTGTCCTGTAATGGTACTGATCTGATTTCTGTGATGTTAATTCATTGACTATATGGTAATTCAGAGTGATTATACCCAAGTGTATGTGCATGGTTATATTGTCTGTAAAATAGAACTACTTTTGCATTCTGTATTCTGAAATGAATTGAAAATCATGAATGCATTATTATTGTATTAATCCAGAACATTATATTTACACAAAAATAGAAGCCTATGCTGACACTTTTAGATTATCCTGTCCTCTGAAATAAGTGATTGAAGTCTTAAAATAACTCTTTAAGAGTTGTAGATTTCCAGAAAGCAGTTATGTGATGTAGGAAATTCGTGTCTTATCCATTCTGTGCATCTTCCACTCAGATTATGTCAATGACAATGGTTAGTTTTAATTGAAGTAGTTTAGATATTTATAGTTGGAGGTGAATGCTCACAGATGAGTTACCCTATCCCTGATCTATAAAGGGAATAAAGCAAACCCTCTGAAATTCCTCTTTGAAAACTGTTCTTGTAGCAACCAAATGTTAAGTTTTCAATGTCAAGTACTCAGAAAAAAGCAATTGTCAGTGTAAAGCTATACCAATGAATGAAGGCTTGCAGAGCATCCTGTGTGCTCACAAAAGAGCAAAGTATGTCATTTACTTTTAGCTATTCAATGAGGATGGCATTGTGTGTCTATCTGATAACTTCTCTCTAGCATTTAACACATGTTTTTTTCTGTCCTGTCCTCCTGTGGTGGTACTGATCTGACTTCTGTGATGTTAAGTCATTGGCTATATTGTGACAGACCAGGAAATCTCTTGCATTTCTTGTCCGTTGGTGCCACAATGAGTCAGTTATTTACATCAATTAAGAATGTATAATAACATTATTCAGATAAGTGCATTACTGTCTCTTTGTCACACTGATGGACCGAGTCCGTTTATGAAATAATGTGTAATAACAGGATGTTTTAGTATAAGTCATGTAGTATTTTTCCTTTAAACACTTACTACATCAACATTGTAACATGATAACATATTATATTTATGGTGTCTGCTTCCTACAGAGTTCTGAGTAAGAATACAGTCATTTTGGAGGGGTATGTGTGTATATTTATCTACATACCATATTTTATATTCTACATATTTGTGTTGGTAAAGTAGTATACTATATTTTTCCATTTTTCGTTCAAAAGTATATTTGTTGCTAAAACTACCAACGGAGATGATATAACAGGAAATTCTTTAAATGGAAAATTATGGCTGGAAGATAACGTTAAACTGTTTTTCTAGCATCATAAAATTACATGTTGGTTGCATACTCCTTATACTGCAACATTAAGGAATTGGAGAGGAAGAGAGGAAGACAAACTTGTTTGCTTATGGCATCTATTTTGCAGCTATCAATCTGTTTGGGTCACATACAACCTTTGTACATATCTGTACCTGAAGATGAGATGTAACAGTGCATACTGTATGTAAGTGACTTTTATGAAGAAAATAACCTGATGTTATGAGCCTGGTGGATATAAGGCACTAATTTTCTTGTGAGGTACTGATCAGTCTTTTCTTCTAGTGACTTTTTAGGTGGTTGGAAAGCACAGCACCTCAAAGATAGGTTCTGTAAAATGTACAAGTATTCTGTACTGTGACCACTCAGCAGGACTGTGTGGATTGTAGAGACAATACCTCTTATATAGGAACATAATGCATGACTGGAAATTGCAAAGAAACACTGGCACAGCAGGATTAAGAGAGTCTGCACTGGCAGCAAACAGTCCAAGTTGAAAAGTCTTGTGAAACATCAAGAAGCAAGTCTGTCGCTTGCATGTAAATTGTTACATGTCAGCTTGATAAAGGCTTGAGCTCTTTATGTTAGGGTGATCCAAAAGAATCTATATTAACAATTTTCTTGAAGGTGTTTCAGTGCTTATTGTTATTGTGTGGTTTTGCATGTTATTATATTTTTTTCTACATTCCTTAAAGTATTTTGCATTTCCATGTGAATTCATCCAACCTGACAGTCAGTCATGCATATTTTAGTTTCTATTGAAATATTCACTTCATAATACGGAAAATTGTCAGTATCTGATTATTAGAGAGTTCTTACTGAAAATTAACAGTAAACCAATAGCTCCCTTTGTCCTCTCAGCTGTTTAATTTTTTCTTTTGGAGGTATCTACTCATAAAAAAAATAGAATGAGTTTGTCCTGTGCTTTTCTAGGAATTGGGAGGGTGTGGAGCAGGGAATAGGTTGGTGGTTTGGGTTTTAGTTTTTGTTTTGCTTTTTTTTCCTGTTAGGAGTGTTCTCTTCCAGATTTCAGCAGATGGTATCTTCCTAATTAGTAAATAATAATTTGTAGTGCTATAAAAATTTAAGATATGATATGAACACTACTAATAGTTAAGATGCTTTGAAATAAGTACGGTGAAACATCAAAAAGAGTACTGATTTCAATCTGTAGGTAACTTAGATGCTTGATATATGAATTTACATTAAAGGAGGAGGTTTTTCAGTTTATCCTTGCCCTAAATGCAGTGTGTGATAACACATAAATAAAAATGAAACTTACCTGATTTAATACTCAAGCTGTCATGAATGTATAATTTCTGTGAGCAAAAAAAAAGAGATGCTGCTTATGCTTTTGTCACTCCTCTCACTGCGAACTCACTGCTAAGCTTTTCCTATAGCAATTCAGTATCGTTACTTTTAAAGTATGCCAGTTAATTCTCCGTATAAAGCAGTGTGAAAATACTCAAAAATTTTGTATTTAGGTCAATTTTAAGTTTCCATTAGACAAATAACTATGCAATATTGATATAGTTTTACATACTTTTGATACCAAATGTCCAGAGCAGTATTTATGTTTGGATTTCTCTGCCAAAAGTAAATTGTTCTAACTTAAACATTTGTCTTTTCCTTCTTATAAGCCAGAGGGATTCTTTTTGTGACTTGCACTAGTGCTTAATAAATGCATGACTTTCAAGCAAAGGCTTTTGCTGCAGCTAGTCATGCCATGTAACCTTTGTTGGTTGCTCATCTTATGTTTGTCCCTGCTTCTGAGCTTGCTGTTGTTACACATGTAGGAAAATTCTAGTTCACTTTGCAAGGAACGTGTTCTAGGCCCAAGGTGCTCTTCACTTCCATACATCTTTCAGTGTGATGATGAACTACAGTTACTTTCCCTGCATGCTGAGGGAAAATCCCACTTTTCAGGGGATGCGCAATGTGGTCTGTTTTTTCTTTCATAATTCTTTTGTTCTGGCATGCAAACTTGGTCGCAGAGTGAGTGTCTTTATCTGACATTAGATGGATGTCGAATAATCTTAGTTTTAATGAGTAATTTTTGCTGACTTTCAAATGACATCTGTATTCTGCCTTGTGTACCTAAGTTCTCAGCTGTTCAAGGTACATTTTTGCAGACCTCTTGAGCTGTTAATGTACACTTGAGTAGGCTGAATGTTCCTTGGGTATGCTGAAGATTGATATATCCCAGGCCTGGACAGCTGCAGTGTTTTTCTGTGCCAACTTCAGACAGTATAAGGAGCCCTTTTTTGGAAGAAATTGTTTGGCTCCCAAGACCATTCAGGGAACGGTCTTACCAAGTCCATTAATTGTGCCAAGAGCTTAAAAAGGCTGTAAACTTCTTTTGATCTTAAATCTGTAATAATTTCTGGCTAATATTCTGTTAATACAAACTTAATTAAAACTGTTTCATTTAAATTCTTATTAAAATGTTTGCATGTTAAAGGGAAAAAAGTCACATCTTACGGTAACTTGCCATTCATTGACTAATGTTTTAATGTCATGATGAGAAATTTTGTGCATTTTCATGTAAATTTTTTTTTTAATAAAGTTCACAGATATTTAAGTGCAGATGATGTTTCATTTTCTTTACTGGTAAAATGTACTTGAAGATGCATGTGTCTTATTCTTTTGGCAGATGTCCACTTAGGATGCTGCTTTGTATGCGTTTATAGAAATACAAATATGTAGTGAAAGGCATTTGTTGATTTAGATTAGAATATCTGTTGCTATAATTTATAGCATTGCTTTAATAGTTCTGTGTGTACTCATTCATACATTGTGGTAGTAACTTAAGATACCGGGTCCTGCCATCATCAGAAATAAACAGCATTTATTGAAATGGCATTGCTTTGCTGTTCTGGAAATTCCAGTGATTTTTCACTTATTTCCAGATGACTTGAGAAGTGTTTTGGTTTTGTTTTTAAATGAACACTACTTGTTCTGTTTAGCTCTTCCTTTTGAAGTGTATTTAGTGCATACTGTTCATATTCAGTATTTGTTACTGCAAGCAAGTTGGTTTTATTTTCAAGTTAGAATAGGTTTTTCATTCCTACTTCAGCTACTGTTCTTTTAGCACAGACAGAAATGTTGCTGAGCTTAGTTATATAAGGGGTAGCAATTTTACTGACTTGAATCCCAGAATGGTAGGGGTTGGAAGAGGCCTCTGAAGGTCATCTAGTACAACCCCTCTGCCAGAGCAGGTTCACCTAGAGCAAATTGCACAGTAATGTGTCCAGGTGGGTCTTGAAAGTCTACAGAGAAAGAGACTCCAGAACCTCTCTGAGCAGCCTGTTCCAGTGCTCTGTCACTCTCACAATAAAGAATTTTTTTCAGATGTTAAGGTGGAACTTCCTGTGTTCTGGTTTGTGTCCATTGCTCCTTGTCCTGGCACTGGGCACCACTGAAAAGAGACTTGTAGTTAATTTTACTCTTCCTTGGACAACTCTGAAAGTAGTCTGTTTGTGACAGTCTTTCTTTGAAGTTAGTATATGTGACATCCGTCTACAAGAAGTGCCAGCAGGAGGATCTTGGGAACTACAGGCCTGTCAGTCTGACCTCCCTGACAGGGAAGGTTATAGAGCATATCATCTTGAGTGCCATCACAAGGCACATATAGGGCATCCAGGTGATCAGGCACAGTCAGCATGGGTTTATGAAAGGCAGGTCCTGCCTAACTAACCTGATCTTCTGTGACGAGGTGACCCACTTAGTGGATGAGGGAAAGGCTGTGGATGTTGTCTATCTGGACTTCGGTAAAGCCTTTGACACCGTTTCCCACGGCATTCTTCTGGAGAAACTGGCTTCTCATGGCTTGGATCGGTGTACACTGCTCTGGATAAAGAAGTTGTCTGGATGGCTGGGCCCAGAGAGTGGTGATGAATGGAGTTAAGTCCAGTTGGTTATCTTTGTTAAAATTGGTATCTTCCATCAGTAATCTGGATGAGGTGATTGAGTACATCCTCCTTAAGTTTGCAACTTGGGAGGATGTATTGATCTGCTTGAGGATAGACAGGCTCTGCAGGGGGATCTGGACAGACTGGATCAGTGGGCCAAGACCAATGGGATGAGGTTCCATGAGGCCAAGTGCCAGATCCTGCACTGGGGTTGCAACAACCCTATGCAATGCTACAGGCTTGGGGAGGGGTGGTGGGAAGGCTGCCCAATGGAAAAATACACAGTGGAGTTGGTCAACAGCTGGGCAAGAAGACCACCAGCATCCTGGCTTTATCAGAAATGCTGTAACCAGCAGGACTAGGGAAGTTATCATACCCAAGTACTGGTGAGCATTGGTGAGGCCACACCTCTAACACTATGTTCAGTTTGGTGGCCCTCACTCCAAGAAGGACATTCAGGTGCTGAAGTGTTTCCAAAGAAGGGCAGTGAAGTTGCTGAAGGGTCTAGACAAGGAGCAGCTGAGGGACCTGGGTTTGTTTAGCCTGGAGAAAAGGAGGCTCAGGGGAGACCTTATCATTCTCTCCAATTACCTGAAAGGAGGTTGTAGTGAAGTAGGGGTTCATCTGTTCCCTCCCGTGTAGAGGATAAGAGGAAACGGCCTCAGGTTGCACCAGGGGAGGCTTAGATTGGACATTAGGAAAAATGGAAAGGATTGTCACAGAAAGCACTGGAACAGGCTGTCCAGGGAAGTGATAGAGAGTCACCATCCCTGGAGGTATATTAAAAGACATGTAGATTTGTTGCTTAGGGATATGGTTTAGTGGTGACCTGACAGTGCTGCATTAACGATTCGACTTGATCTTAAAATGATTCTATGATTCTGTGAAATAGTTATAGGTGCTTTGAGATTAATCTGAATTGCTTATTCAATTAAAAAAGATCATTTTTACCTGAGTGTTTGTGTTTTCATTAGGAAGACAACATTCATTAAAATTTGTACTTTATATGTTATCAAAAGATCAATTTCTGGGAAGCTTGGCAAAGTTTGGGTAGAGACTAGATTACCAGAGGCTCAATATATGCTGAGTACCCAGCAAAAGTTATGGGAGGGTTGTGAACATTTCCCTCTTGTTATATTCTGTATGGAGAGAGAGTAGATGGAGCAATGCTGTGCTTAGAAGCAGGAACCTGAAGGATGGGACAGCAGGCTGCTGCTTCTAGTGACTCTTGTGATATTTGCCAGTGATTCTTGGAGTCATGCAGAAGACCAAGTGTCTCTGCTCTTTTAATAAATAAAACGTAGAAAACCCAACAGCTACTTCTGTGATCTTGTATATAGGACAGTGAAAGGAAAAACTAAGAAAACATGATGGTAAGCAAATCCAAATCTTTAAACAGTCAAAACTGAACTGTATGAAGCTTATGAGCTCATAAACTGGCATTAGAAACTTTTATGTTTGACTAAAGGTTTTTGAGTGTTTGCAGGTGGAATCCTGTTGGCACTTTGTTGTATTTGTAGTAAAGTTGTGTGAAAACTACACAGTGAATTGTGTGTTAGAATATTAAAGCACTATTATCAGTTCAGTTGTGCTCTCCATATTGCTGATGATCTGAGAGATTTGAATTAAAATTAGACAGATTACTAGATAGAATGGTTTATTCCTCTGTTACGGTTCAGAGATTTCCTTATACTTGGAGTGATGTTGTTCAGAGTATAAGAACCACTGACTTACTGTCCTTCTAAATAAGAAATCACATTCTATTGATGCTATTTAGTCTGTTTTTGTTTGGCTTTGTGTTTTTTATTTGCTGGGCTCCCAGCATAAAACCAAGATATTTTTAGATGTTAAAAACACTCAGAATGTGTGTTCTGTATACATCCTAATGCTTTTTGGAAGCCTACAGCAGTTCTTCTACATCTGAAAAACACTTTTGTTTTTCATTCTGTTTCTGCCTGAGATGAAGCCTTAGGTCATATCTGCTTCACAATGTACACACATTGTGAATTTTCAGATGTCATGGTAAGGCATTTCCAGGAGATGGTGACTTTTTTCAGAACACATGAAAGAAGTGCACACTTCTTATAGTCTTTCAGACTATTTACATAGAAATCCAAGATATCATAGAATCATAGAATGGTTTGGCTTGGAAGGGGCATATATATCAAGTGGTATAATGTGATAGCACACACTGAGAGGTTATAGGTTGTCTTTTCTTGTTTGTTTGTTTTTTTAAAAAGGTGGATAGCCATCTTTTTGGCCTGAACTGTATAACCTAGTTAGTATGATACTTGCTGTTTATCTTTTAACTTAAGTTCACTTTCAGCAAGGAGTTATTTTTAACACTTTTACTGAATAAAGATGTGGATACTGATATGTAGGCATTTGAGCACTTATTTATATGAAGTATGGCTTAGTTTTTGTGTTGCATTTCTGCAAAAAGTGAATGCAGCCCCGTACCATAGCCCACCATAATCCAGTAGTTAACTCTGCTTGCTTGCGTGCAGCAGGGCCACTTTCAGTTTTGAAGTGTCCTTACTCTTCTAACCCAGTTTGGTTAGAAAAAGTCTATGTTTCTTTCAAGAATTTTTGAAGAGTAGTGTGTGCCCCATTTCTTTCTACACGTTGTTAGTTGTTTGGTTTTGCTTGGAAATACCTGAAATGAAGTCTCCCTGTCAACACACTAAAAGTTGTATACACCCTTCAAAGCCAGTTAGATGAAATTTCTCTGGTTTTATGAAAGACAAACAATTCCTGCTGTGTTGTGGCTTGCATAAGCTGATAATAGTCCTGGATTATAAGATCTTTGTAGCCAGAGCCTTTGTTTTATTTACTTTATAACGCAATCAGACGCTAGTTGGATTTGTTAGTGGTGTGCATTCTTACTATAGAAAGGTGAATTTTTCTGGGTTTACAGCAATACTTTGAGGCATCAAATCTACATAAAGTTTTTCTTGCTTGGTTGAAGAATCTGATGACATTTCAAAATTTAAATAAATATAAGCTAAAAATTACAGTAATTGAGAGAGGAAGATACTTTTTTAAACCAGCAATTTTAGAACCCCTCAGTTCTCAATTGCTCAGCGTTTTTCGTGTAAGTTAGCTGTTGCCTCAATTCTCTATGCAATTTTAAATTCCAAAATATGTACATTTCTAAATTTGAAGGGAAAGTACACCAGAACTTTTTACAAAAAATCTTTGAGGCTTTCCTCATAAATCATGAGGAAAATAGGTACAACCATCTTTACTATTTCTTTTATAATCATTGTTAATGTTAGTTAGATCCATAATTCAATGTATTTGGCCACTGTGGTATTAATCTTGATGAAGTTCTACACTTGGCACACTGATAACATCTTGATAAAAGTCAGCTAGCTTTAGAGGAATCTCTTGATTTCATATTGAAGATAGTTGTTGTCTGGTTCTGAAGAAAGAGAAACATTAAGGTGGAGTGATTGTCATGCACTGGAACTGATATTGCTTGTAAAGTTCAAGTCTGCTTCCTGGAAGGCAGGACTGGGAGCAAATAAAAAGACAGCACAAATAGAAAAAGCAATTCGGCTGCTGAGATTTACTCTAATCATACAGTGTGTGGTCTTTATTGACTCTTGTGAGGCCTATTAAACTTCTAGTTCTGTTGAGCTGTTTTGTATCTTAGATGACTGTTGCTTTTAGATGCTTCAAGTCATGGCTCGCAGTAATGTGACCAAAGGTGCAATTGGTTGTTCATAAAAAATGAGAAATTAGGGAAAAAATAAATTAGGTGGGAAACCTAGGAAGAAACCAAACAGTGAAGATGAAGATAGGAACTGAGGTCTTCTGTTTCATTTGATAATGTTGTGTTGTGCAGACATGAGATACACTGTTACTTATTTAGGTGATTTTAATGAGGTTCTGGTTAAGTAATGGTATCTGCAATATCTTAGTAGATCAGGTTCCAGAAGCTTAGAAGGAGGTAGCAGGCAAGTGGATAGCTGTAATAGTGTGGATTTTCCTTTTAGGTCATGTATTGTCCTCATGCAAATTCTATTTCTCATACAAAACCTAGTAAAAGGTAGACTAAGCTGCACTCCTGTGATTTTCACCTGTTGAATAGACCTAGCTGCCAATATGATGGCTTTGGCTTATTAATTTCTGATTTTATGCTAGGCTGGTTTAGTCCGGTCCATGGTTTATGTGCATATGGTTTCTTATTGTTCTCCTTGTCTTAATCTTTTGCTGATTCAACCCCCAACTTTGTTATGTAATTAACACATTATGGATTTATTTTGTAACATAACTACATCAATATTGGTGCTTCCAGTAATAAAACTGTACTGGAATAAAAATATACCAGTACAAAATAACAGCTTATGTGTAGTAGAAAATATAAATCTGGAAAAACTTTTAGCTGACATATAGTTTTCACAAACTTTAAGTGTGTTTTTAAAGAACATTGTTTCTTTGCTTTCACTTGAGAATTTTTTCAGAAGCTTTTATATAGTACAGGTTAGCTAGATGTATGTTAGAAGACTCATTTACTAAAATAAATGTCTAAGAGCTGCGTATGGTAAAACTTAACGTTGAAACATGTATTCTAGGCTCAATGTTTATTATACTATAAGAAATGTGTCCTGCTGCTAGAAGTACAAATAATTGATATAGCAAAGGTGACCTTGTTTGAATAATATTGAACTCATGAGGTTCAGCAAGGTCAAGTGCAAGGTCCTGCATTTGGGTTGGGACAGTCCTCGCTATCAGTACAGGGTGAGGGATGATGTGATAGAGAGCAGCCCCTCAGAAAAGGACTTGGGTATACTGGTGGACAAAAAGCTGGACGTGAGCCAACAATGTGCACTTGCAGCACAGAAGGCCAATCACATCCTGGGCTGCATCAAAAGAAGTGGGGCCAGCAGACTGAGGGAGGTGATTCTGCCCCTCTGCTCTGGTGAGACCTCACCTGAAGCACTGTTTCCAGCTCTGGAACCCTCAACACAAGAAGGACATGAACCT
>VYZX01006416.1:7814-20730 GCA_013401335.1 Brachypteracias leptosomus
TGCATTGGTATAGATGCATTTCAGATGAGCTAATGATTCCAACACCTTTTTGTGAGTGTGGGCCCCATTTCCTACCAGACCCTTCTCAGGTGCTTCTGTGATTTCTAAACATCTATCCCTTCTCTCAAATGAAATGGCAGAGCGAGAGTCCTCACTAGTTCACCACCCTTCAAGCCCTGGCACGCTTCCCTTGGGCTTATTCCTAACAGGCCAGTTATCACTGATGGAGGTATAAACGAGAACTGGCCCCAAGACTGTCTGCCTTCTAAACACCACTTGTGACTGTGACAACTGGATTTAACTCCATTTGCCACCACTCTTTGGGCCTGGCCAGCCAGCCAGCATTTTACCCAGCTAAGAATTCACCAATCCAAGCCATGAGCAGCCAGTTTTTCCAGGAGAATGCTGTGAGAAAGTGATATCAAAAGTTTTACTGAAGTCCAGGTAAACAGCATCTACAGCCTTTCCCTTGCCCACTGAGTGTGCCATCTGGTCATAGAAGGAGTTCAGATTCGTCACTTGATGAACCTGTCTCTCATAAACCCATGCTTGCTGGGCCCGATGACCTGGCTGTCCTATATGTGTTGTGTGATGGTACTCAAGATGATGAACGTGTTCCATTCTAGATAACAACATGGACATTTAGCTCATACTTGTATTGTATAAAGGCTTGACAACAGACTATAGGGAGATTCCAGAGATAAAATTAACAGCTCCATAGATAGAATTTAAAAGTGTTATGAATCAAGGCTAAAAGGAAACTTACTGTGAACCTCCATGTACTCTTGGCAGTTTTAGTGTTAATGAGATATTGATACATTAACAACAGACATAGCATGTGGCATGTTAGAAAGAAGCCTAACTAGGAATGGGAGCTGTCACTCATCTGTAGCAATGAGAGTCATGAACATTTTTGAAATTAAAATTTAATTTATTCATTTTTTTACTGAAAATTATGGGAAACTTGTGTTACACAATATCAAGAAAATCGGTAGAATCCTTAAAAAACTCCTCAAAATCCTAAAATTATGACTGTGCAATACACTAGCAAGAAAAGAAAACTCTTTAAAAGGATTATCTCTTAAAAGAATGCTTGTCCCAGGCAATGGAACTAAACATTGTCCACCTCATGTTGTTCCCAGTTGGCCTTTCCACTGGAAATTGTACAGTAGAGAATTAAATATGTATTTTTAAAACGGTGTGCATGGAAAACATATCAGTCCTGTGAAAAGTCTGGTTTGTCATTGTTAATTGTATTTAACACACTTATAACTAGATCTTGCATCTCATTTTTAAAAGAATAACTGAGTTACACTGTGCAAGCATAAGACAGTATCTATCTACTTGTCTTCAATTAAAATACGATAATAAAGCAGTCTCTGGCAACGTCCCCACTTAAATACCACAGAAATACTCCTCCTTATTATATTTTGGTTTCTGTAAAAGTGGAGTAGCCAGGGGTCTCCTATTTTTGGAAAAAAAAAAAAAAATTCCATTCATTCTGATAAATCATTGAAGGCTATTGCAGAAGGTAGCAGAAGCTCTGATTTTGCTTTAGAGTTGAAACTTCCCTTTTTCTGTGTGATCCATGTACATGGCAGTTCTATTACAGAGGATATGCAATGAAATAAATTTAAAAATTAAATTAAAGATCTCTGTATGTGCTCTTCTCCTAGTCAGTGTTTTGGATTACTGCATCAAAAATAGGCTTAGCATTGCTGATAGAAGAAAGGGGAGGATTCTGGAGACTTTGGGAAAATTTTAAAAACTGAAAAAGAAACAGATTAATAACTTGGGAAGAGTATAGGAAAAGAGATTTGCAAGACATAGACAAATGATATTTAGTGATGTGAGGTCTTTCAGAACCTAGCTGAATTAAGACTCTAAGCCTTTTCAAAATTTAACAACTGATATGAAAGCACGTAGACCTGAAAATCTGCTACAATAACAGTTAAACTGAGATTTCCACTACGTCAGCAGAAGAACAAAACCACAGAAAAGCTTCTCCTCATCTTCTAATCCTTCCTAGACACTGGAAATAGTCCATGTGGATAGAGAGGCTTCAAACTATAGAGGGAAAGGAGGCTGAAGCTGGTTATCTCCACACACACCAACAGAGAAGGCTGATGTGGAGGGGGAAAGATGTTTGTAACATTTACATATAAATGATTAGGTGATGTCTTAGATATTTTTATATTAGAAAAAATCTTTTGTTAATGCCTCTTTGAACAAGAACTGACAAAATATATTGTAATTTCAAGCACATGTCTACTGTTTTTCTAGATGCTTGTATTTTATTCTTTTCAGGTAATGTGCTAAAAAAAAAGAGAACTTCTGGAATACCTCTGCTTGTTTGGCTTTTTCTGTTAAATTTGTGTATTCTCTACAATACCTACCTATCTAGGTATCAGGAAAGCATCTGGTAATCATCAGAACACTTGCATCATTCAATTTCCATTAAAGGAACTGCTACAAATTTGTATTGGAAGATGCCCAATGTTTAACTTAAAACAGACATCTGTAGCAAGAAGAGTGCCAAAATGTGTTGTACTTGAATCAATATTTTTACTTACCTGATTTCAAATACGCTTTGATGCCCTTTAATTTCTAATACATACTTCTGAAATGGCATGTCATTGTATTTGGAAATCATAGTATGCAGACATCATAGATAAAAATTCAGGGGCGCTGTGTCACATGAAATTGTCTCATCTGTACTCCTACAAGACTATGTCTTTGCAATAGATTAGGGCAAGTTAATACCTTCTGAGCAGTACGTTATGGAACACAGGAGTGGAAACTGTTAGAAACTGTAATGACTGATTAAAATTCCTGAGTGAGATAGGTATTCCAGGGTGGAAGAGGAGAGGACAATTTCAGTTCATTCTGTTTGTATATCTGAGAATGATGTTTACAAGTTTCATCTAAATCCTGGGTAGCAAGCCACAGTTCTTGAGCATCCTACACAGAAATGATCCAAGCATTTTCATCAGAACATTTGGTTTGTATATGAACTTTGTTAAAGTCCTTCAGGAGAAGGATCTTCTCAACAAGAAAAACTTAGAAATTGCCAAATATCCTTTTAGATTCTTCTAAATGTTTTCACTTTTTATTCCATATCACATTCTTCACTTGCAATTTTAATTTATACTAAAAGAATTTAAATAAAATAAAATATTTGATCTGATTTATAACTTATCCAGATGATCTGTTTGCAACACTATCATGTTATCTTTTCCATGCATATTCTGGATTATAACTGCAGAGCAAATTCTGCCTTCAGATGCATACAAACTTTTTCAGTAAACTTGCACATCTCCTGGTAAATTCAGCCAGCTATAGACAAACTTTGTACCTTACCTATTTATTTTCTTTTATTTTAGAATATCTTCTTTGTATAGATCATCAGACATTCAATATGATAATGGAAGTCAAATTAATAGTCAAGCACTGGGAAAACATTTCAGATATTAAGTATATGCTCCTATGAAAAAAATGATCATGAAATACAAAGCTAAAAAGTAAAAGCAGGACAGAAGTTATTATAAGGTTAATGTTAATATTTTAGTTTTGTTTATCAGCTAAAAAATACCCTTTTTATTCTATAGAAAGTGATAGATGTTTACATATCAACATGTAAGAAGCCACAAAATACATAAATATCCTTATCTGAATTTATAGCCTGAAACTTTCAAGGCCTCATTCTCTTCCAGATTAATTTCTGAAACTACTTCGTCCTCCTCCAGCACCATTCCACAGCAGTATAGCCAAAAGTTACAGCTGCTTGGCCTCATGGGAATTTCCAGAGGACTCTAAAAGTTTCAGATGAGCCATTTAGCACTGAAAATTCTCATTATAGTCCTTTTAAAGATTCAAAATTCTTTTGACTGTGAAACAATGTGTTTTTCATATCACTAACAGTTTATCAAAACACATTAAAAGTCAATTACTCTCTGAACTGGAAAGCTAAAATGTTTGTGAAAAAGTTTACAAAAGAATTTCTATGTTATTCTAGCAAATTTAATAATTAAATAATTGTTAAAACCCACTAAATTTTATACTGGGCCCATAAGAAACCAGAGATACTAAAATTATGTCTAATTGTCATCACCAAGTGCTATGCTCTGTGGTTCCCAGTTGATGTCTAATGCAAGCCATGGAAAAATTCACAAATGTAGGGGCTAAGGGGATCCAACCTCCCAATCCTTCTGCTCCCCTACCAGACAAGGTTCTGAACCAAGGGGTAGCCACAGAGAGACAGGGAGGCTGCTTTTGTTTTCTGCCAGAGGATGTGTTAGCAGGAACTCTTGACTTCTTCATGCAAACTCCACCCTTCCACAGGGGCACTGTGGCTGCTCCAGGGATGGCCTTACCTGACAATAAGTAATTGCAATTGGGAAGAGAAAAAGAAAGTATACTTAAGGAAGCATGATTCCTTGACTCCATTTTTAATCCCTGGGTGGAATGGCTTCTGTGAGTGTTTGCATCTTTTACATTAAATAGTTTGATGCAGATATTTAAATATCTGAAATATGCTGACAATTTCAGTCAGCTATATGTTTCAAAGGAAGTATTCTCTGGGAATATACCAGTAAACCTTTTCTTTAGCTGAAAAAAATGTGAAATAATTTATTATCTGAGATATATAATGGAGAATTTTTCACAGAACTGAATAAAACCAGCCTATAAAACTGTGTGCGAAGATATAACCATAACTAACAACAAATGCAAGTTTAATTTTTTATTACTAGTATTTGTGTGTCTGTTAACAGATCTTGCCATATTAAAATCTGGTGGAATTGGAATGAGCCAAGATATATGCACTTTAAAAATACAACAGCCCTTTAAATTATTTAGAACTGTCTGGAAAACATAATTGTGTAGTAGAGATATTTTATGGAAAACATGGTGTCTGATATTATAAAAAAAATTATCATGATCTAATAACTTACTAGATTACTTGCTATGTAAAACCTCTACCACTACAGAAGATTAAAATGTCATAATATATTGTCAAAACCTGATGATGAAAACTCTCAAATTAGGCTGCTTTCAACAATTTTTTTTTCTCTTTTAAGCTAGTCCTGTAAATGGAAAACAGTTCCTCTTAATCACTAGTGAGGCTTTGGATTAAATCTCTCATCAACAAACATTGCTATTAGAAACCTTAAGAGTAGATTCTAAAGTTCTAAAAATACAAAAGTATCAAAGTGTTCTGTCTAAACTCTTTGCTACCACTATGTTACAGACTGAACACATGATTTCCTATTACTTGCTGAAAAAGTCATCATATATTAAATATTATAACAGAAAAGGTAGATGAATGATTTGACATTGTAAATAAGAAGACTTGAACTCCTTCTTTAGTCATGAAACTACTTATTATTTACGAAAGCCAGAAATTTTTCTGTGCTTCACTCAGGCTGTTTGTCAATCATTAAAATAGCTTTTGTATTGAATACTGCAAAGTCTTCAGTCATCCCTCATTGGATAAAAACACTATGAGACATATGATCATAACCAATTTTTTATCACAGTTTTCAGACAGGTGACAATCAAATTCAGCCTAATGCACCTACAAACCACTCACTGATCACCAAATAATAGAATTAACAGTCAAGAATAGTGAAAAATATTGTGAAACCACTGTAATGGTTTGTGAGCATGGTTCAACACAGCTGTAATTTTCCTTTGAATGGGATTGTGCAAGGTATCAAAGGTTGGAATATGGTCTTTGGAAAGACCAAATGAATGCCCAGTTTTATTTCCTTTATGTTTTTTAGTGACTGAAACAACACATTTTGGCCATTGGAAATGTCTCAATATACATTCTAAAAAAACCCACCTCTCATCTTGAAGAACTCCACAATCTAAGTTAACTAACAAGTGACCTACATAGCATTTCTGAGAGCGACACTCCCCTGTCATCTATTTCCAGTGCAAGTCAGCCTTGTGTAACACAGTTCTTTCATCTAAGACGAAGCACTTCAAAAGACACAGTTCACCTGTGCATACTAATTAATGATGGTTATTTGTGATCTGGAGGGATGATTAATCAGAATGAAAGATAACAAAGAAGACACTTGCCCTCACAGGCACAGCTTTAGAAGATCTCTTGTGTTCACATTGATTGTGTTCGGTTTAGTATTTAAATTTCAGTCTTGCATTTTTTCTTGCCATTTGTTTTTAAGTGCTGTGTAAACAGGCTTTTTCCAGAATTTCCTGTCTGAGCCCTCTTTGCTCTTCAAGCTTAAATAACTTTTTTTTCTAGCACACATGCAGTGCAATATATGTTACACCCAAATAGCCCCTCCTGCTGATTTTTATAACAACCTTGCACTGAGTGACAAAATAACACACCATATATAATTATTCTGAACTAAAAGAAACTGTGTTCTACATAACACTTCCTAACCTATAAAGAAAGATGGTTGTGAAATGCTAATAAAGATTTCTTTCTTTGTTTGAAAATTGTTAATATCTAGCATAAATCCATGCTGATTTACCTCATGTACAAACATGTAGATCTTCTGACTGTCTGACTGATGGTCTCTGATGTCATGACAGCTGAGGTCACAGTCACAATGATATACGGAATATAACAGCATTAAATGAAGTCAGATGATCCATAGGATAATTGACATCATAATACAAACAAGTAGAGGTGTAGTTAAATGACCAAAGTTTTTTACAAATTCCTTTGTCATGCTATATATAGATTTTGTGTTGGTTTTTTGTTGTTGTTTGCTTGTTTTTTCAAATGCACTGCAAGATTCTGTTTTTCAGTCAGGCTGACAAAATCAACATATTAAGCCATATATTATCTTGCCTTGTGGTAAACTATGTGCTTACTTGACTGAACTAATGCTATATGTGCATCAGTCCATGCCACTGATTGGAGATGAGGGACTACAAGGACATCACTTAAAGGGCAAAACTACGGTGTTCTGGTTGTACCTTTTCTTTAAGGTAGCTTGCTGTTAACTAGATTCAGATGACAAGGGAAGTTTCCTAGATTTCTCAGTTCATAGTTCTCTTTCTAGCTAACAGTGCAGAGTGGGATTTGTTTCTCAAAGTGATGTCTTTAGTTTCTGTATTTAGGGTTGTGCTTCAGGCTCCCATTTATCAGGTTTGGAGAAAGATGGAACTTTTCTGTGAAACAGATAATGCCCTTAAGGAATGTGACAGGGAGATTGGACACTAGGACTACAGACAAGTACCACTAAACTCACACACTACTACATTATTTGGGCATATCCTTGTCCTGCAAAAGCTTATGCATAGTATCATGACCTGCTCTCATGTTCTGCTGGTTGATTTTTATGGGAACAGATCACTGTATTGGGAAGAATATATGTGGTGAGGCAGAAAGTCTAGACACTGCATGTTCCCCTCTCCCACCTGTACTTGTGGTACAGTGAGGAAAGAAGTGATTTGAATGCATCACCTTATTTAACTCTTCATATCTTCTGCAGGCAAATAGAGAGGTTTCACGAAAGATCTCTCTTCTCTCTCTGCATTCCTGTATAATTGCATGATGTAGGTCATGATTTGGCTTCACAGGAATATTAAAATAAAATTACTTTGCTACCAGTTTATAGCAGAACAATTAAATCAAGGCATGAAACTTTCATTCCAGAGGTCAGCTGTTCATCTGTTTCTTGTTCTCTCCAGGCAGTGTGTACACTATTCTGGACTAAAAATATCAGAGACGTATAAAGTAGGAAAGGTTTTATGCAGAGGTACACCTGCCTGCACCAGCTCCAAATTTTATCAAAACCTGGTAAAGCCATTCAGAAAAAAAAAGGACTTCCTGGAAATCTGTTTCCAAGGGAACTTTTCCATATTTTCTAAACTGGACAGTAAACTAAATGAGCGAACTAGCTAGAGACAATGTACTAGTGTCTTTTCGCTGTGGGACCTATAATGGCAGGGGCTGGCAGAAAGAACTGCTCATTGTAAGTGAAGATCAGATTCGTGATCATCTGATGAACCTGAAAGTGCACAAGTTCATGGGAACTGGTGGATGAGGTTGCTAAACAGCTCTCTATTATATTCCAAAAGTCCTGGCAGTCTGGTGAAGTCCCCACTGACTGGAAAAGAGGAAACATAACCCCATTTTCAAGAAGGGAATGAGGGAGGAGCCGGGAAACAGTAGGCCAGTCAGTCTCACCTCTGTGCCCAGTAAGATCATGGAGCAGATCCTCCTGGAGGCACTGCTGAGGCAGAAGAATAATGAGGAGGTGATTGGGTACAATCAAAACATCTTCACCAAGGGCAAATCATGCCTGACAAACCTGGTGGCCTTCTGAGAAGGCCACAACATTAATAGACAAGGGAAGAGCAACTGANACTCCACTCTCGTGAGACCCCACCTAGAGTACTGTGTCCAATTCTGGAGCACCTATTACAAGAAAGATATAGACACTCTGGAAAGTGTCCAAAGTAGGGCCATGAGCATGATCAGAGGGCTGGAGCACCTCTCCTACGAGGACAGACTGGTAGAGTTGGGGTTGTTCAGTCTGGAGAAGAGAAGGCTCCAAGGGGACCTTATTGTGGCCTTCCAGTATCTTAAGGGGGCCTACAAGAAAGCTGGGGAGGGACTTTTTAGGATGTTGGGTAGTGGTAGGACTAGGGAGAATGGCTCAAAACTAGAGGTGGGTAGATTCAGATTAGACATTAGGAAGAAGTTCTTCACCATGAGAGTGGTGAGACACTGGAACAGGTTGCCCAGAGAGGTGGTGGAAGCCCCATCCCTGGGAGTTTTCAAGGCCAGGCTGGATGGGGCTCTGAGCAACCTGATCTAGTGGGAGGTGTCCCACTAGATGGAACTAGATGATCTTTAAGGTCCCTTCCAACCCTGATAATTCTATGACCTGACAAGATGCATTCCAGAGTCCTGAAGGAATTGGCTGATGTGGCTGTCAGGGCACTCTCCATGATATTTGAAAAGTCATGGCAGTCAGGTGAAGTCCCTGGAGACTGGAAGAAGGGAAACATTACACTCATTTTTAAAGAGTAGAAAGGAGGACCCTGGAAACTACCAACCTGTCATCCTTACCTCTGTGCCTAGGAAAATCATGGAACAGATCGTCTTAGAGGCCCCGATAAGGTGCATGGAGGACAGGTAGGTGATTCAAGACAGCCAGCATGGCTTTACTAAGGGCAAGTCCTGCCTGACCAACCTAGTGGCCTTCTACAATGAAGTGACTACATCAGAGAACAAGGGAAGAGCCATGGATGTCATCTATCTGGACTTCTGCAAGGCCTTTGACATGGTCCCCCACAACATCCTTCTCTCTAAATTGCAGATATATGGATTCAATGGATAAACTGTTCAGTGGATAAGGAATTGGCTGGATGGTCACATCCAGAGGGTAGTG
Source organism: Brachypteracias leptosomus (assembly GCA_013401335.1). Classification (NCBI taxonomy): domain Eukaryota; kingdom Metazoa; phylum Chordata; class Aves; order Coraciiformes; family Brachypteraciidae; genus Brachypteracias; species Brachypteracias leptosomus. The sequence goes on from VYZX01006416.1 coordinate 17,198, forward strand.
GTCAACAGATTTATGTCCAGATGGAGACGGGTGACAAGTGGTGTCACCTCAGGAGTTCGTACCATAACCAATGCTGTTTAATATCTTCATCAATGATATAGACAGTGGGACTGAATGCACCTTCAGTAAGTTTGCAGACGACACCAAGCTGAGTGGTGCAGTTGACACACCAGAGGAACAGGATGTCATACAGAGTAACCTAGGCAAACTTGAGAAGTGGGCCCATGGGAACCTCATGAGGTTCAACAAAGCCAAGTGCAACGTTCTGCACCTGGGTCAGGACAATCTTGTTATCAATACAGGCTGGGAGATGATGTGATAGAGAGCAGCCCTGTGGAAAAGGACTTGGGAATACTGGCGAATGAAAAGCTGGACATGAGCCAATAATGCGCACTTGTTGCTCAGAAGGCCAATCGTATCCTGGGCTGCATCAAAAGAAGCATGACTAGCAGATCAAGAGAGGTGTTTTTGCCCCTCTACCTGATAGAGTGGGTCCAGAGGAGGGCCCCAAAAAATGATCAGGGGGATGGAACACCTCTCCTATGAAGACAGGCTGAGAGAGTTGGGGTTGTTCAGCCTGCAGAAGAGAAGGCTACAAGGAGACCTTATAGTGGCCTTCTAGTACCTGAAGGGGGCCTACAAGAAAGCCAGAGAGGGACTGTTTACAAGGGCATGTAGTGATAGGATGAGGGGCAAAGGTTTTAAACTAGAGAAGGGTAGATTTAGATTAGACATTAGGAAGATATTTTTTCCTGTGAGGGTGGTGGAACACTGAATCTGGTTGCCCACAGCAGTGGTAGAGGCCCCATCCCTGGAGGTGATAAAAGCCAGGCTTGATGGGGCTCTAAGCAACCTGATCTAGTTAGAGATGTCCCTGCTGACTGAAGGGGGTTTGGACAAGATGACCTTTGATGGTCCCTTCCAACCCAGACCATTCTATGATTTTGATTCTATGACAACAAGATTTAAATTAACATACCTATTGGAAATTATAATTTTTGCTCAACACTAGCTAAGACTCATTAGCTATTCCTGGATAAAATTTGAGAGATTTATGTACCTGTCTGTGATCAGTAGCTCCCATCAAATAGTTGGATGTTGTGAAAACCTAGACATAAGCACATCCACCTCTATTGTCCATACCCAATAAGTTGCAGTGTCGCTCAAAAATGTTGAAAATTTGCCAGCTTCTAGGCTTTATTTGGATAATGAGACTACAATATCTTTCCTGTCCAGAATTATTTATTTATATGCTGAAATCTCATCTGAAATTAAATCTTACTGTGCTAGACAACAACAAAATTACACTCAAAATAGTATGGGCATACAGGCTGTGTACATTGCCCACAACATAGAAGTCTGTGGGGGAACTCAAGTTCCTGACCCCATTTCCTCTCCCCATTTCTCTTTCCACATCCAGTCATTCAAACAAGGCCCTTCCTATTATTAATGGAATTTCACTGGAGCTGCTGGAGAAATCTCCCCCATTTGCAAAATTGTATGGTAATTTTTATTAATGTTTCTCCTTTTTCATTATTTTTTTTTAACCTCTGATGATTCAGATGTTTGCATGTCAGTGACTTTTTGTTTTGCCAGTATATTAATTTCGAAGTTTCAGGATGTACGATTTGGGCAGTGGAGCCACACTGTGAAATCTTTCATATAATTGTTTTTAAACATGAAAAATGATCTTAAAATGAATACCAATGCATTGCCTGCACATTAGCTTCCAATCATCTGGAAGTATACTAATGAAGAAAGAAATTTAGCAATTACTTTGGGCACAATAGTTATTGTCCGCTGCAAATACAGATAGGCCACTAGTGAGATAGCTAGTACCCCAGGCACAGAAAGTTCCTAGAAACGTTTCCATCTGAGAATAATAAATTGGTGAATTGTGGAATTAATTTTGCTAATTGTACTACAAAAACTGTAGCCTCATGGAAGTACTGTTTGTCAGAGGAAGGAGCCCCCACAACTATAGATAGCACGCTGGCACAGCCCTCTCAGTGAATCACACATGCTTTATGCTTTAGGGCATCCAGACAAACTCAAGCATCTCCCTCTTGCCAAACTAATTCAGTTCCTTTCACAGACACCCAAACATCGAAGGCATCTGGCCTTTGCTCCTCTGCAATCCAAGTGCCACATTGCTTTCACATCTGCACATGGCCCTAATTTTATAACATTGTGGGTTTTGTTTGAGAACTGTGCCCCTATAGCAGCTGTACAGTGTTAATGCCTGAATATATTCACAAAGACCCATGCACTCTTCCAGGATAGAACACGCTATGCTCTGACCGGAACTCCTATGACCATGTGCATTTACTTGTGTCCCACCACAGATATCTGGCACTGGTATGCATCACATTACTGCATCCATAGCTGCAGACACCTGTACCAGCAGCCAGATCACACATGTACAGCAAAGAGGGTAGAAGTCAGGTCTGTTAGTTCCCCAAATGAAGACCTTTGCCATTTGAACTAAAAGAGAATTAGAGTCTGCTATAGAATAAGAATTTTTTTTTTTTTTCCTTCGCTGACCAAATGAGAAAACCCGAAAGAAAATTTAATTAAACCAAAAGGTTGTGTTCATTGGTATATAACATTCTCAATAATTTATCTCAATGTTACTACAGATTTCAGTCCTTTGTTTTAAAGACTCATTGGTGCCTGAAAGACTTTCAAAGGTGTTGATTCTCTTACTCTGACAAATTTTTGCATCCTGAGGCCATACTATGAACATCTGCTGCAGGCTGCTCAGTCTCTAGTGTCAAGTCCCATCATTGACCAGTAGCACTGATGTGAAACTTTGCTCCAAAACTCATGCTTAGGTAAAAGAGAAGACAGAAGGAGCCAGTGTTTTCTGCCCTTCAAAATGGCCTGGTTAACCAGTAAAAAAGTACATCCCACTCTCTGCTTCCAAATTTTCTTTGATTTGCAAAGTACTACTTCAGCTATGAGAATGGTACTTTGTGGATGTGGCTATACCAGGGATAAATGCGAAGAGCTGGAGACTTAGACTAGATTATAGGCTGTTGTGGTTTAAGGTTTAGGGAAGGGGAGGGACAGGTGGAGCAGCTATTCCACTCCCCTTCTTGCCACACTATAAAAGGACACAGGAAGTTCTGCTCGCCCCTTCCTCCCTGGGATTGCTGCTGGCTCCGGACGTCTCTGTGTCTGCTGCAACTCCACGTGGCTCAGGAGGAATCCAGCAACATCTGAGGATCGGTGTTGTATATATTTGTATATATACCTTCCCTTAATACCTCTGTATATTTCCCTTCCTTTGATATCCCTTTTGTTACTCCCTGTTAAAAGTTGTAATCTGCGGCGGGAGATCGATGGACAACGTGTACACGGACTAATGTAATCCAAACGTTGCCATTTATTTGCCCAAAGCTCACTCGTTATATACCCACCAGCGCTGACCACGCGCTGGAAGCACAACTCTGATTGGTAACAAACTCTGCCAGGCACTAAGCAACATCTCCTGATTGGCCAGGCACTGCTTTCAAGGCTCCGCCCTTAGT
>VYZX01006417.1:0-10527 GCA_013401335.1 Brachypteracias leptosomus
GGGGGGGGGAAGAGAGATGGGAGAAAAGAAAAGGAAGCTCTCTCTGAGGAAAAAGAGTGCTTTAAGTTTTGTTTCTCCATGCCTCTTTCATCGCATCTTAAATTTGCATACTCTGATTTTCCTGAAAATAGAATGGGTAACTGAAAACCAGTACACTGATATGTATTAAAAAAACCCCACAAAAACGTTTAAAACAAAAAACTCATTAAGGTTGAAAACATATCCATAAGACTCTCTACTCTGCAACAAGTCAGACTTCCTCAGTGCTCTTCATTTCGCTTGTAGTCCTGCACTTTCATTCACATGGTTTTCACTAGCCTTGCTTTCCTTAAATTATGAGTAAAACTGAAGGACAGAAAAGGTGAGGTTTATGAGCAGCAAAGGAAAAGAGTCCAACCTGGCCCCAACTGGGAGTGCTGACTCACAGGGAAGAGGCAGAGCCCCGTTTGATTGCTTTGCATCCCTTATTCATCCCTCCTCTACTTCAGTACAAACCAACTCTGCTAAGCCAGAACATAACCTGGCCTTGTCATGAAGAATTTGTCTCTAAGCTCAATTAATTAGCCAGTGTAATCACCAAGTGTCTCCCTTACCATTGGTTTTCTCTTATTGTATCAACTTGCAGCTTAAAACTCCAGCCAATGCTATGTGCCCTTTTATATGCTGTCAGTTACTAACAATATGGATTTAGATACATACAAGCCACCTGAAAAACTCTGGCAGGCAGAAGTTGCTGATGGCAGAGCTGAAACCACTGATGCCTTTGATAAAGCAGAATTTAAGGACAGGCAGATGGATGGTAGCACCAGCTTAAATGCACTATAATCACTCAGTTTTAGATGGCTGTTAAACCAATGAGTCTCTACAAAATATGCAGGATACTGTAAAATAATATGTGTATCTACTGTGTAAAGTTATAGGGCATTATATTTAAATAAAAATATATTGGAAACCATAGTACAGTGAGATACTTCAGAATAAAAGTAAACAAATGCCAATTACAGCCTTTTTATTAAAACAAGCACTTAACTAGTAGTGACAATTTAGGTAACTATAAATGCACACTAAGATGCTAAAATGGTACCTGGTTTGGTTTTGGTAAACATCTAAACATTGATACTTATTCGGGTGAATCCTAATGCCATGCGCATTTCACTTCTAGGAGTGCTTTAGTAATCTTTATAAACAAAAGCGGTTTGAAACAAAAATGCTTGTAATAAGGAAGCAAAATATGGACTAGCATCTCTACTGTTATACCCATTCCAAATCATCTTCAGGAACACATTAATCTCTCAGACTCACAGCTTCTATTATTCAAAGCCTTCCTTTCTCCGTGTTTTGCAATTGAAAAAAGAACAACAAAATAAAAAGATCAAATTATTAAATCTAGCTTTTTCTACTTCGTTTTAATTACTTATTGAAAGGAATTCAAAATTCATGTGTTCAAAGCAAGCATTCTTCAATCCCACACACCAATGTAAACCCCAGAACACAGAAAATAAAAATCATCTTTTAGAAAGAGGAAAAAAAAAAAGAAGAGAGTGCTGTTTTTCCAGGTCCTCAATTACTATTTAGCTACTTGAAAGCATTCCCTTAACTCATGATCACAACCTGTCTTTGGAAGCTCAGTAAGAACTTTAACAGTGCACAGTAAATAAATACACACACTAAAATAGACCAAAGTTCTCTTTCTAAAGCAAAATAATTAAAAACACTGCTGTAAAAAGTAACTTTGTTTCCACTAAGTCCATGACCTCTAACAGCATTCCTCCTGTGCACTAAAGGAAAATATACAATATTTTTAAAATATAGAGGAGTTGTCCTTGTCTTTTTCAGGAAAGGAGGAAGGAGAGGCTAGGTGCTGCAGAGAAGAAAATTGAGGGGTAGAATAAATCCAAAAGCAGAACAGCCATCAGCATTGCATCTGAAGTAGTCATCACTACTCACCAAGCTGCTGTAGCCTATGCACAACTAGTACTCTGAATTCATGTTAAAAGGCACTCAGATGCAGGAGAGCTGCAACTGGGAATACTTTAAAATGACTAAATATGCACAGCACATAGCTGTTACAGATTCAGGCATTTTAAAAATACATAGAAAATTTCTAAAAATCTTCTTAAAAGCATCAAGTAAGGTTGTTTGCAATTTTAACAGGTAAGAGTCTTACAAGAGTCTATCATAAATATTGTAAAATAAAATATTAAAGCATCAATATAAAACATACTGAACTGCGCATAATAAATCAAAAGTACCAATATCGGGGTAAGGTGACTATGCACAGTTCCTTCCAAAAAAATTTTGGAGGACATTCAGGCCAATTTACAAATTCTAAGAAAAAAAAATAAGCTACAGTAGGATTTAACCTGAAGTGAGAAGCACAATTTGTATATTTAAAACATTTCTTATTAGTATTAACTTCACTTCTTCTATTAAAATATCAATTTTCAGTATCTCTGGGTTTTTAATTCAGAATTCAAAGTTTAACAATGTTCTCCAAATGCCAATACAGGATTTCTTGAAGACACATCATTCTACAGCAATTATTTTTTGAAATGTCACATCAACTAATAGAAAACAATACATCATGAAAAGTAGACTGAAACAAATGGCTGTTGGTTTTTTCTAAAGTCTCTCCTATGTAGTTTGAGCCAGGTTTTGAGTAAAAGGAGTTTGAGCAAAAAGCCACTTAAGCTGAATCAGTGTTCATTCCCAGGGTTGGCTGAACACAGGAAGGGAAAAAAGGTTGCAGCTGCTTCTGCAAGCACTAGTACTTCAAGTGATCTGTATTTAGCATGATTAGCACTCACAAAGTTATTTCTTAGCAGTTTGGTCAAACATAGACTATGTGGTCAACCCACTCCTTAATTAGATGACCAATTCTGAAGGTCAAATACTAATATCCAACAGCACACTTATATCTGAAGGATGAAATTATTGCTTCTAGCAAATGAACTGAGAAGTCAAACTGGTCAAAAGGAATGATCTTGTGCTTGGGAAAAAAAGTATTAAGGAAAAAATTAAAAATCTAGTGCAATTAAAAGGGCTAATGCCAAAACAGTTGAGTAATACTGCAGTCCAGTTCACGGGCTGATTCCAGATGGTGAGCAGTTCCTGCTCCGTTTGCCACATTCCCTCCTAGCAAAAGGGTAGCAGGTCCTTGGAGCACCCCTCTAACCCACCTCCCTACAGCCCTTCTTTCTGAGCAAACAATCTGGTACTCGGACCTAACATGCTCCTCTCTTCATCCCCAGCAGGACCAAAGCTGGTGACAATATAGGTGCAGCCCAACATTTACATCTGTGAGTCACTGCCCTGTGACAATAACCAGAGAGCACAAAGGGACTCTCAAACCCCCAATCTCTGAACTGCCAAATCATACAGCTACTGAACTGAATCTAACCTATCATTGCTCAAAACACGAGTATGATTTCTTCCTATCCTGTGGCAATCTTTTTTGTTTTCCTCTTCGGCAATTTAGTTGTGTGTTGAGAACACAACGGTTAGTAGCTTTATCAAATCAACAGCCATGTTTCCTCCACTGCAAACAGTAAAGGATATACTACACAAAACAGTTCTCAAAGTTCAGTTCAGCAAGAGAACTTAAAAAAACCCAAAACAAAAACAAAACGACCATGATTTTCAACTTTCTCATTATGGAAATGACTAAGCCAAAGATAACACAATTACAGATAGGTGGACCAGCCACAACCCTGTCTCCACAGTTCACAAGATCAGAGTACAAAGTGTTTCATACATTTTGGAAAGAGTTTCTATTATTGGAATACAGCAAGACATATAGGCTGAACAAGGCGTCGTAAGTTACCTTGGACTTAAACCTTTCATATTGCTCAAGAATGCATTGATATGTACTTTTATTCAACCATTTCCAGTTAGGAAAGAAAAAAAGGTGAAGTTTACAACATAAGCAATAAACGCTAAATTAAGAGCAAACATACCTGGATCCACTGAAATGTATTTCCTCCTCTGGGAACAGAAGCCCCTTCCTTGTCTCTATGGGATGGTCAGCTGCCCTCTTCCTATTTTTAAGTTCTTGATCTTCTTCTCAAATGACGTTGTTAAGAGACGGAAACAGACAACATGCCAGGCAGAAACAATCAGCTGAGCCCCAGGCAGTGGCAGGCTGCCCCAAATCACCACCTTCCCATGTCCCCAGTGGAAAGGTCTTGAGCACAAGGAGCAGTGTATGCCCACCTGGTTGCCTGAAGGAGATATAGGAAGACTGGGTAGGTGCAAAACTCTCTGTATCACCAATGTTATATGGTTTAGAGTGTGAGAAATGAGGTGGGTTTTTCTTCTCAGCTCTGGTTAAATGTGCAGATAAGGGCTGGCAAAGGGCGTTTCCTAAGTACTGCCATAGGGATGGGTGAAAAGTAGTCAAGGTAAAAGCCAACAGGACCTTCAATTAAGCTACAGAGAAATACTTGATCTCAAAATCATCTTTGTCACTGTCACAGGCACAGCAAAACAAAACCAACACATAGATCCCTAGGCATTATCCACATTGATCACAAGTATTTTTCAACACCCACTGAAACAAAAGGGAAGAGTGAAAACTATTTGGGGTCTTGGATTGAGAGACCACCAGGCCTCAAATCAGGCATATGATGCCTGTGCCTCCATGCACCTCTCCCGCACTCCTTGTTCTGGGGAGAGGGGTGGCATTTGGGGTACACTTTTCCTTTTCATTTTCTACAGTAAAAAGTTCTACCCCACACTCCTTCTGTAGGATTTGCATTCTGCCATGAGTGCCATAACACCCATAGACATTAATGAGAGGAAAAGGATGGCTGCACACAGACAGCCACTGCATGGACCCACTGGCACTGCAGGAGGGACAGGGCCTGACCTGGTCCCATGCTCAACCAAAACAACATTATGCTCCTTTTCAAAGTGTATGTCATCTTACCTCCCCTCCTTCCCCATTCCCAGTAGGGCCATGACCTATGGCTTCATATCACCTCTTAAAAAGAGCTCCTCTTCCCAAATTCAAGGCTACCTTCAGTATCTATTGACAGACTTAAGTCCTACTTAAAGGTTACAGCTGAAATCAGTGACTGTGTCAAATCAATGGAAAAACATCTGAATGTTAGACTAACAGAAAAGTCCTCAGAGAAAAGACCCTGCACGTTCCTACTTCCTGCTGGTATGCTAATACTTGATATGCTACAAGCTGAAACAGAAGCTGCTCCTGCAACATCAGCAAGCATCACACGTGCAACAGCTCAACAAACGTGCAGGCATCGCTTTAGGACTTCTCCTAGACCAGAGGCAACACTACTACTCGTTGTCATCTTGCAGATGTCCCAGTCTCATTTGCATATATCATCCCCTCAAACAGGCTATCTGGAGTAAAGAAAATTATGTCTCAAGAAAGACATGTCTCATTCTTCCTCTTAACCGGATTCACTCTAGACCCTCACTAATTCATAACTCAACAAGTACTTTTCTCAGCCTCTAAACCCAGGAACATTCCTTCCTGCTATCACCACAGGCTGGTGGTGGAGCTCCTCTCTCAATGGTTAAGACAATTCAGGGTGAAATTTAGTATGAAAAAACATTATTTTATTTCAGTACAGCACTCAAAACAAGTGAATTCTTCACTATTCAAAACCAATTTCAGTTTGATTACAAATTATATATACCCCAGTAAAAATAAAAATAAAACAAAACAACCTCCTCTAAAAAACAACCCAAAACAACCAGATCAGATTTAAGCCAACTTCTTTCCTTCAATACAAAACTCAAATATTTAAGTATTCTACTGCAGCATCTGCTTGCAGGATCTACACATTGCCTCTAAACCCTTCCTGTATGCTGAAAGTTGTTAGAACCAACATGCTTCATAACTTTTGGTACAAAATCCTAGAGCTTAGAAAGGAAATCTTTAGGATTCAGAGTGTGTACTCACAGATAAGACCAACCTGAGCTGGACACCATTGTATCAACAAAATTAAAGTGTATAAACTTTGTAGTTTGGCATCAGGAAAATAACTTCAAATGAAGCCTAAGATTATTGTAACAATCATACTTTTATCATCTCAGAGGAATCAGATTCTGAAGATCAATAAAGTATAGGTGATATTGCTTTAAATTCTCATTAAAATCTACTTTTACAAGATAATTCACTGCTGATAAGCTATAAATGCTCAAAGGGCCAACAGTCTAAGATTTATCAATGTTGTACTTTATGCTAATTTTCTTATGTACTTCGACAAATGACAATTGAAATCATTAAAATCTTCAAATAGCGAATAACACATTCTTTCATAGTTAATAATACATTCTTTCAGAGTTCCAACTCAAAACAAAAACAAAACAAAACTATTTTAAGACACAGCCAGATAATACTGACACTCAAGATGCTGCTTTACCTCTTCCCTAAATGAGAAATAATTGTGCATATCAGCAAAGAGGTGTCATCATCTTTATGAGTTAAGTACTGTACGAAGTTCCTCATTGAGCCTTCCAAGGGTGTTAACCAAGAATTCTTTTATTTGGCAAGTAAATGGTTACCTTGTTTCTATGCAACATCTATTCATTGCATTATAATTTTACAATAGTGAATACCTTTGTTAAAGGGAAGGAGAGAATCAAAGTACAACTACTCATAGTAGTTTATCTGAAGGAATCATGAATTTAGTATCAACAAAACACTAAATCACCATATATTTCAAAGCAAAGAAGGTAGCTTTACAAGGTAAACATCTAGACAATTACTGCAGCCTTTTCAAAGCCCCTAGGACTAAGGTCGATCTTATTATGCTGTGATACCACAAACAATAAAGACTTTCAAAAGGTACTCCTGTGTACTTATTGCCATTTTTAAAAGCATTCAAGTTGAAAGAATAAAGAAAAAAAGAAATCTAAATTTTCAAAGCGGAACAGAAAATTCCTAGAGAAATTAATACTGCTTGCAGAATTATGTTTCTTAGAGCCTGCTTCGAAAAATCTCAATGCATATATTTTCAAATACAGTTGAAAATTAAAACCAAGCACATAAAATCACTAACAGGTATTATATCGAAATCCCATAACATTTCAACTACACCTATTCAGTCCCTACCAAACTTGTCAAAGGAGCTTTCTACAGAGATTTTTGTGACCATCAGGAGCAGTATATAATTCAACACCATTCCTATGGCTTCCTACATACACCATAAAGTTAATCTCACATTTTCTATTGATAGCACATAATCCTGCAAAATGTAGCACCCAACGTTTCAGTGTGGAATCATTCAGAACACCAAGCAACAGGTTGTGCATATCCTGGAAGCAACAGAAACTCAGACAGGACCCACGCACCCAAAGCTTTGCTTTGCCAGGCCACCCAGGTCTTAGGTATCAAGCCAGGAGACTAAAGGGCTGGTTAAAAACACCTGGGAAGTGAACTCATCTGCATAATTTTGAGAAAAGCCCAGAGCAGACAGCAGCTGTTCAAACCAAAGCTGGAGTATCAGAATCACAACAGATTTCAGGAACTCCTCCCACTTACAATCACCTACAGGAGCAAACCTAATCTCTAAAATAAATTATAAACAGCACCTGAAATGTTTTTCTGGTTCAATAATGAGAGTTTCTTTGCCAGCAAAGAACAGAAATAAGCCTAGTGAAGAGAGAGCAGAGAAAGTGATACCTCCTTGCACCATGCAGATGGAGCACTGAGAAGCACAGAAGGGAGGAACTAATTGGGGCGAGGGAACAGGGAAAGTGGACTGTGGCTTACAGCTGCTTGACTAATTGTATTTTCCTTATCAATAATGAATTTAAAAGGCAAGTTTAACCGAAAACATTTAAGTGACAGGAAAAAAATTACAGCCTTATGAGAGAAGATGAGCACTGTCACTCTAACTACCTTCAGTGACAGTACAGAGGAAGATTTTTATGAATTTTTTTTCTGGATAATACAGTCCTTTAAGAAATGAACTAGTTTAAAATGAGACACTGTTTTTCTAAATGGTCACATGGTAGAAAAGCTTTTTCCTCACTTTGGTGTGTTCTGAAGAAGATAACAATAATAAATAAGTAGGAAGAGTTCTGGTCTGAATTTCTTTGGACCTCCTCTTCTCTGAACAACATTAAGAAGCATGAGAACCAATCTAGCCACTGCAGAGGAAATATTAAACATTTTTCTTTTAAGCATACAGGAAAGATTTGAAAGAACTATGAGAAAAATTTATCTGCACAAGATGGAAAAGTCAACAGTTTTATTTAAATAAGAAAAGCAATGGGACAAGGAATAGGAAAAAATAGGCCCATCTTTGCAATACACAACCATGACTCATGTGCTTGAAATATTTGCTTTAATATTTTTCATCTGTCAGCAGCCAATGCTCCATGGTTGACCACAACATAAAGCAAGTGATCTTTGTGACCTTCCCTAAGAATTTTAGACAGAGAGTCCCTTCCTCACCCTGCAGAAGGACCAGCATGAAAACTGAAGTAAGAATGATACCCTTCTTTAAAAACTGAAACCTTCAACTGGTGCTTGCAGTTCAATGTTATAAAATTGTACAGGTATAACAATGCCTTGCCAGTATGCTGAATTTCTTTTTCACAGAAGAAATTTGCATTTCTTTATTTGCTACATAAAGTATAGTTTTCCACACTTTTCTGCACAGGATGCATCCCTGTCTTATACGGGGCACATTTTGCAAGACCTGTGTAAGAGCTATGGTGTGTTAGCAAGGACTTTTGATTAAACCACAGAAAGGACACTGACAGAGATCAAACTGGATGGATATTAGGAGCTTGGTAATAAGTATGAAACCTCACCACATACCCAGCTTCAAACAGAGTGGCCTGTGCCACAAAAGCCAGTATTGCAGGTTTGTTTTGACCTCACCATAGAGCAACTGGGGAGTGAAATGTAAATTATGCCAGCCAGGTGGCTATTATTTGAAATCGCAGAGCATGTTTCAGCCACCCATACCCTCTGTTACTGACTAGTAACTTCGTTTGAGTGGGTAATTGCAAAGAGGAGACCAATAGCAAGCAGCACAACACTGACTGCAACAAGCACGCGTTCCTCTCCTTAAAAGAAAACAGATAATTCCTAAGGCAGCTACTGAGTTACTTAAGGTGTACTGCCCACCCACAAATACAAGAAAGTAGATGATAAGTATAGAGAAAAAGAACATGGTTTTGTGTCTTTTTAAAAAATACAAGTACAAACATCTACAGCTCAAGGTTTAAACTGGTTGTTGAGGATTTCAATGAAGTGGCAAACTGCAGTGGCTTTTCTGCACATCCAGAAGAGTCATGCTGCCAAAATAGTAAAACTCATATGGCCCAGTGAAATTTCAGATGGTACAACTTTAGCACAGCAATGCTTGACAGTGGAGGAGGTGAAAGTAAATTAGCTCTAGGTAAACAGGTTTGGTAATTATGTATCCAAAATGTATTTAAATTTGGATACTTATATTTCAAAACAAATGTAACCTTAGCTCATTGCCACTACATGACAGATTCTATTTGGTTACACAGTATACTACTATACTGTGCTTTTGGGGGATACTGCCTGTGAATAAGTAGCACAGAGCAGCCTTTTACTTTTCTCTCTAAACAAATCATCCCAGATACAGTAGAAAACAGTAAGAAATCCTGCATGGCTTACAACAGGCTGTATTCTACCTCATTTACTGAAAGGAATTAAAAAAAAAAAGTAAACTCTCCTATTTATAACCTAGGCTACAATAAGAAATCTTGTAGGTAAAGATTTGGCAACAATATATTCTAGTAAGCATTTTCATAGTTTTACATTTTCTAGACATCAACAGATCTTTCACATAAAATTTCTGAATAAATAAAATGCAAGAAATTTCCATCTCCAAATGATAGCAAAGAGTACTTCAGCTTCTGCTTAAAACAGCTACCATATAAACTTAAGAACTGTAATAATGGTGGCACAGAATTACCTACTGAGATGTCCTATATGAAAATTGTGTTACTAGCAAACCTACATGAAAATTGTGTTACTAGCAATTTTAAAACGTTTTGCTGTTTATCACATCCTCATCGGCTCAACCATTACAGTTTCAGACCTTCAACAAAAATTGCAGTAATAGAGATTGCAGAACTCTTCAGTCAGCACTGTCTGTTCCTTATCCTACTCCTAGATCTCTATTTCTAGAAACGAGATATCTGTGCATGCCTGATAAAGATTAAACAAGATACTAGAATGTTACAGGCAACTACTCATAAAAATACAAATCAGAAAAAAAAAAAATTAAATTTTACACAACACTGATCATATTGCTTATGCTATGAATTTCAGTGATAGAAACATGAAACCTGTATTCAGTCACAGATACTCATAACATATATTATTCATCTAGTTTCAAATGAGAAACTGAAGACACAGAGTACCCAAACACCAATCAGCTTTTCTGCTTAAAGCATACAAGGGTGCCAAAAAGCTGACTTTTTAAAAACAGTTGTAAAAGCCAAGGCAAAAGAACACAGTTTTAAAACTTAATCATTTCATCCTTAATGATCAGTACAGTCTAG
>VYZX01006425.1:7156-17382 GCA_013401335.1 Brachypteracias leptosomus
ATTTAAATTAGTAAATTAGAAGGTTATAAACACTGGTGATTTGTAAAGTCTAAATTTGTGGAAATGCTGCTTTGCAGAGAAAACATTAGCTTTCATTTTTCTATTAAATGTAATTCAGTATATATGCTAGATTAACCAGATGTATCTAATTCAACTTTTTTTTCAAGAATTTGTTCCTTCTCTAGTAGTGGGCTTTCTGTGGAAGAGAAAAAAAATTATAAGAAGTAGTGTGAGTACCTGCTGGTGCACATTTGAAAGCGTGTTCTTGGCCATGCAGTGGTGGCATATTATGGGAAATACTGTGTTGGGATAATAATGTCCTATTGTGTACATAGTTAGGAATGTGAATTATATACTGTATGTTTTACTGTCTTCCCTAGTTCCTCATATAAACCAATTATAACTACGATACATAATATTTTATCATATGTTCATCAGTATTAGCATATAATAAACAAGTCTAGTATCCTATAGCATCTTTTAAGCAGATGAGGATGTAACTGAAGATGTTAAAATGCTACATGTCACTTTTCTGCATGACATTTTTGGATAATATGAAAAGCCAGACAGGGATTAATAATGCTGGCATTTCAGTGCCGTATAGAAGGTATAGAATATCTATATTTCCAGAATATTGAAAGTTTCCAATTGCTTTTTGTAACCATCCAGGTGTTGCATACTTATATCAAATGGAACTGTGGAGAATCAGACTGGGCTTTCTAACTCAGTCTTTCAAAGTAGTAAAAAGCCCTGAGCACCCTCAGTTTTCACTGAGATCTTCCTTATTTATGAATTTGCTTCATATCTCCTGAATTTGCTTGAAAAAATGAAAAGTTGTGGTGGTTGTAATAGTTGTTTCCCTATGACCAAGAGTCCTGCTGCTGCCTAGAACTTAACTGCAACAAGTTTGTCACTAATTGTGCCATATTAACTGCTGCAAATGGAACACAAACAAAAAAACTATTCTTACCTTGTACACAAATGTACACACAAAATCTATGAAACCAACTTGGAGCTTAGGTAGTTCATCTCCTTTGTTTCTGTCCATCATAGGCTAGAACAAAATAACAGTAAGTTAGATTATGTAGATGTTGTGCTTTTGGGTATAATGATACAGGAAGCATCATGGACCATTATCTAGTCAATGTTTTAATAAGAGTTAATATTGCTTAATAAAGTTAAATTATTTAGTACTTACAATTGGTTGTTGCTGTAACACAGTTCGTTCCAGGTCACCTTGCTCCCAGAATTCATTTGCAACCATGAGGGCAACCTGAATCACAATTCAGTGAAAGTGTCAGCAGAAAGCAGTAAATGTAAATAAATAAATAAAAGAACAAGGGTTTCCAGAAATTATGAGTGTCGACTAACCAAGGACTGGCGTATTATTGTTTACTATTAAACAATTATTACTAGCTTCCCTTCCAGAAAGAGAGGACTCACATCTTGCTTGCTGCATTATCTCTGAGTGGTTTAAAAACTTCTGCAAAAACAGGGACTTTTGGTCAACACAATAGAATTCCACTCTTTAATCCCTGTAGAGATAGTCAAGTGCTTCTTTCAGAAATTACAGACACTCTGTAATGTACTTAAGGCTTTTTGCAGCAAATTATCTCTACCAATATTCTGGCACATGCTGAGTAAATGATAGATTACTGTCCACAGGAACAAGACAATATTAGCAACATCTAGTACCTGTAATGAGTATTGTTACTTAGGAGGCTCCACAAGCATCTTGCAGTTGTATTTTGATTATGCATTGTTAAAACCTATTTGCATAAGGCTAAGTGGTGAACTTCAATGTGATGGTCAGTAAGTACTGGAGTACTTGAAGTACGTATGTACAAAGCAGTGTCACGGTATTACAGAGTTTATTTTTAGCATGTTTAAGCTACTTTGCAATGGCATCAAGATCTACAGAATAGACACAATTAAAATCATACTGTTGTTAAATCTGTCCCTTAAAAATAGCTGAAAAATAGCAAAAGTTGGATAGCACAAAAATAACGGGGTTATATTTAAGGGTAGCTAGAACAGCTGACAGAATCAAGGATACCAGTTTTCGCTGAAGAGTGGAACAACTCTATAGTGGCTGGGGAGAGGCATCATGGAACCCTTACATTCACAGTGACAGAGGCTGTTTTCTGGAAACACAGCTGGGTGCAGATGCTTAAATATCTATCAACTGATAATAACTTGGTGTTTTTTTAAATTGTTATGCACCAAATAGTAAACCAGATAGTAAACGCAGTATTGTCTATTTGAGAAGTACCTACCTTACTTTGCACTTCCCAAGGCTTGGTTATTGCAGACAGATCACATCCAGTCATCATCATGGCCCTTTGAAAACAAAAAACAAAATTGAAGTATAGTTAGGATTATGATAGGGACAAAAAAGTCTAAATTTTCCAAGGAATTTCAATACTTAACATACAAATGGAGGCACATTTTGAGAAGATTGTAGGCATCTATTTCTATTTTAAAATCCTGATTATGCTCATAATCAGACAACACACCAAATCTTAATTTACAAAATCTGATCTCAGATAACTAATTAAATAAAGACTAAAACATTAACCACCTACATGATGACTTCTTTTTTGGTTGGGTCAATAGATATATATTTAATTGCCTCCTCTTCTGTTTCCATTTTCTCAATTGCATCCACAATCTTTTGAAACATAGTTCTTTTCCTGTTAAAACATACCAATAAACTATATATTAGTGAAATTTTAAATCATTAAAAATGAAATAGAAAATCATATTTCTGATATTTATGCATTTCCAAAGGAGCATCCTAGTCATAGTAATATCTCCTGTTGAACTCAAACTTTTCAGGTGACCTAATGCATTTAGATTTTACTATAAATCACTGACATGCAAAGTATTATGTCAGAATTCCTGGCAACGAAACAACCACTTTCCTAATTCTTCATATTTAACTGTTCGGTGTGACATTCTTATTTCTTTAGTGATTTTTTTTTCCTTCCTGTAACATAATGAAATGGGAAAAGTAAAGCAAATATGAATAAATGTTCTTCCACTCCCTCCCCTCAAAAATCCAAAGCAGCACTAAGACCTGACTGAGAACTTTCAGTAACATAAACATGTCTTGCTATTACTTATAAATCTTCTAATTTTTATTTAGAATGAATCAATTAATGGAATTACTGTTCATTAAAATTTAATACCTCATGTTGAACGACTTACTGAATTGTTTCCTGTCTCCCAACTTTGAATTGTCCCAGACATAAGATACCTGAACCAAAACAAAAGGCTCCATATATCTTTAAGGAAAATACCCTTTATAAAAGCACATTAAGGCAGTAACTTAGGAATAGGATAGATGGTTTGATATTTGGAGTCTTTGGCATATTTGGCACTGGGTTCCTTTGATGTCTGTAGTTTTGATTTTAAACCAGCATCTTAATTCCCATATCATAAGCATACTCCTGTTCAATATGAGTAATTGGTATGCTAAATATCACACATGCACATAACCTTATGATTAGGCTACAGAATCAACACTTCTGAAATACAGTGTTTGCTGTAACTAAAAGCACAAATGACCTACTAAATTTATAGTAGGTTTATATACATTTATGTGTACTCTAATTTGAAAGCTTATAATGAATCTAAGAACGTCCTGGTTTTTTACAAGAATTAGACTTAGTTTTCTTAATATAGCTATGTACTCTACATATAAAAAAGTAAAACCTACAGTTATAAATTCTATAGAATTGACATTTTTTTCAGTACGAAGTTATACAGAATTTAGTACTTACTTGAAATACAAAGCCAAATCAGTTGCTATTATTGCAACTTCAAATAAGTGTAGAACGGTTTCAAACTGGCGCTTATTTAGGTTCTGGAAGATGTTTAAACTCTGCAAGATGGAAAGTTTACGAATTCAATTCCTTTTATAACAACTGTGTTTTGTACTCTACAGGTTGTCTCACAGAATAGTCTAACAAAATTTGCCAACTACAGTTTCTAAGTTAAAATAATGCTACAAATGAAAGATTATTTGATTGGTAAAGATGGCCCTTATTCATGGCTAAATAACTGTGTGAACAGTAGTTTAATCTAAGATGCTGCCCCCAGAGGCTGCACAAATAACTAAATTCACAGTGACTCAAACGGTTGCAAGTCCTGCTATTGGCATATTTAAATTAAAACCAAAGAAAATCACCTGTATTCCACTTAATTAGTAAAGAAATGTCAGTTCTTCATAATTTCTTTACAGTTCACATTCCGTAAACCTAATTTTTGGAGGCTTTTTAAAGCTCCACAGTAGAGACCTTTTCCTCGTGTTAACGTGGATCAACACGATTGCCTGAAGTGCTATCAGGGACCTACCATAGTAAGTCCTTTTCCTCAGGCAAAGAGAGTGAGAGCACCGCACTCAGCATTTTTCTACGTGTCCTGGTTTTTATTTAACTGAGGGGACAATACCTGTGAGAGCATGAGGCACAATGATGCCACTATTTAGAGCCTCAGAGGTCCTGACAACTACTCCGGCAAAGAGTTGGAGTAGAGTTGGTCCCCAGCATCTCATATTTGAAAAAGTACATCACCATTAATAAAAATGTAAAGGTGTTCTTTCTGGTTTGTTTTGTTTTTTGTTTTTTTTTATCATAAACCTTCTGCAGTTTTTATTATCATTGTGCTACTAGTTAGTGTAAGGATTTATTCCATGGTCTGAGGAGGTCAGGAAATAGCACCACCACAGGGATTAGAAAATGAAAAATGTGGGTGAAAGTGGGTCCTGTCATGGCTGCTGCGAATGAGTGCAATGGAGGGGGCACGTGTTCAAGTCCTGCCTGTTAAATCTCTAATTTCCCTGTGGGGGAACAGTGGGTCACAATGATGCCATTTTGTTGAGCCTGAGGATACAGCGGTGGAGAACCTCACCTCCACTGCTGCTGGGGAAGGGCAGCTGAGGGCATCTGCCTAATTCAAGGAATCTCAGTAATGGGAGCTGCAGGAGAGCTTCATGATGCTGCTTGCCTTGTTTTAGCAAGGTGAGGCGTGTGTGAAGCCTGACCTGGGGTTGAAGCAGCCCTCCATAAACAGTTCCATCCCTTTGTTCTTCAGCTACCAGAGCCAGCAGCTGAACTCAAACCTCACGAACAAGGAGCAGTGGTTTAATTACATCAGTTTGTATGTAGGTATTGTATTTTCTGCTTTGATTTCAACATTGACCATTTTGTGAAAGCAGAAGAAACCTTAGCAGCATAAGGCCCAGAGGAAAAGGTTTTCTATCCTAAGTATTTCTGGCAGATGATGTTTCTCTAAAAGTGGAGAATGCATAAGAATTTAGCTTAAACTTCCAACTTTTAGCATAATTTCTTAGCTGGATCTAGAGGAATGAATGAGACATGATGAAATTTGGAGCATCATAACTTAGGTGGATCTTTTGTATTGATCAGTGTGAGCTAGAAGGTTCATGCAGACTTACCTCATCTTGCAGTAGGGTTTTACTGTACTCTAGGTGATGCCTTTCTAAAATGGAAGAGCCGTGAAGTTTTGCCAGTGGAGCAGCTGACCTGTTGAAAAGGAAGCAATTCCTTACAGTATTTGAAGGAAATATTTTTGATTCAGGACTCAAAATTTTAGGATTAAAATGCTCCAGATCTGCATGTTCAGTTGTTTAATTTATATATCTTAACTATTGGCATGATGCAGAGAAATAAACATGCTTGCTCACTCTTGTGACTGAGTAATGATGTTCAGTGCTCACTAAAGTTGAAGGCATGGTTAGATGCTTCAAAACTCAAAACCTGTTGTTTTTAAAACTTGCCTATCTCTTGTCTTGCACATTCTGTTTTACTGTTTGTTTAATCTACGCACTTTCTGTGTACCTTAAAAAAAGCCTTTATCCATCTTTTAGTATTTATTCTGTTGGTATTTATTCTGTGGCATGGGTTTTGAACTCTTGCCTGTCCGTAATGACTGCGTGCCATGTCCTCTGTGATTCTAACTTACTGTAAGCAAGTTAAATCTGAACAGTATAATAGAGTTTAATTCCTTTAATGTCCTTGGACACCTCCCCCAAAATCACTGTTTTATAGCCTGTGCAAGTCCAGACAGTTCAAGTGTGTTCAGTCTTAGCACAGAGCTTCAAAGCTAAGCTTCAAGCAGAGGAAATTTTGCGTCAGACTATGGTAGTGGGAGGAGGGGAGATGTGTCCTATGTACATAGGCTCTAGGTGGTTCTGCATTTTTAGAAGTGTATTTTCCTCCTTTCTTCCCTCAGCTAATAACTCCATTCCTCAGATAACCCAAGGCGGATTTGGGAAGCTACATGCTACCTGTGTTTTCTGACTTGTGATTAGGACTGTCGTAGTAAAGCCTGATAACTTTTATAAATAGCTTTACTGCGTATGACCTCGTGTAGAGGGCTTTCAGCTAGGGAAGACCACAGTAGGAAGATTTAAACCCCCCCTTAAACTTATTTGGCTGAGAGGCAGTCCATTGAATAAGAATCAGCATCTGTCATTCTCTCCTACGTCACCTGGAGAATCCCTGAGAATAATCAGAAAATCCCCTCGCGTCACTGCTCTAGCATGCAGGCTAAAATGCCTCTCCTTGGAAGGGTATATCCAGGGTCAGAGGAGGATGAGGATGAATCATTCTGGAGATACAGCTGGTTGGAAGCTGTACTCAAAAAATTATAGTTACAATCTTCTGGCACACATGACATTCTGAGAAACCGACTAGCACATAGAAACAAGCCCTAATAGATCACATAAAAGACTAAAGGGTAGGTTGTTCACTTTTCAGGAGAAGAGTGGGCCTTGCCATGATATATAATAAATATATCATATTGTAATAAAAAAGTAAGTTTAAAACAAAATGCATTAATATTGTTTTATTACAAAAAAGGGAAAAATTTCCCAAAAATCCTTTAGAAAATTCTCTGAGAATGGAAAGAAGCATGAATTGCAAAGCCAGACCTTGTGATGTGAGCTTTCTGCCATGTGAACCCAGTGGCAAAACACAAGCTCTTTAGCTCAGGATCCTGTATAATATGAGATTACACCTCAGGAAAGGGACTACATCAATCAATAAACTGGGGGGGGCGGGGGCAGCTGGGCAGTGGCACAACTGAGCTGGTCAAATTGGATGGTAGAAAACAGAGGAAAAAAATGCATCCTAAGTTCTGTCTTCTTCTAAACTGGCTTTTTCTATGCCATATCCTGAATCCCTCTCCAGAAAAGTGTTTATGCCTCATCTTGAAAAAAAAGTAATCCAATTAGGGATTTTAATTTACTTTTCTCAGTTCTTTGTGGCCTCATGTGCATGAGGCTCTGCTGGAATCCAAGTATTGCTAGAGCTTAGTACCTCTTAAAACTT
The DNA here is from genome assembly GCA_013401335.1 of Brachypteracias leptosomus. Taxonomy (NCBI): domain Eukaryota; kingdom Metazoa; phylum Chordata; class Aves; order Coraciiformes; family Brachypteraciidae; genus Brachypteracias; species Brachypteracias leptosomus. The sequence continues at coordinate 14,515 of VYZX01006425.1, forward strand.
AATTGCAGCTCCAAGAAATCCTTCTAAGAGTCTGCTTTTGCAATTTTTATTTGTGTTTCAGCTGTCATGACAAATGCTCTGAGGCAGAAATCTTCTGTAAGATAAATGTTTATTCATGCCAGATGAATATGGAAAGTATACCTTATATTTTTGAAAGTTTTGACATTTTTTTTTCCATTTTCCACTAAAATACATTTTCATAAGCATTTCTACTTACTTCATTTGATACAAATTATTAGTCCCTCTATGATCAATGTCATGGCAGAAAGCAGCAGCAACCATGGCAAAGGCTTCTAGATCAGTGTAGTATTTCTTTATTCTGCCTGTCTGTAAAGAAAACACAATTCTGAGTGTGTACTTTCCTAAATTTTCCAGTTGTGATTGGAAGTAAAACTAAATAATGAATGTAAGGTTAATATTAGCAACATTACCATCAGCAGAGTAAACATGGTTTGTCCCACATTGAATCCATGTCGCCAGTTATGGTAAGTGATATCTCGATAACCCTTCCTGACTGTGTACATCCATCTTGTAAGGACCTATTATGAACAAAAGGGATTAAGACTGTGCTGTTAATCAAAACAAAATGATGGAATTCCTATAAGATTACTGGAATGTACTATGAAATTTCTGTAATAATCTGCAAGTTGTATGAAAATAATTGTTATTCATTGAATTGAACATGGAAATATCAAATTGTTCTTAGGTAAATGCATGCTAATTTAATTCCTTCCACAGCTCACACAATTTCGGAATTAGTTTTAAGTCTTTGTGACAAAAATACAAATGTTTAATTAACAATGGAAGATTGTTAACCATACCACTAATATTTTAGTATTGCCTACTTCTGTATTTAAATACTGACAGTCAGCTCTTTTTCTTCTATCTTAAAATAAATATAAACAAGACAAAATAAATCAGACCTCAGCTGGGACTTTGAACTTTTCAACAACATTGATCTCAAAGAACAGTCGTATTCCACAAGTTATCAGGCCGTGCTCTGTAACAGGAAAGTCACTGAAGCGGAATTCGTACAGTTCTAAATTTTTCGGATCAGGTAATTCTTCTTTCTGTTAGGAAAAGTCAAAAACATAAAGAGTTTTTCTGGCAAGAACAAAATTGAAAAAAATTATTTTCTTCTCTGACTTCAGTAGAAACATTGCTTAAGTACAGTATGCTTTGTATCTTCAAAGGCCTCAGGTTTCAGTATGAACTAATGTGTATTAAGTTACAAAACAATGGTGATACTGCTGGCTTCCTTCTCAAAGAGGATAGATAGGTAAAAGTCTTGGCTAGGTGGTGTTTCTTCCTGCTCGGAATTGTAACACAATCTGTTGTGATCATCTCAACATTGCCTTAGTTCAGAAATCTCAGGCCTTGGAATTTCTCCTTCCTGGTATAAAATCCTACGATTCTCCCACTTCTAGTGGCAGGCAAATCCTGGTCTTTTAGCCTGTTCTCAAGGCTGCAGTTCATCTTTTTCACGACCAAAATTATTCTTGTTAAGTGTTGTTCTTCCATTTTGGATCTTTTAGATAGTGATGAATATAGTGACCAAAATCAATCTGTCTAGAACAAAACATGCTTTACTTTTACAGTAGAATAAAGTATGACAACAACTTTTTTTTTAATAATAGAGAATTGCTTGCAAGCCTACCTACCTATAGGCTTGTCGTGTCTTGTCTTGGAGAGACTATAGGCAAGCAAAGACACCTGTACATTTTTAAACCTCTGGAATGCTGGTGTTTTTTTCTGCTCCACAGCCAACTCTCAGGATTAGTATGTCTTACCTTGTCTCCTGTGACAGTCTCTCTTTGTCTATGATAGCCTATATAGACTTAATATACAAACCTGTAAGGTTGATTTGGCAAATCCTACAAGATCAGATGTAAAAATTCACAAATCTTATTTGTGTTCTTATTTGTCTGCTTGCAGTAGATTCTTGACTTCTTTGCTCTTGAATGATCTCAGTATATGCATAAAGTAAAAATTGTTACTATGCTTAAATGTACAGAGCTTATAGTATTCCTGATTGTTGTGGCTCACTTCAAATCTCTTAGTCATTTACTTTCTGGTACTGTAGTTGGTGGTGATTCTGTCCTAGTAATTGCCTTTTTGTAATTCATAACAGCCTATTCTGAACAATCCTGACAACTGGTGAAAATGAGGGATCATTCCAGAAGTAGTGGACTAATCTTTTCCTCAGGTACTAATTTTCATTAAAAGCTGTCTGGATGCCATTCAGGAATTTTTCTGTCTCTTAAAGGCAGATACAGAGCTTATGTCAGCTCTTCCTTGTTCTGAAGAACCTCCATAAAACATATACTAAATTCTAAAATGCAGAGGGTATGAAAGTTAAGAAGCCTGTATAACATTTAAATTGCCTGTTTTGGGTATATTATATAGATTCACTTTGAATAACCTAACTGGTAATAGCAGTATTAGTGAACTGTTCTGAGACACCTTTCATCTGTGTGTCCCAAAGCCTAGGGAGAACAGTATTTGATTTTAAAGAATGTGTCCCAATCTAAACAAGAATTAATTCAGGGAAGTCTGATGCAACATCAAAAATAGATTGTGTGATCACAATGGCTTCCTTCCTTTATAGTAGTCTATAAATTATCTCCATTTTACAAATAAAAGATGACTGAATGTATGCATTTATTTCAACAAATAAGACTGAACATCCAGGCAAAGGTATTTCCTTCTCGCTGGATTTTCCATTATATCTACTCTGATCTGAGGTCAAGGACAAGGAAACCTGGAGCAGTGGTGTTTTAAGACCCATTACTTTGTGAATCATCAGATCTAGAAACACCTGCTTTATCCCATTAGCTATCTGGGATTCCGAGTCTTATAACAGGATAA
>VYZX01006425.1:22176-38574 GCA_013401335.1 Brachypteracias leptosomus
ATGTGAACAACTGTGTAGCTAACTGGTGGAAAGCATCAGCATATTTTTCTACAATATCTATATTTATTAACATTACTGGAATTACCTGAAATGTGAAATATTCATCTGCTGGTGCATTCATCATATTACAAATCTGCAGTATAAAGAAAAAACGCCATTGTTTAAATGAAAAATAACCTGCAACAAGGTTTGGCCTGATATTTTAAAAAGAGATCTTTATTTTCTAAGCTAACAATAGTGAGCTCCCTAGTTAGCTACAGAAATTAAAACTGTTCCTTTTAAATTAGATGTGGTTATTCTAACTGTTGTCATTCTGGAGTGCTGGTAGCAAAGTCAGTGATGTGTGATGTCTCACACTGCACAAGCATAATGGTTAAGAAAATCACTTCCAGTGATTTCTGTAAACCAGAGGGGTTATAGAAAGAAATAACTGTGAAATAAGGACCTTACTGCTATTAAAAATGCCATAGGATTACAAATAACTGTCACATATCACAACTTTGAACTACATATATTGTCTATGCAAGAAAAGATAAGACAAAAAGAAAATTTTAAAACTATTTATATGATGATTTTCTTACTTTGACATTTTGTTGTAAGACTTAGCACACCTGTAAAGTGATATCAGACACACACATTATTCCTCCAATGTCACCACAATCAGAGGGAAATTTTCCTGATGTTTTGGCTGTTTGTGCTGAGGACTTGTCTCCAGCCAGACTATTGAGCCACATTATTTCACTGGGAACCAATGACACTGGAAGCAGCATGGTATTTTTGTAGAGGTTTTTGGTTGTGGGGAGGGTTGGAGGTTTTTTTGTTCAATCAGAATAACTGCATGAACTAAAACTTTTAGTTTTACTTTTGCTATGAACTTACAAATCCATTTTCAGCAACATATGTTGGCAATCCGCTGACAAGACACCAGTGATCTGCTGGAGGTGACCTTTAGAGAGAGAATGAAATTACATGATTTCTACAATAAAGACATGTTATTATTCTATCCCAGCAATATATCTAATTACCACACATTTGCAGGCTGCCAATGAATACTCACGGAATTACTTTAATTTCTTCTTTTCCATGTAAAATATAGTCAATAATCTTATAAAAGTTGACTTCCTAAATAAAAAGAGAAAAAGATGTAAGTGATCTGTACAACCTCAATGTCAAAATTAAGGTTCATAAAAAGAAAAATTAATATCCTCACTCGTCCATCAGGTGTCTTAGGGCCTTTGTAAGGCTCTGCCTCCCCCAGCCGGATTGGCCACTCATCGTAGAACTCCTGAGAAAACAATACACGGGAGTTAGCAAAAGGCAAAAACAAGAAAATCAGTTCTGTGTTCATAGGTAACATGACATCTGTGGATTTTATTTTTCTGCCTCCATAGCGGTACAATGGTCACATTTCAGACAATTTAAAGAAAATATTTTTAAATATATTCCAGGCAAGAAATGTTTGCTAGTAAATTGCAGAGTAATCTGCAACTCATCTCTAGGCGATTGTACAGCTTAATTTTTGTTTTAGAAGGCAGGTATTTATAAAGTAGGCCATCAGGCCTGCACTTCTCTGTTCTGCCATGGAATGGAATTCTCACATAGAATTATTAATAAAAAAAAATATTTCAGAATTAGCCTTTATGTTTATCGTGGTTGTATCCTTTACCATGCTTATATTTTGCGTGTAATTTTTGTAGTGTGGTTAGATTTTATATAAATTAATCCCAAAGGACTAGAAAGCATGGTAACTTTGTGTCTTGGAAAGACAAATATACAGAACAAATTACTTAGAAGGATGGATTTTATAACCAAAAGTTAGGTGTGGCACATTTCAGCAAGTAGGCAAAAGGATTGTTACCTTCTCTTTAGTCATGTCGAGCAGACCAACAGAGTATCTTTCACAATTCAAATACATTCGAATAGTGTACAGTGCTTTGTGAAACTGCCGTTCTATATCTGTTAGCTCTTCAAATACTTTGTTGGCAGACCACAAAAGCATCTATTTACAACAAAAGAGAAAGAGGGTAAATGTTCGCAACAGTAAGAAAACATAAACATATGAATCCTAGGCATTCCAGATAAAATTATAAGGTACCTTAGTGTTATCAAACAAAAATTTTGAATAGATGCTACTCTTACTTCGGTAAGCTTATGAGAATATAATAATGATTTTGCACAAAAATTAAATATTGTAATTAAGAAAGCCAATACCTGACTTCTTCGGGATTCAATATTGTAGAGATATGTTGTATGATGATTTCTTAGGGCCAAAGATATAAAATTCAGGTATTTTTTAAAGACCTAAACATGACAAAGCAAAAAGAAGACAAAAGTATCAAATCAAGAGGTAGATTTACTCAGACTACTTGCTGAACTAACAACCGCACTGTGTTGTGACAGTTGAGGTTATTACCTCTTCATCCTCTTTTGAGAACTCAGTGGCATTTAATTTGTTGAGTGCCATCACAACAGCAAGCACCTCTTTACCCTGCATAATTGGGATTGCCAACATACTGGTTGTTGTATAACCCGTTTTTTTGTCCAGAAAATCAGAAAAATGGTTGTTCTGAAAGAAAAGGAAAAAAACCACCCAAAAATGAAAGGCATAACGATTAGTTACCATGTCAAGAGCAAACGATCATTTCATTTCATAATTTCTGTTTGCAATGTCATGAGCGGTTTCACAGCACAATAGGTTTATACCTATTTATTATTTGACTCAATTTGGCAGAGTTATCTCTACAAGCTTAGCTTAGACATTGCTTATTAATATAGTTTCTGAAACCAAATTCTGTGCAGGTTTTTATTAGAATGATGAGAAATTAGAGGAATTAAAAATATGGGAAAATCTAGAATAAAGGAGATAGTAATATGACTTTGTGGCTATCGCAGAGTCTAATACATATGGCTTGCATGTAAGAGAATTACTTCATAGCTCTGTTAATATTTTTTGTTATTATTACTTATTTCTGTAGGTAAAATTGATTATACTGTTTCATCACACAATGTTTAAAACTACTGTTTGTCCTGCCTGTCTGACAGACTCCACTTCCTGCTGCTCCCAGCCCAACACGCTCTTCTGGTCAGTGGGAGAGTGTAGCACCAGGGGAATCAGGACACGGAGCTGCTTTTGTTGGGTGTGTGAATGAGACCACAAGACTGATGAATGAGCCACAACTAACTACCCCACCAATTTAATCCTTGAAACCAAATGCTGAGAAGGGTTTAGTAAAAGCTATTCTTTTCATTCTTTTATGTAAAAAATACTGGGAAGCTAGTTCGTATTTTGTGATGTTCTTATGATAATACATCTAAATGAGCTGAGTTATGAGTTGGGAGATTGAAATTTGTCAATATGTGCATACTGAGGAGTGATATGGTTCTACTAAGCAGCTAAAATAGCCAGACTTCATCTTCACAGAATCACAGAATGGTAGGGGTTAGAAGGGACCTCTGGAGATCATTTAGTACAACCACCTTGGCAAAAGCAGGTTCATCTAGGGCAGATCACACAGGAGCACATCCAGGCGGGTTTTGAAAGTCTTCAGAGAAGGAGACTCCACAACCTCTCTGGGCAGCACGTTCACTGAGCCTTTTCCATCCCCTCATATCTGGCACTGCTAACAAGTCAGTGCTCTCACTTCCTATTCAAGACATGAGCATTCAAATCCTGTTCTACAGTCAATGGTGGATTGTCCCTGGATTTCTTCTAACTGGTCTGTTTCCAATTTCTCGAGGTGATCAGTGGTTGGTGCTAAATGACATCAAGAGGTGGAAAGTGGCCTGGTAACCAGAGAAGGTCAGACTACATTCTAACAACATGGAAAAGGATGGCAGCCAGCCAGAGGGAAGCCAAAGGAGTCCTATTTTAAGGACATCCACCCAGAACAGAGATTCTCAAACCTTATTAATCCCCAGCTGTTAGCAATTATTTGTGAACCCACTTACAAAGTGACTGACTTGTTACTGTATGTCTACCCACAAAGCTATTAGTTACTGCTTAGGCAGCCAAGATCTGCATGGTGGATCTCAAGGTGTCTTCCTTGTTGACGGGCTGGAGAATGTTGCAAGATGTCACATAACAAAACTTCAGCTTTCATAAATTATATACAAATCTTGTAGGTTGTAAAATCAAGCACAAAAAAGCTAGGAAATGTCAGAACTAAAATTGTTTGTCTACTACTTGGATCTTTTCTCTTAATTTCTATTTTCCCCTCTTCCATCTAGCAATTGTTTCTGGTATGTGTTGAATTTATCGCATATACAACTCTGAGAAGGTAGACTGGATTTTATTATGTGTTCAGAATGCTAGGATTTTTTTTTCCCTCAGTTCTTCATAGTCTTTAGACAGCCCACCTTTTACGTTTGCATTTTAGATATTCCTTCTAATTCCTTCTGTGAAATAAATTAAATATGTGGAAGTAACACCAAAATGTCTTTATAATATTTACTGACTGAGCTTTCTTACAGATAATTGATACTCTGAAGGACAGCCTGTATTATCCTCATAACTCACACTGAGAAGAATAAAAGTAACCACTGTGTTTTCTCTGTGGTTTGATGCATCAGCCTGTATTGGGGTCCCTGGAAAGTGTAGCCAGTTTCAAATATATTGTCCAGGTAAAGCTTTTCTCTATTCTGTCAAACTTTCCCTGAGTTTCTGCTTTTTGTTTTTCTCAGAGAAAGGTATAGGGTTACCTCACTTAACACACATCCAGGGAAAATGCCAGTTAATTTATTGCTTCTATGTCAGAATCAAACTTAGCAGTTTGCTAAATAAGGATGTTACTTCATGGAAATATTTTATTTTCTCTGTGATCTATTACTGACACAACCATTCTGGTTTGGGGTATGGTTTTGGGCTTCAGTAGCAATTTCTGCATTTCTGTTTTAGCCATTCAGAATAAAGTAAATCAAATAGATAATTTGATAGATTGTTTTGTAGTCTCTCTGCCTCACCAAGAGCCTCTAGCATAATAGTGAGATCCAAGTTCCTGGTTTTAGAGCACTGATGCTACTGGGAGGAAATAAATAAAAATTTCAGACACTCCTGGATTTCTGAATACTCACTGGAAAGTGACCTCTATACACCAAGTGAGCTGAATCAGAAGGACACAGCTCCTGAGTCCTAATTTGTTTAATAAATCCAGAGTGAAGGTACAAGCAGTGCTGTACAGAAGTGTTCAGAAGAAGCATTTTGGTCATACAATTTTCACAGAGAATAGGAAAAATTTAATGCAAATCTGTGTTAATAAGTAAAAAGTTCAGTAACTACAAGCCATCCTGAGCTGTGCCTAGATAGTGCAATGCAGAACTATATAAATACCTCATAACACATCAGCAGCATTCCAACAGCACATAGAAAAACTCCTATCACATGCGCTTTGTATTTACAAGCAAAAATTTTTGCTTAGGTTTAGGCTTTTCATTATTGAATATTTTGCACATAATTGTTTTGAAGCCTTTATTTCCAATCAAAGTTTTAAAATATTTTCTCTTGAGAGCTTAGGCTCCTTTTGTTTTCAAAGAAAATCACTTTTCATAATATCTGGAAAATTGCGTTCATAGACAAATAAGCCAGAAACGTGCTCTGAAGTCCCAGAGCCAGAAGAGCATCTTGGTGCTCCCATGAATATATGGAAGCGGACACTTAGTTTATTTGAGTCTGATCTTATGTATCCAACCATCTTTTAGAGCAGTGTTTTGAACTTTCGGCTCTCACTGACATAAAATAGGCTTTTTACAAAAATGAGGAAAAGGCGATCTGTTGTTAACTCCCTAGCTGTAGTATACTTGCAGGCATTTTCTACTAGCTCAATTTAAAGCTAAGATGCCCGGCCATTTACTGTACAATTATTAGTTCTGTAGATATATCCTAAGATGTGCAACATGTCCTGGATTTTCACTAAACCAGCATCAGCATACAGGAGTGGAAAATCATGACATCTCTTTTGTGTTCATCTTTCTATTTAGATGATAGAAGGTAACTGGAGTGGAGTTTGGCAGGCTACTATGGATCTAGCCAATATACTTGAAATTTGTAGCCAATTCATGTTTCTTGATTCTCTAAACCATAACACCAGTTTTATCTCACTGTAACTTACCAACACTACTACACATTATTATTATAATGCTCTTGCCAGTGAAATATCAACATGATGTTCTATGTTTAGGTCATTTGGCCACAACTTTTCAATTCCTTTAAGTTTTATGAGCCCAATTTCTATCTCATAGCTACCTGTAGAATTTACTAAATCAGAAGTCACTGTTGTGAAAACAGTGTGGTTACACCCCTGTGAAAGGGAAAAATAAGGCCATTCTTACTAAAAATAGTTTTTATTTTCCTCATATAGCAGTTACAAATAAACTTGCTTACTGGGACTATACCATATCTGATTCTGAACTGTAGCTACACGACTTAAGTTCATACCTGTAGTAAAGCAAAAGAATTATAAGTAAGAAAATTTCACTCCCCTGGGAAACAGCCATTTAGAGAAGCAAGTTAATTGTAAAAGTCTATATGAACAGATAATACTTTATGATTATGTCGTTTAGTTTGTTTTTTTAAAAAATTAGGTTATTTTATTTTTTCTGAAAAGTTCTTATTGATGGACTGCCCAGAAGAAGGAACCATCTTGTGTCTTTCTTATTTCATGGCTCTCCCTGCATATCTCAGTTCCTTTCTTGGGAGTGATATGTTCTTCCATGTTCCCTTTTACCCATTTTGAAAGACCTTATTTCTTTCATGATGAATTCTCCTTCATTGGATTGTTTTAGATATTCCACAGTTCTTTAAGCAAACTATGAAAAAGAGCTTGCAAAAATTTCCAACCTTTCATAGGCTTTATTCTGTGCCAAACTTAAAAGATTATGCAGACCATCATTCTGATGTTCATTGAACCATCTGACAGTATTTAATAAAGGAAGCACATCTCCCAGTTCATAATGTTATTCTAGGATTTGCTACGCTGTGCCCCAGAACACCAAGTTAAGCCTTGAGCATTTCTGATGGGATTAATGACAAAATGCAACCTGGGGCAAGTGAGTTTGACGCTATTGGGAACTCCAGGTCTTAATCTACAGTGTAAATTATTTGTTGAGTATAAATTTGATCAGAAAATGCAAAAAGTATTGTAAATAAAGAGATAGTGTGATCTTTGTTAACTTGCTTTCCATTTTACATGGAAAAGTATGTATTTGTATTATACAACTGCAGGAAAGACAGAGAAATGGAGAACTGTGAAAAGCAACTCAAGATGAAAGTATAAGGTAACAAGCATCCCCCTTCCCTGTTTGACTGGTCAGGGTGGAGATTCACTGCTCTGGTTGATTTCAGGTAATAGGAACAGCAGCTCAAAGTTGTTAGTACTAAGGCTTCTCACATCTCCAGTACACTTGCTTATTCCCAATTGCTTTTAATTTGGTACACCATCAGCATCTTCTTTACACGCGTGGTTTCAAATGTTAGGAAATGAGACTTTCCAATTAACGTTTGAGTCCTTGCCTGGGGGCCTCGCTAGCAAACAGTGTGGTATCATTTTGTTCATGTCCCACAGTTGACATTTACACCTTGGCTTTCATATCACTATCACCATTACTCCCATTAAAAAAACTCTTCCTGTTCGTTTCTTCTTGTGTTAACTCCAAGTGATTTGTCAGTATCTGCTGTGCAGCGTACCTCTCCCTTTTGAGTTTGGTGAAGCACCTCAAATATCACAGTTAAGAAGAAGTGGTAAGACTTAATCCTACAGCTGAGTTGGTAGTGCCAAGAGAGCAGATGCCTATTTTCCTCCACCTCTTTCCTCTTATAAGGCATGGAGGAAGAATGACTTTCTGGGACCCCTTGCAGTTATGACTACTTTGCTCATATTGGGCTGGAGGTTTTGGGTTGGATAGATGAGCTCAGAGTGGTCAAAATACATCATCCTTTGGATATGTGATGACCAGGAGTGAGTTTGGAACACTACTGGAACGGGAACCACAGGAACCTCTGACATCAGGAGCTGGTGTCACACTCTCATTGTTGTCACACATTTCTTTGCACCATCTTTACCTGTTTCTGTTTTTCTTTCTGGTAGCCTTGCAGTATTTTCTCCTCTTCCTGATACTTTGTTCTCCCACTGATTGTCTTGCATTGGCTCAGATTTCTCAAACAACATTTTTACCACGGAGTAGGTGGAACTGGTGTGCTCTATTGCTTAATCTCTTATTTCTGCCTATCCTAAATTCAACTCACAAATGTTTTGGTTTCATGATAAAATAGTTGAGTATGAAGGGAAGGTGAAAAGCACCTACAATCAGCTATGAAAATGTCATCAATCTGATTCAAACCCAAAACCAGTTAGCTAAATGAGTTGTCCATTCATGCCACACTCAAAAAATCATGTATTGTCAGGGATGTAAAACAAATGCATTTTGACATGTAACTTATTAATGTTACAGAACAAATTGACTTTGGTATCTTAAAGATCACCAGAGTTCTGAAACTGAATCAAGTAGAAATGAATATATATTTAACAGCATTCGGGGGTTGAAGTTTTCAGTCATGTCATTGAAATGTCTACTTGTTATTTGCTGTATGTAGTGGCTAATTTGCAACTTTTTGAAATAGGATTTGTATTACATTTCTTGAAATACTTTTTCACATAAACTAACAAAATTAGGTTAAAAGGGATCTTTTAATTTTTAATGTTAATTAATTTTTTCTTCAGTTTTGGGAGCTGTCTTCTCTTAATACAAAGAAAGAATTAAGGTTTTAGTTTTTTCTTCTGGAAGGTACCATTAATAGAAATTTGTTCCTGTGTAAAATATTTTCTTGTAAGTTGACTGAATCTTTGTCTTTATAACAGATTGGGACACATTTCCATTTTTCCAGTTAATATTTACTATATTGAGTGTGAGTTTATGACAATCTGTTTTTTATTATCAAGATGATGAGACAAAATGGAGGAGCAGACATTAACAATTACAATGCAAGTTCTTCCCAGGTAAAAGGCTACCTCTCCGTATTTTCCCCATTTTAAGTTTATATTGGGATTGTTTCTTTCAATTCTCATTAATTTCCAGACACTTAGGAAGACAGTACTTCTCTAGCAACGTGTGTCTTTGCTCTCACTTCTTCTCATCTTAACAACTCTGAGTTTGTTCCTCAAGAACTTCCCTCTAAAATTGTTTTAACAATCTTCCTCTGTCTTTTGAAGCTTTTCTTAAACATATTTGGCTTTGTCAATATGTTGGATATTTGGGTTCCTTCTGCAAGATCACTTTGTGGGGATACTAGCAGAACTGAGTTGAGAACAGAGACATCTTATTAGAAAGTGACTGCCCTGCTACCAGTTCTACCAGAAAGTAACTCCATTCTTTCCACTCTCCGGATAACCAATTGTGTCAATGGACCATCTTGCTCTCTCCTGTGCTTTCCCACAGCTCCATATTTCTGAAATGGATGTGCCTGATTCCAGCAGCGTGTTCCTGCCCCAGGACAGAATCTGAGACTACCGCCTGGTCCCAGGAGCACCGCTTTGAGCTACCAGGGCAACCGTTTACCTACAACAGCTGGACAACAGTTTGGTGTCCAGGTCTCCTCACTGCCACATGGCAGTTGAACCACTGAGCTGCAAAACCATGCTTCCATTTTCTCTTTTCTCTCCCCTCTTCAAAAATTCTTGATTTTATTTTACATTTTGGTATAGATTGAAGAAGGATGGAGTGTCTCTTCTTCCTTGTTCCAGGCTTTGACAGCTTGAAGTCTGGGGACTTGCACTTTCCCAGGAATCTGAAACTCCTGTCACTTCAGACAGGCCTGGAATGGACATCTCTCCCACCCTTGCATTAAAGAGAAGTAGAGCTCGCACACAAAAAGAGACTTTTGCAAACTGAAGCTGGATGACTTTACAGAGAGATGATACAAATACTTGCAACTTGAACTATTTAAATTGTTTTGTATCATAGGTTTCCAGTGATTAAATTAGGTGCCACAGCGATCACTGCTCTGGCTTTTTAATCTGAGCTACAAGCACCAGAATCTCTCCACGCTGTTGTTTCTTCATTTCACTGGGGATTGTGGGTTCCAGTGCAGAACCTCTTGTTATTTCAGCATCAGAAAATTTCAGTCCCTTTATCCAAAAGCCTTCCCTTATTTTGAAGCATTTTTTCACCATTTATGTAATTTTATATTCTACTATAGCAGGGAATAATATTTCTTGAGTTTGCAATCCTTGGTTAAATCTTTTTCTTCAAATATCTCTGAATTAAAAGGAATAATACAATAATTTAAATACATGATGGATTAAAGCAAATGCCTGTAGTCTTTATTAATGGTTCTTAAAGGTTGAGAATGCAAGATTTTGATTCCCCAGAAGAAATGTTCCTTGTTTATTTCTTAATTCTTAGTTTTATTTGGAAATAATGCCTTGGCAAAAGATGTAAGGTAAATGTACTCTTCTTTATCTTGGTTTCCATGTTATCAGTTAACATTAAAGAATACTAATGGACATATCAAATTTTACTCAGTCTATTATTTTACTTCAGAATATTTGATTCATGTACTCTGCCAGACCCTGGGAATAATGCGAGACAAATTATTAGGGTAGTGGTCCTGCCTGGTCTCCTATTTCTCACTACTATTAAATCCTGGATTAAATGCTATTAGCTCTTGCAGTCAACAGGTCCATAATCTTGTCGGGGAAGACTGTTCTGGCTTCTAAGTTAATTATGGAAGGTCTGTATCTTTTCCTCTGCTTTTCTTTTCTGAAGCATTAGTCAGGATGAGGAGCTTCCTCACGTTTATTGGTACCTTTCCAGGTTGAAGGAGATAATCCCTAAAGAACTGGCTACCAGACACTAAAAGTGGAAGCTTATGTTTTTTCAGTTATTTATTGCTGTTGTGATCTTTCATTACGTTCACTTTTGTTGCAAGGGGTGGTGATTGAAGCATGAAAATGTCTCACTGTGGGTTTGTCAATGTTGTCATGTACTTAAGACTTAAAAACCATTATGCTGTTTGGATATGGATTGTGTCAACAATAGAAAGTGGTTTGACATGGCATCTTTAAAGTACTGTAGCCATCTAGAATTGTTCATTTTGCATTTTGTATTCTGACAAGGCAGCACAAGAAAAATTCCTCTCTGGCTTAATTCTGCTTCTCATTTTTTGCTCAGGATTTGGGTAGCAGACAATCTAGTTTGACTAAAGTACATATAAAGTGATCTGGAAAATAATTATCCCTTCAAAACCATTATATAGGCTTCAGTGGCTGCCTGTTTCTGCTGCCATGGACTAATTATTCCTTAAAAGGTATTGACTAAAGCTGCAGCTCTGGGTTCCTTATGAAGATAAATATTGTGATGCCCATAGTGGGAGTTTTGCCTATGTGAGAAGTTTGTATTTGGACACTTGACTTTTTGTACAAATAGAATGGAAATGGCGACAATTTTGAGACCTTCAGGCCTGTTCTTAAATAACAAATCTTGGTCCCAGAGAATTCTCTGGGAGTTTTGAAATTAAAATATAAAATTTCAGTGTTTTGATGACATTTTGTTACCAAATATGGATTAATGGCACCACAATTTAACTGCATTTTTAAGTGTGGCCCTAAAGGCATAGACCTCAGTAATACTAAGAGAGTAAATGGATGCCTAATTTAAGAATACCTTAGAATGATTGACTAATGGCTGGACAGATATTCAGCTGACATTAATTAATTTGAGTACAAAATGTATATCTAGGAGGATTAGATGGACAGAAAGATTCTCTTATTTAAGGGTATTCAAATTACATTTGTAGCAAAATTTTTAACAAATCCTAATGCAAACAGAAATACTTGGGCAACCCTGCTCTGGGCACCTCTCATATAATGATATTAAAGAGCAGTGCAATGTCTGATAGAAGACACATCTTTCTTGATCCTCCTGATCTTTTCTCATGTAATCAGCCTTATGAATTTAGAAGGATTATCCTCCAATCTCCCCATGTGGTGGTAAGAGGCAGTAAGTCATATGCTTCTTGTCAAAACAGCAGCCATTGAAGAAAACATGATTTTTAACTGATTTGTTTTCTCAAATCAGTCATTCTTCTGTTTGCTCCCATCATCCCTGCTTACATCTGAGGTAGTTTATTACATATTGGAAAGTTCTTTTCACTTACATATACATTTTCATTTGTTTCTGAACTTTAAAAGTAGTCCTTTTCTTCTTTATGTCTGCCGACTTTGAATATGATAAAATACATGCCTTACTGTTTATCTCCTGGAAAACATAGATGATTATTGTGTATAAAGATTTTTATTATTTACATTGAGATTAGGACATTGAGGTTGTTTCAATCTCTAAAATGGCCCAGAATTTTAAATTGACTGCATAGGAAATACTGAGAAGCCAGACTGTCATCTTGTATCATCATCTTAGAACCATTTGATTATGCTGAGCTTTTCCATGTAAGACTAAAAAGGGATGAAGATGTTAACATTTGATAATATAAGGTCAGCTATTTTTACAGAAAGCTACAACAATCAAAGCAAATTTATGTTTCCTTATGTATTTCAGAGCAGTTTCTGAAGCAGTTCTCATTCTCTTAATTTCTGCTAGGTCACTCATAATTTTAATTAACATTCGTAAGAACCCTTATAAGCACCACAACCGAAGAAGGTTAGTCTGTGCAAATTCTACAGGAACTTTGAAAATGTCAGAGCAGCTCTGACTCATAATCTTCTTCTATAGATGGTTCTGAACAAAAACTGATCTAGACATACTCAAAATTTGGAGCCATTTTAAATTCAAAGACAGACTTGAAGCTGAAAATATATTTTGACATCATCTTTATCTGGCTTCATTCACCTACTCTACTGTAGTGAGGAAGCATCCTCATTACAAAAGCTGCAAGTTAATTGTATGCAGAGGTGTGTGTATGGCAGCACAGAATTATAAGGGAGAATACTTGCAAACACATACTGGAAAATAGAAAAGAAGCCAACCTTGTTCAAAAGAAACACAAATACTTATTGGTCTCTATTAATCTAATATTCTCCTCCCTTATTATAATAAATTACATTACAACTATTGTGCAAGGAAACTGAAAATACCTCACTAGGCTACATGATGTGGTTCTACTGGATTTTAAGCAAACTCTGCTGCTGCTTTTCTTATGCTTTTGGCCTGGATTTCTGTTGCTGGGATGTTTTTGAAGAATGACTCCGTATCACAAGCCCTGTGCAGGAAGCTGAGTAAGCAAATGCACAGAAACCTATTCCCAAAGAGAAGTCACTTACCTTTTTCACATCAGGTATATTAAAAAACTTCTTGCTATGAGCAACCCATCCTGCTATCCCGATGTCCAGAGGAAAAACAGTCTCATTGTCTGGTTTCACCAAATTGCTCTCATAGCTGGAAGTTGGAGTGACATCGAGAAGCCTGGTGGCTACCTCTGGAATACCATTTCGGGAACGACAAATAAACATACTACATCGATCAGCTGCCAGCAGCTGTGACAGCCTCCGCAGGGCCTTGTGCACTATCTTTTCCATAGTTCCTGCTTCATCCTGGATTTCTGTTAACAGCTCAAAAAGTATGTCACATTCCTCCAGACGGGACATGTCTTTGAAGCTGACTCCTTCCTTCACATCTCCAGGGCTCACCTTAAAAACACTTCCGATCACTTCTGCCCTCATTTTTCGGTCGAAATACTCCTTGGCAAACTGGGGGTTGTTCTCCAAGTATTTTTCAACGGCATCTTTATTTACCTCACCCATTTTTGCTGGATTGTTCTTAGGATTTCTTTTAGAACTTCATCACCATCAAAGCAGGAGTGGAAGCAAGAAGTCCTAACTTGATACTAGTAAGAAAATGGTACTTTGTACATATTGTATAGCTCACAGGCACAGTACATTCACCTTCCTCTGTGGCTTACAAGCCTTCTGAAACTCTTGAGATATGACAGAAGGCACTGGCTTAGCATCTTCTTAGTGTGAGATCTTGGAGACTGCTAATTAAAGAGATGTCAGGACACTAAACCCCTGAGCATTCTTAGCTCATAAATCCTAAGGGAATCATTTCAGCATTTTAAACTAACCAATTAATTCTTAGACCTTATAGAATTGTCTGATGTGTAGATATGTATACCTGTATGCTATCTCCTTCATTCACAGTGTATATATTGTACTATACATACAAAATTTTCCACTGAAGCTTAATATGAGGAGTTCTACTTAGCCCACATTATACACGTGCACTGATGTACACATGTGTATTTGTGAGAGGTTCTTAAGGGGAGGAAAACAGAATGTTACAGAGCAAATTTTAGTTTTCCTCAAAATAGTCAGGAGATGATCAAAACTGGATTACTAAAAGTTAAAAATTATGAAGCTATACATACATAAAATGAGTGAAATCCAAAAGATCTTACAAAACTCTGAGCTTGCTCAAATGATTTACCCATTTACCCAATGGAATAAAAGAATTAGAATATCAGTAAATCCAAATATGACTTATATATGTTTTTGTTTCAAAAGTAAATAGCCTAAAGGAAAGAGTAAAATCAGAAAGTGGCTTGAATTTAAAATGAGTTCAGGAGGCAGTAAGATTTTTATTCTATAAGCATAAATAACCAGACAGGGTCCTGCAGGTAATGTAGTTTCTTCTATGCCTTCTTCAGAAAAACTGTGAGATCTCTGCTCTCTTTAGTATCAGAAAAATGGTAATAACTGACAGATAGCAGGAATCTTGAGTCTGATTTTAGCTTTATAACATGTTGGAAGTTTCCTACCATCAGAAGTTCATCATTACTCACAGGAATGAAAAAGGAGTGATGAAAATTGTGGTGAATTTTAGGAGGGAACACCCCAGGGCTACGTGAGTGAGAAGGATGAGACCGAGTGCCAACTACAACAGCAAATGATCTGTGTTCATTGAAACAGATCTGAAATTCAGCACAGCAGGAGGGCTGCAATGCAATGCATCTTATTTCTTTTTGTGACATCCGCATTGATCAGAAGCAGAAAGAGTTTCTTGATGTAAGAAAAACAGACCCTATACCCTTTGGCAATTCTGAATTTGAAAATAGTAATTGTCAAAGTAAAACTTTATCTATCTGCCAGAGGCTACAGTGTGTCAACATCCATTTTTATCAACAGATCTAAAAGAATCAACATGGGCAAGTGATACTGATCCTCTTGTGCACAAAGAACAGGTCAGTGAGTGGTGTGTAATGGCAGCTAACTCAATACATTAGTTTTCCCTCTTACTGTGATATGAAGATACTATATTTTGCCAGACTGCAGTTGTGATAAAGATTTTTAAATGCCTATAAAAATCAGCACTGCATGGACACATTCTGGCCTGGTTCCTTTTCTCCAACTGGTTACCTACCCCTAGCATCCTGGGGGACAGCATACGACCCTCACTGCTGGGTGTGTGAGGTTGCAGCATCTTCTTTACAGGTGTGAACTGGTGATACTAACTTCATGGCAGGATCGTGCAACTGCAGCCCAGCAGGATGTTCTCACCACTGTCCACATGTACAGTTCACAAGGAAACAGCAGGGGAAATGCATATAGGTCTTAGTCTTTGAAGAGTTTTATGATCTAATCAATACTTACAAAAAAAACAGAGACTTGAAAAGAATCGTATATGTATTTACACAGGGTTAAATTATTTATCTTCATCTGTCATCTTCCCAATTTCTAGCTCAATACTTTCCATGCTGCTCTTTAAAAAAGGATGTTGAAGAGCTCCAATGAAATTGTGTGAAGTAATAATAACATTTTTTTTCATTACTTGTTTGATCACATTTTCTTATTGGCTTTGGAACATTCTATATGGTAATTTCTTTGAAGTAGGAAGGGTCTATAAAGGATCTGTCTCATGCTCAGCTAAAACTTTCTAGAAAATTATCTTCTATATCAGATTTACACATTCACCTTTATCCAGTGTGAAAACAATATAACTCGCTCAGGTTGCCTATTTTCACTTACTCTCCCTCCAGAGAGCGAACAGAAACTTCAAAATTCATTACAATGCTAGTGCTCCAAAATGTTTAAATGGTCTAAAATACAAAATTAATTAAAATGCAAGTATGAGAAAACCAAAAAAGCATCAATACAAATACACTGTATTTTCCTAACTCTAAAATACAGACTTCCATAAATATAAGATACATTTATGTATCAAACCACATTTTATTTCTATTGAATCACTTCAATTCCTCAGTTTGCCTACATTATTCATGGTTAAAGAATATGTACATAGAGTTCATGATAAAACATAACATGACTAATATAGCAGTTGTTGAAAAAAAGCCATCCTAACTGTCTTCCAAATATGAACTTCATAAAGAATTTCTATTGGTTTCTGATACTTCTTTCCAAGTTAGTATTTCTCATATGAGTATTTAAATGAATTTTGTAA